>VXBX01007805.1:344696-391855 GCA_013400415.1 Scytalopus superciliaris
GCCCGGACCCACAGCCCTGGACCCACGGCCCCATAGCCCCGGCTCCATAGTCCTCACCCCCAGCCCGGCCCCACAGCCCCGGCCTGAGAGGAGGTTTTAGCCGGGCAGGAGGGCACACTGCTCAGCCGCGCCAGGGGAGGGTTAGGCTGGGCATGAGGCAGGAGTTCCCTGCAGAGTGACCGGGCGTGGGAATGGGCTGCCCGCGTTGGCGGTGGAGTCACCGTCCCTGGAGGGGTTGAACAAGAGACGGGACGTGGCACTCAGTGGTGTTGGGTCAGTGGTTGGACTCCGTGATCCCAGAGGTCTTGTCCAGCCTGATTCGGTGATTCTGTGAACTCTGAGCATCCTGGGCTGCCCTGACAACACATCCCTCGCAGGGTCTCCAGGCCTCCTGTGATGCTGCCACACCCCAGGAGTTCAGTGCAGTTGGGTCCTGTTGGAAATGTGGTCACTCTGTAGGTTTCTGTGATGATGAACAGCTCCTACCATAGGCCAAACCTCTGTGTGTCCTTTGTCAGTGATTTCTCCCTAAAATGGACCTCTGGGTAGCTCTGTTCCCGCTGTTTTAGTCTAATTTGTGCCTGTTATCAGCAGCTTGTTGCATCCCAGAAACTCTGTTTGTATTTCACAAGCATTGCCATCACCTTAACCTTCAAATCCACAAAGCTTGATGTAGATGCCACTGTTAGGATTGTTTTGCGTTAAAAATGTTAGGAAACTGAGTGTTATTCAGGATGGAGCAGCGTGTTTCAACTTCTGATTTTTAGGGTTCTGTTAAGTGTTGCTGTATGTTTGAGCAAGTGTGGTGCAGGACTGGATGGACAGCGGCGGGTTGGATTTCTGGCTTACATTTGACTGTGGTTTTACTCTGGTTACAGGTTTAGCTAAAGCTGAAGTGCAGTTTGTTTACCGGCACTAACAGGGTTTCAGACAGACTCCCCTGCACAAAGTTTACTCCTGCATAAGGGTTTGTTTCTGTGAGCAACTTTCAGTTGCTTAGAAAAAGGAAGTAACGGTAGTCTTGGTGTTTATTATCATTAGGCTTTATAATTACAGCTTACAGTCATGTAGCTGAAAGCTATACTTTCTCCTTGCTTACTTACTGCCTAAATGAATTGTGGAGGGCATACAAGAGTAGGAAAGCAAATGGGCTTTCCTACTCTTATGTGCTTTTTTACCTCATGCTTTTTTAACTAAAAAAGAAAGATGAATAGGAGCCTTTGTTTTTCTTTACACAGCCACTGACTAGAACTTCTTTGACAGCTGAAATTCTGTACTCCCTTGTCTGTTGCTGTCCATGGCAGAGGAGAGAACCTCCCAAGGGATGTTGTCCTGTCGGCACCATCTTATTGAGTGGCATTGTCATCACCTTTGAACTGTGCCTGGCCTTTGTTGGAGAGAAGTGAGAAAGAACATAGCCTAATCCACAGCTGTGATGTGCTTCACAGAGGTTACTGTGTCATTTTGTTATATAGGCTGTGGTAGGTTGTTTTTCTGCATTCTTGAGAGTATTACCTGTAGAATGTACCAGTTCTGGTTGAGGGGGGTGGAGACCTGAGGGAGGCTCTTCTGAGACACATTGTTTTGTGGAACTTCTGTTTGAGCTTTAAAGGAATAAACTCTATCATTATGGCCAGGACTTTAGCTCTTAGTGGAATGCTGAGTGTTGTCAAGGTTGAACCAACTATTGGGGTTTTGGCACCTCCTCTCATCGTCACCCTTCGCACATGTAGCTCCCGCAGTGCCTGTTGAATCAGGAGAGAGAAGCTCCCATGAACCAAGTTACTGTGGCCCATGCTGTGCCTTGAAGGGAATTTTCCCTCTTGCATTGAACAAGGTTATAAAGTAGGGTCTTCTCTTCTCCCTCCTCCCTTCCCCCAGCCAGCTGGATGGTCTTTCTTGTGCTGCTGCAGCACTGAGTCTTTCCCTCACAGCTGGAGAAATGCTGTGTCATTGGCAGGAACACAAGCACAGCTCTTCTTTTGGGGAGTCTCCCACACAGCAGTTGTGTAGAATTCCAAGACATAGGTACAAGTGTATGCCTTTGTAGCTTGTACAGCAGGCTAACAGCTTCATAGGAAACGCTGACACCTAAATGTGATGAGTAAATTAACACTGTCAACAAATGATTTTTTTGCATTCTGAATTTTCCTCTTCCTCAGTTGATCTAAGCACTGAAAATGGACAAAAACAATGATGTCACTCTTCAGTGACCTACATTAAAAGAGCAAAGGATGCAAATGAAATTCAAAGAAAAAAGTCCGAACATCGTGTTCTGTACCTTTGAGCTATTCCAAGTTTGTTTTTTTCCCAAATCTTTTAAAAGGAGACATAGTTTGCCAGTTTATCTTTATCAAAGGCCAATTATGTTTTAGCAGTGTGTTATAAACCATGCATACTAAGTGAGTCCTTGTTTAGAAAACAGCCTTTCTGAATCCACGAGAAGGAGTCAGAAGGTGGGAGGTGATAGCTGAGTCAATATATTTAATATATATTACGCCATTTGTCTTTCCTGGGGAGTGTGACAAAGTGATTCTGTACACAGTTTTATTAGCTGAATTATGCTGTTAAACCCGATCTTCAAAATACGCATTTTAAAGGGCTGTTGCAGAATTGTGTTCCCTTGAAGATGGGTGGTATTGTACTAATAATGAAACAGTAATCTTACAGTTACTTCATCAGTGCACATCTGTGAACGTTTTCAGTGTTGTTTTTTCAGTGGAGAAAATGCTTGGGGAAGGGGCAGAAATGGAACAGTCTTCTCAAGTTCACCTGGAAAGAGGGAAAAAGAAACTTCTGAAGTGTGAAATTTTCAATACTGGGAAAGGATTTGCCTCTCAGTGCAAACAACTCCATGCCAAGAATATGTACATTTTTAATTTGAGATTTCACCCTTCAAGCTTGAAAGCTGCATGTAAAGAAAATTTAGGAGGAACTGTAGTTTAAGCTTAACTTGGAAGATATGTAAAACTTTAATTTAATTTCCCCTTCTTTACCCAAGGCTGACAATACACTTGTGGAACTTGCTTGACTGAACCATGACTGGTTTCTGGTCTGTGAATGAGGTGGGGAGAGAACTGTAAGCTCACAGCCGCCTGTGAAAATGAGCTCCCTCTTTAAATTAGTTTGATACAGCATTTCCCAAGATCTATCTGTAGTCATTCCTTAACATTATGTTGTCTGAACATGGGATTGCTTCAGTCTGTGCTTCTTTCTTCTCTCTTTAATTTGCCAAATTCATGAACGTTTCCCATGTAATTGCACAGAACTAGAAGTATCTCTCCCCTGGGCGTGTTACTGAATCTTACCCAAACCAAGGAGCTTCTGTTCAATCTGATTGTCTGGACTCCCTTAACAGACCATGAAGATGCAGTCAATTCTGTCTAGAGTGTAATAGCCCTGGCAAAAAGTGGGTTTCTACTCTAAAATGGGACAGATTGCAACTGACTATGGTTTTCTGTGATCAGAGGCAGGGCAACCTGGCTTGCTTTTCTTAATAATCTTAATGGCCCTTTTAGAAGCTGCACATGGGTCTTTTTAAGTCTGTGGATCAGAAGCTGCAGAGAATTGGACCAGACTAAGAAGTTGTTCTGATTTTTCATGTAAATTCTCAGTTCTCTGGTGCAACCAGTAACTGCCATTTCCACCTGCTCTAGTCTGAGTTTTGCTGGAGGATGGTGGCCAGGGCTAAACATAAATGTTGCAGAAAAAGTCACACCATCTGAAACATCACTTTTTTCCCTTCAGTCTGTCACACGAGTGATTCATAACATCCTGTGATTGACTCGTGTATCTGCATCGTCATCTGCTTTAATAATTTCCAACCTGATGAACCTTGTGCTTAATGAAAAAGTCTTTATTGGTAGTCACTGTTACCAGGACTTTGCATCTGCTTCTGTACACTTTCACCCTGTTTCTACTGTTTCAAAACAGTTTTATGTGATGCTGTAATCCTTCTCTCTATCAGTGATGCATGTTAACTTCTTCTGTCAGTAGATTTTCCTGTCACTCGGACTTCCCTTTTTTTTAATACAAAAAGTCATTGGTAAAAGTGGTAAACAAGGCAACTTTCAAGACACTTGCAATTTCTAAGTAAGTTTTACTGAAACATTGGGATCAAAGGAATGCAGAACTATGGTAATGGGGGAACAGTTGCAACAATTACATAGCAGCTGCAACTTTCACGAGAACAGACTGAATTTTAAATTTACCTTCATTGTCTACAGAACATCTAATATTTCTTGACTTCTGAGTCTCAGGAAAAACTCGTCTTTCATTCCCAGTAGGAAACATGTTCTGTTCAAAAGCCAAAGTACTAATCAAACTGCCCCATCCATCGGGGATCAGCAGTACAGGACAGACAGCAAGCCTGGATTCGGCTCTTTCCTAAGAAATCACATGTTGCCTTTCATATGCGTGTGACAGCCACACACTGGTTTATTTCTGGCAGTGTGCAGGTAACACAGTGTTGTAGGTGAGGGGCTCTGGCTGCTGTGCGTTGCAGTTCCTTGTCTCCTGGAGTGCCAGTTTGTTAAATACCACTGGGCACAAGTCTGTAGCAGACTCTACAGGACTCCAGGCTTCCAGTACACCAGGATGATCAAGGCATTCAAAATTTCTGTTTGTGGCTGCTTACATCTGCTTGTGCTTCAAGGCTTTTTTTGGTTTGTTTTAATGTGGATCTCAGAAGTTTGAAATTATTTCAGTTCTTCTGAGTATTTTTTGTTCTAACTTTCAAACACATATGTGCAGTCTATTTTGGACAGAATGATGTGCATCTGGAAACAATAATCACATGTTAAGTTAGCATAACATGCATAAGGTTTATGCATTTTTTATTTTATTTTTTCCTTTTGTGCATGCTTTGATGCTACAAACCACAGTGTGGTCCCAGTTTAGGCATTATATAAGTTTAAATTAAGATGTTCATCACAGGAGGGTTTGATTCCAATAGATACACCGCAGAGAAAGATTTCTTTGTCCTGTTTTTGTGGGTGGTGGTGTTATCAAGTGTGGTTTGGTTTCTTCCTACTTTTATATAGTACCACACTAGGCAGTTAACATCACACTAAGAGCAAAACTTTGGGGAAGGTGACATTATCTTTGGCAATAACAAAAATCGTGTCAGCTGAGAGCTGTACTGTGAAGCAGAATGTATTTCGTGTTATTTTCAAATGAAAGTGCCACTGCCAAGACTCCAGCATTTGTTTTGATAAAAATCTTAAAATGTCCCCAGTAACCTTTCAGGAAGTTGTATTTTTTATCAAGTTATGTCATCATTCTCCTGGCCTCACTCATGAGCAAGTTGAAACCCAAATTCTCTGAAATTGTGTAAATGCAACAGTTTTCTTCAGCACAAGCATTTCAGTATGATTAATTCATAAGAGTAGATTTCTGTGTTCATATAACTCCCCTCGCTACAGGTGAATTTGTATTACTTTCCAACATGAGTGCTAAGACCTTTTTTCCTCTGGTTGTGTTTCCCCTTTCAGATCCAGCTGTGGGATACTGCAGGCCAGGAGCGCTTCAGGAAGAGCATGGTGCAGCACTACTACAGGAACGTACACGCCGTCGTGTTCGTGTACGACATGACAAACATTGCCAGTTTCCACAGCCTGCCGTCGTGGATAGAGGAGTGCAAACAGCACCTTCTCGCCAACGATATCCCACGGATTCTGGTGGGAAATAAATGTGACCTGAGAAGTGCCATTCAGGTGCCCACGGACCTGGCCCAGAAGTTTGCTGACACGCACAGCATGCCGCTGTTTGAGACCTCTGCCAAGAACCCCAATGACAATGACCATGTGGAGGCCATATTTATGACACTGGCTCACAAGCTTAAGAGTCACAAGCCATTAATGCTTAGTCAACCCCCAGACCATGATGAGATCCATATAAAGCCTGAACCAAAACCTACCACGTCCTGCTGGTGTTAGATGGCACTGTCGCTGCCTGTCACCTTGTCTTGCTTGCAAGTGCTTCAAAATTACGATCTTGGCAAAGTTCCAGGTTTTGGTAGCAATTATAGCAAACCTCTTTGCACTTTAATGTGGTTTTTTTTGTTTTGTTTTGTTTCTCTAGTGTAGATGTGCTCATCTTATGCTCTTGCACTTTGTAATTGTACTTTCTGAATTACTGAAGTTTCACTATAAATACATGGGAACGTAAACTTTCAAGTGAAGTTTTGACAAAGTAATTCTACTTGAGCTTTTGCTGCCTGAGGTTGTTTTCATCCCTTGTGGTAAGGTTATAGATAGTAAGCCAGTTTACTAACATGTTTGGTTGCTGCTTGCATTGGAATAATGTAGGAGAAAGAGCATTTTTAGACAGCCAGGGAGCTTGGTTTTTGGGTCAGCAAGTGGGGGGATTTTTGGCATATGAAGGAATGTTTGGTGACTGCTAGCAAATTAGTAAGCAGGTACCTTTTTATTATGGAAACAAAAACGAGGACTGTCAGAGTTTGGGCTGTCAGTGTGGGTGCAAACTGCTAGCCTTTGGTCTGTCATGCCACTGTGAACTTTGTCTGTTTCATCATGGCAGTGGTAAGGGAATTGACAAACTTGTCCCTACCTCTAGATTATTCATTAATTTTTCATAATTAGCATGTGATACTAAACTATGCATTGCCTCTTATGGACAGTACTGTAGCACAGGATTTGGGGTAAATTTGGGATTCTAAATGTCCATAACTTCTCTGACTTTACTGGAACTCCAATGAGAACATATTTCTAAAGGTGCTGTATTTGAGTTGAGTGTCCCAGGGTAAGTAAAAACACCTAAGTAAATAAAAGATTCAGTAAAGTTGGCAAAAGCATTACTGGTTTTCAAAGATGGGAGTTTGGGAGGATTTTAGTGACGATGAGTGCTGCTCAAATATCTTGAGAAACCAACTTGATAACATATTTCAAGGATAGGAATGCCTAGGACAAAATGTGAAGAATATGGGACTTTCTTAAAATATTTCTGAACAGAAACTAAAGTAGGTCTTGAAATATGCAGTAAATCTACCAAGTACATCATCTGTTACAGATTTTTGAGCTAAAACCTGCTTGTGTAATGTCGTGACTGTATGTGGGACATCCTTGGCATTGGTAGTGTGAGTTAGTAGGGGTCAGATGAGGGAAATTACTGCTCTAGAACCATATTTTTCTGTGTTCTAGTAGTTTCAGCTGCTTTTTTTCAGTTCTCTCTGAAGGTCAAGTTTCATAATATGGTGAAGTTTCATAATAAAAATGGTGCTAAGTCGCACGTAATTGCATAAAGCAAAATGTAAGCCATAGAATGCAATCTATGACTTCATTCACATGCCAAGTCAAACAGTGCTTTATGGCTTAGTTTTTGAAGGAATTGAAGTATAAATGAAGATGTTTTTTTTACATTGTTTTTTTATTGCCAATGTGTAGCATGTGTTGCTGACAGGAAACTAAAATGGAAGGGCCAGTTCAGAAGCTGCCACTCTAGGGATCATGTTAGAAACAAATTATTGAAACAAGGTAACTAATATTATGTACATTCTTACAATTGTTAAGATGTAATTCCATGTCAATTTAGACTGGCACAAATGCATTGACTTTTTTCTAGGTTTAGAAAGAGCATTCAATTTGGTCTAATATGATTAACATGCTTAAAACTAATCTAAACAAAAGGTTATATTATAAAGCTGCTTCACCTGTGACAGTATTTTTGCTTAGGAAACACTTGTAAAAGGGAGCTTTTGTATTCACTCTGAACTTTACATGACTAGAATTTACAGTCCTTTCAGAAACAATCACCTTTTTAACACTAGTGTCCTTAATGATTTTTTAAGAAGTGGATTGATCTTAAATTTATGTGTATACTATTGTAAATAAATATGGTTTACAGTCCTTTTGGACAGTTTGTTTTTCACTCATGTCCTTAATCCTTTTTCTCAGAAGAATCCATTTTAATTATTTGTTTACTAAGTGGGTCGACAACAGTGGGATTTTTTTCTTGTTTGTTTGTGTTTGGTTTTTTATCTTGTTTAATAAAAAAACCCCAGAACTTCAAAGTCAGTCAGGTTGGGGGCTGAGGTAAGAAATTATGTAGCTACAGTGTTACTGTTAAATTTGCACACCTGTTAAGCTTTATTTGATTATCACAACCTGTAAATAAGGGCCTTTCATGTAATGAAAATTGTGTGGAAGTGGTGTTCAAGTATGTAATTTCATGTTCAGCACAAAGCATGTTTTAGTGGTTCTGCCATAAAGGGAATGTGGTCAGTAATGCAGGATTCAGTATTGCTTCCTGGCTTTCAGTGGTAATGTTCTGCCCACAGAATGGATGTCAAAATTACTGAATACTTTCTATATGTATTTTCACTTCACCAAATTGTAAAGTTGGGTTATTTTCTATGTACTGGGGGAGGGCAAGACACAATTCCAGAAACCTAATAAACTGTCTTTGCCACAAACTGTTATCCCTTGTTTTCAATAGTTATACAAGGAATGGTGATATAATTTCTTATGGTTGAAAAAAAACTGTGAGGGAGGAAAAAGAGTTTCTGTATGTGTGGGTGACAGTTTTGTAGAAGACTGTCACCATACTTGGACTGCTGTCAGCACTTCCTTGTGATGGCCCCGGGTGATTTTGAGGCATCTGAAGCACCCACCTGATGATTCAGAAGCATGTTTGGGATTTATATCAGATTTCAGAAGAATGGGAAGTGATACGGCAGTTACAAAATTAGGAATTACTAACCCTTGAATGTATGTCAAGACCCTAAGGGAGTCTTCTTCGTTGTGCTTCTGGTCTCGTCTTGTTCAGAAATAAAAGCTCTTAAATTCCTTGTTATATATTTGTTATCTGCCTTTGTGGTTTGCCTTGTGATTCTGGACCTTGGGAGTGGCCAGAAGGGGCCTTGGTAAGTTGTGAGCCCTTGTCCTGGACTGACACTCGGCATTTCATGGCACAGCTCAGGGAGGATGAAATTTTCAGCCTGGGGAAGGCAAGAGTTCAAGATACAGGCTCTGGATGTGTCCCAGCACTCATGCATATACTTGTTGTGCATTGGGGTTTTGTGAGGTTTTTATGTCTCATGTCTTCCTCATGATGAAGGTGCTAAGAAGCATCAGAATAAATACGTGAGGGTTTTATGTGTACTGTAATGTCCCGAAAGCAAAAAGCCATTAAAGGTGAAGCAGTTCTGCCCTTGTCATTTTTCTCTAGCTTCATAAGTCAGTAGTTTTAAAAAACACTTTCCAGATGTAGTGAAAACAGGTGAGGACCCCTAATGAAAGTAATATTTTCCACTTTAATTTCAGCTCAAAAATACAGCTTAATGTTGTAAAAAACAGTTAAGCTTCGACTTTGATGGAAGGGCATAGTGTGGGAGTCCATATAAGAATTAAGGCAGAGACAACTCTGTCTTCTGCTCCCTGTGACCTTTACCAACTTGGATCTGTGCCTCAGGGGCTTTCCCGTCTGGAATCAGGAAAATGGGAAAGCAGAAAGAAAAACACCAGTAACTTCCCTCAAATATGGCAGCTTTGCATAAAAAAGACAAAACTGATCAGGTAATACCTGCCTATGGCTTTGATCACCCTGCAGCCAAAAATGTTCTGGTTGTGTCTTTGTCTCCTGTAATATTTGATCACAAGCTGGGAGAGCAGCTCCTCTACTTTGCACCTGGTCATACCCTTGTTACCTGATCCATCCTGTATGATGCAGTAGCAGTGTCATCTTTGTATTTAAATTTGTAGCCCTGCACTAACATTTCCTGAGTGATCATCTGCTGACTTCCTGCTGTTATAAATTCATTGACGTCACATTCCTTGTGCCCTCTGTGAGCATTTCCACTTTCACCAGAATGAATAGTTCTAATGGTCTTTTTTTGCTTATCCAGAGTCCTACTTTCAAGGTCATTGATGTTTAGTAACATTGCAATTCCCAGCTAAAAAGTAGAACCACGTGTCATTTTAAAGTAATAGTAATGTTGCTTTTAAAATGGCAGTCTGGTTTTCTACGCAAATCAACACAACACCAACCTATAATCTTAACTCTAAAGTTGTAATTAACCTTAGAAACTCGCTATCCTGTGACTCACAAAAATCCCTGTTGTTTTTAGGTGCCATCAGTGAGGCTGTGAAGAGGCAGCAAGAGGGAAGGAATGGCTGCTGGTTTCCAGTGACATCCTGGGACTCCCTGGGCTTTGCGCGGCATCCCAGCTGCAAAACCAGCGGTGCAGAGGCTGGCATGTGTTACAGCACTTGCTGGAGGCAGCTCCTTGTAGTTCAGGAAGATACTTCCACATCCCAGAGGAAGGCATGGGAGAGCTGCTAGTCATCCAGGGACACTCCATGGGGTGCTCAGTCCCGTTCCGTGTGGGTATTATTGACATATATTGTTTTCTGCTTTTGCTGAATCATTGTGATTCAGGAATGATAGAGTCCTTAGCTAATCATTTGAAATTACTGGAAAGCAAACATCCCAGCAATACCAATGATCACTGAAAAAAAAAAAAACCACCAAAACAGCAAACCCAAATGTAATCCTCATCCCAGCCTGCATTTAACAAATGTGCTGTGCTTATTAGGAAGAAATTCTTCCCTGTGAGGGCAGCAAGGCACTGGCACAGGTTTCCCAGAGCTGCTGTGGATGCCCCATCCCTGGGGGTGTCCAAAGCCAGGCTGGATGGGGCTCTGAGCAACCTGGGATAGTGGAAGGTGTCCCTGCCCATGGCAGGGGGTTTGGAACAAGGTGATCTTTAAGGTCCAACCCAAACCATTATGTGATTTATGACTCCCCCCTCTCTCCCTCTTTGTTGTTATTTTAGGATTGTAGAACTTCCAACTCACTTTGCCACCAGGTGTGCAAGAGTTGGTGTTGCCAGCATGAAACATTCAAAAGGAAGCAGCCTATTCTCTCTTTCCCAAAATTAATTAGAATAAGATCGGCTTTGAAATAAATGGGCCATGTTAAAAGAAACCAAAAAGGTGAGGGGGTGCGTGTTTTGCATTCCTGTCTGCTTACATCTTATTTTGAAACCTACAGCATGCACTTGGTTCTTACAGTCTGTGTTTCCATTGAGAGATGGAGTTCAAAAACAGACTTTGCTCACACATTTGAAAACAACAACAACCCCACCAGAATCTTCAGGTACTTACTTGCTCCCAGAGAATCAAGGAAAAGCAAATATATTTGACAACACCAAAGAGCTCAAGGGGCCTCTCCTTTTATCTGCCCATCATAAGCCATCTTTCTGTACAGTCGGCTCATGCCAGGTCCTGGTTTAAAACAAGTAACTCTTTATAGCACAGCAAAGAGCTTGCAGTGCAAGCTGGCAGCAGCAACCCTGCCTTGTGTTTGAGAGCAAGAACAGTACATTGTGGAGTCAGATCTTCATCTTGGAAAGCAATGGTGCAGCATTTTTCTTTCTACTAATATTAAAATTTTTCAACAGGAAGTTTACAGAGTGCCGAATTTAATAAAAGGATGAGCACTGTCTTTCTAGCAGTTTTTAAACTCCTTTTAAAATAAATTCTCTGTTTCAGGTGCCGTCAACCCCCCCAAAAAACAGTGGGGCGTTGCACAGATGTAGCCCTAAGAATGCAAAATCCCAATGGTAAAATCACAATAATGTGGAGCCTGTGTAATGACAGCCTGTGTTTTTCATACATCTATGTGCCCACACAAACACACACAGAGGTACTTAATAAACAGGAAGAAACAACGAGTGGAATGTGAGCATATGAAGAGTCATAAGACCCTGATCTTAGCTCAGTACTTCCTTTTTTGTTATTATTTTTCACTGTTTGCACTGCCCCTTTGGAAAGGTCACAGGCAGAAAGGACTCCGGTGTGAGGCAATATGCTAAACTCCCTCTTAATGAAAATATTTAGTTATTTACTTTTAGAAACAACATTCAGGGCATCTAAATCACAGGTCATAAAGCAGAGGCTGCATTTGCAAAACATTTCTGCTTTCCCATGGCCAGTGGCCTCTTGGCTTAGTGTTACCAAGTAAAGCTGTCAGAGGAGAAGTTCAAGTAAAATGTTGTCTTTTAACACTGCATTTAAACTGGCCATGGCATGGTGGGACTGCTGGGATTTTCTGAAGGTTTAAGGAAAAAACTACACACATTAATGGAAGAGAATATCTTTTTGCATGTGGTTAAATGAGTGGGAGGGGGTCTCCAAACTACAAGTAGTTGGTGGAATATGGGAATTGTGTTTTATAGGCTGACCCTGAACTTATACTTACTCCTAAGCACACTTTGGGGCTGTTGCAGAAAGGTGGAAGTTCTTGGCTGCTGTTACATGAAAGCCTGGCCATCTCCTCACCCTTCACACCCACCCCTGCACAGGGAAGCACTTGGAATGCTCGGGGGAGTTGAGGTGCTCCTTGTCCCTCACAATCCCCTGTCCCTTGGTGCTTTCTTTAGTTAAGAGCACACAATGAGAAGAAGATTAATCTGACCCTAAAATAAATGTAACAGCTTTTCCATTGACATCAAGGTATTTTTAATGCACTCACAGATCAGAGGCAGGGAAGGGCTCCTGGTTTCAGCAACTAAAAATTCAGCTGCAGATTGGAAAAAAAAAAAGAAAAAGAAAAGGCATGTGCTAATCAGGGAGGGTTTCCAAGTTCCTCATTACCACCTTGAAGTACTGACTTCCATACTGAGCTAATATCTGAGTCACTGTGATGCTGCTGTTCAAAGCACAATGTTGGCAGCCCTTGCCTTTGGCTTCCAAGGCTTACAGTGGTTGTGCTTTTGTCAAATTGCATCTGAAGTGAAATAATTAATTTCAATAGTTTTGGCTGTCATTAATAGGCTTATTTCATTTTTATGCATGATGATAAATAAAGATATATAAGATATATTCTCTCTCTATATATAAAATGATGACCTGAAAACATGTATATTCACACACATGTATTTTTTGCCATCATAGTCATGCATGCTTTGGCATCATAATGCAACACTTGGGAGAGTGCTGTACAGAATTCCAACTTTTTGTGATGACAGTGAGGTGTGGTGCATGACACTGGTGGGAATTCAGCACTAACATCTTCTTCAAAGCTCCAGCCCTTGAGCTCTGTGGGTGAAGAGCTGTTGGATGCAGCAAAAACTTGGGTCAGTCAGGGCTGGGAGGCTGCCAGCATCAGACAAAATAAGAGACACAGAAGCAACTGCTGTGAGATGTGCTTAGGGCAAGGAATTTGGCAACTGAAAACACCAGCCATCATCCTAAATCAGTCTCACAGTTACTGAGTGGGGTCAGGGGCTTAGCAATATTTGCATGCACTGTGTCTGTATAAACACTAAGTACACAGCAACTAATATTGACAGTGAGCATATTTAGAAACATGCAGTGGACAGAAGCCAGAAGATGAACTATAAACCAAAGCAATCTTCTTTTAAATTAAGATGACATATAAATGTCAAGTCAATTAAAGAGAATGCACATGTTCCTGGTAGTACTGAAGCTGTAAGTACAAAAAGAAAAAAAAGTAATTAAAAAAAAAAAAAAAGACATTACTGCAGTAGCTCAGAAAGTGCAAGTGAAACTGTGCGGTTTGATAGTGTGCTTTGGTTAGACTGACCTGAAGAGCTGCAGGACAAAGCAGCTCCTATCTTTGTAGAGAAGCTGCTGCAGAAGGCTGGGAAATGCTGTTTGCTTTGATGGGCTTTCCCTCCTCAAGACTGGTTTAAGTCCAAGGACTTTCCCCCATGCTTACGCACTGTGAGTGCTGGAGACTCATAGAATCGTATCTCAGGTTGGAAGGGACCCATAAGGATCAACGGTTGGACTCAATGACCTTAAAGGTTCTTCCCAACCTAAACAATTCTGTGATTCTATGATTCTAAGAATAAAGAAATCACACAGACTGACTCCAAAAACAGCACGCTGTGCTTCAGTGGCATTTCTACTGACTGAAAAAAAAACCAGGAATAAGAATATTCCTCCTCTCAGCTGCAGGCAAATACCACTTTCTCTTTTCAGAACATGTCTGTATTTTTTTGATTACTACTACCCCTATCCTTTCTCAGCCCTTTTAAGCCTTTCTTTTGTAGCCAGGCTCTTTTCTGCAGGCCAGTTATTCAATCTATAGTGAACCTTGACTTCAATTTTTAAGTACTTCATGCTAGAACAAGCTGGGCTACAGAGGTGCAGAGCTGTGACTTTTTTTAATCCTCTGGCTTCTCACTGCCTTTTGCCAGCAAAGGGGAGAGATTCATTCCCAGAAAAGACTGCTCTGACTCTGAGCACAAGCAGCCCAGCAGCCCAGGGGAGGAACTGCACCAACCATGTGTCTATGAAAAATAAAAATATAAGTACATATAAACATATCAAAATATATATAAAAATTCCAAACATGCTAGTTGTCAAAAAAAGTCCCTGAAACAGTTCTCTGACTCTCACCATGACAAAGACCCCCTCCTCTTTCCCTCCTTCCCAGCACCTCCTGCCCCTTGTGTCGGGGAAATGACTTCAGAAAATTCTTTGCCCTTAGTTGAACATTAACTTACAGAATCAGCTTCCCTGATTAACTTTCTGATTACCCCATGTGATTAGCTCTGGCTGGGGGTTCTGTGTGCCTCGTTCTGTGCATCAGGGAATAGGGTAGCATTAATCTCAGCCTACTCAAGATAAAAAAAGCTTTTTGACATAAATGCCTTGTCTTTGACTTAATACAAATAATGCTGACACAGGGGAAGCACAAAGTGCTTGCTGTCCATAACCAGGGTCCCTAACTCATGTCAAAAGTGAGGTGCTGGTGTCCTGCTGCTGCTGCTCCGGTTCGACCAGCAATTTCTAACACACCAAGGCAAGAGATGGGTGTTTGGCTTCAAGATCTGAGTCATGTTTGCATCTATCATTCCTCTTCAAAATACCAAATTATTTCCATTTCTTAGCAGTGAAGTAAGGTGTGGCTAAGGTGCAGCACCCATGTGTGCAGGGTGTTTTAGTCAAGAGCAAGCTCTGGGCTTGGAATTCCTATTTTTTTCCCTCTATATTTTGCTTTCATCGTTCTGCAGGCATCATGCTGAGGAACACTTGCTGACACACCCGCCCCTTGACACAGAGGGCCACCCTGTGGTGTGGGACCATACCTCTCTCCAGCAGCCACTGGCCTTTGCCCACCCCAAAGAGGCAAATCTTGTCATATTGGGAAGCAATGGGGAAGTCAGCCTGGCTGCTGGGATCTTGCCAATGAGGAAAAGTCTGGGAAAAAGTGAAAAGGCCCTTTCAACAGGAGGTGCTGTGGCTGTGTGCCTGCATAATAAATAGAAATGCGCCTGAATTCCAGCAGTGAAAGCTGGGGGTGACACAAGCCATGAAATGTCCCTGGAGGTATGGGCAGGCTCTGGGAAGGCATCATATCTGGCATGTGGAATGGGCTACTATATATAGCACTGGAAATTGCAATCAGGAATGTATTTTCTGCAATGCTAACCAATTAGAGGGACTGACACTAAATTGGTAATCAGTTTCCACCAATTTCCATCCTGCAGCTGTCACTTCTCTGGAAAGCTGCCCCCCTGTTGAAACTTGGTGTCTGTCAGTGATCAGAGGTGCTGGTGTTGCAACAGTGATGCTGTGGTTGCACCACCGGAAGGACTGTAAAAGAAGTGAGGGCCATCAAGGGCTTGTGTCACCCTCACAGCCAAAGGAGCACCTGCCACGCTGGCAGAACTCTGCCTGTCAATAAACACCACTGATCAAAGGCTTTCAAAGCTGGACTGAGTACTTGGCTTGTGCCTCAGAGCTGTGCCAGGAGGACCTGACCTGCACCAGCTGTGGTGGCCGGGGCCACTCTCATCTCAGGAGTCATCTGAGCCAGTGCAAACAGTGCAGCATCTGAACCAGGACTAGTGGCACGAGTACTCTGCAAGCCTGCAGTAAAAGCTAACTGCTCTGTTGAATCAGCAGTCAAACCCTGCTGAATTATGTTCAGAATGTATCATGTCATACTACAGTGACTGGTTATGGAATAGCACTTCTGGATGGCACCACAACTTCCACCCAGAAACGATGCAGAGACTGAGCAGTGCATTTTAGCAGCACAAGATCTGTTTTAGACTAACAAAGCCACACTGTTCTTAGCTATTAGCAATGACAATAACCTCTCAGGGAGTCTTACTTTCTTTTAATGTACAAGAACAGCAGTTTGTGTTAATCAAGGAGAAAACCTCCAGCATTTCCTTGCAGATGGTTTGGAGTTATGCCAGAAGCATCTGAGGATGGGGAAAGCAGTCACGCTCAGTGCTTTGATGCTCACTGACAGGCACTATTCCACAGAAAAAAAGCACAGCATCCCTTTTGAATCATAATGTTTGAATTACAATATTAAAGTAACTCAAACACTGACACCTTCAAATGAACATGACACCAGCTCTGTCTCGGTTGGCACAGCAGGGGGGTTAGACTAGATGATCTCCCCAGGTCCCTTTGAACCCCAGCTGTTCTATGGTTCTGTAGGCAAACATGAAGGCATCTACAGCCAAAGCCGGAAAGATTTTGGCTACTGTGGCATGTAGTCAACCTCCAGTTGCCTGAGCAGGACCTGCAGCCCCAAGACAAGCTGCTGGCTCAAGCACCCAGAGATGGGGACAGCTGCCCTAGCTGAAGGTGGGCAGCAGAGGAAGCAGTATGTGACCTGAGGAGGGCTGAGGAGGGAGGCTGCTGGTTGGGGCTGTTCTCCTGATCTGAGTACCTTTCTTTATATTCCCAGCCATTAGTAATCTTAATGGCTAAAGTCAGCAACACAGACACTTGGTAAGCACCTTACATACAAAGAGCTGCCAGAGCCCACTGCGACTCCCTCGATATGCAGGTTAAAGTATTTTTCTGTTCAAGATTGCAACAAAAGGTGTGAAACATCTTCACAGAATCATCATAGAATCATAGAACAGTTTAGAAGTGCCATGGGCAGGTACACTTTCCACTAGACCAAGTTGCTCAAAGTCCCATCCTTGAAATGTCCAGGGATGAGGCATCCACAGCCTCCCTGGGCAACCTGTGCCAGTGCCTCTCTACCCTTACAGTGAGGAATTTCTTCCTAATATCTCATCTAAACTTGTCATCTTTAGTTTAAAGCCATTTAGGTGGTGCAATCCCTTTAATCGTGTTATGAAAAAGACTTCAGTCTCTAGAAAAAAAGTAATTCAAGTGTAACTCTTCTCTTGGGACCCTGAAAGGCACTGTATATGCTGCAATAAGATAGATCTTATCTGAGATCGTTCCTGGAATTACATGCCTCACATTGGGCATGATTTATCTTACTACTCACAGCACTTTCTCAAGTTGGGAACTTACTTTCCAAGCCCTGTTCAAATGCTGTGTTAATCTGCATCATGGGATCAGTCATCTACCACTTCAACCTCAGGGCCTGCAGGCAAGATAAATGCTTGACATTCACCTAAAAGTGAATCACGAAGTACATATGGGAATTTGATGTACTTCAGGAGGTGACAGGAGCTGACTGGAAGGTCTAGTTCCTTGGACTAGAGGACCGAGAGGTCCCTTAGAGAAACTACAATAGAAGACCTTGGTCTAGATCTGTAATAAATTTTAGAAGAATGGGCCCCAAAATAAGCATAAACTTTCAGTCTCCAAAGTCAAAATAGAAAAACCTGAACTGAATTCAGAGTATTTGTAAGTGACACTGTAAGAGGAGCTACTGCAGCTCCAGTTCCTACCACACTCTAGTATTACACCTCAGCACTAAAACTAATTGTACTGACACATGTACACCTCACAGAATCCACATTTTGACACAGGCACCTGAATAGCATTGTCAAGGCTTCATATCAAAAGCTTTACCTGCCCCCATTCCTACCAAGAAGAAAAGGAAAACACTCTGAAGCTCAGTGATGAAGTGAATCCTTCATTATCCTTTGCCAGCTACCATGTCATCCAAATAATTCATTTGGTAAGAGGGAGAAATCGAGACAGCAGTTGAAAAAAATTCAATTGTATTTAATATTTAAATGCCTAAGGCTAGCACTGCTACACAAATTGCATGATGAATACTAGTGAAATAAAACATGATTTAAGTACAAAAGCTGGAGCAAAAAAGGCTCACGCTTTCCAGAGGCAATGAGGTATTTTAACTGTACAAAGTTTGAATGTCCAAAACCACCTGAAGATCTTCCCCTCTGCAGTGTGGTCTCTGCTGGATGTTGGGCATTCAATAGTTCTCTCTTTCTCTGTGTGCTTTCCAAGAGGCCAAGGGAAAGTGCATAACCGTCCTTAAAGATTAAGATCCTGTTACATCTCTTGCCACGTTTGAACAAAATGTTCCATCACTTTTTCAAGTCAGTCTGATATATGGGGGGGGTTTGGATGTGTCTTCCTCTGCATCTACATCTTGTGCTGGAAACCGATCTGGGAAGTTGAAAATTTTGTCGCCAGGGCCTGTGTGGGGAAGGAAAGAGGAAACCATTAAACCTGGTGTAGACACTTGCGCAAAGTCCTGAGTTCCTCTTGGCTTCATTTTGGCTATCAGGATTTTGGCTCCTTCCACATCCCTGGGGTACTCACTTTGTACAGCACAGACCATTTCCACAGCCTGACTTTGGTCCTCACTGGGTTGCAACCATTCCTATGAAAGAAACAGCACCATCAAATGCCTCATCTGTGAATCTATTCAAGACACACCTGAATTTCTTTTAAAAGTCTGTGCAGTCCACTCCCCATAACAAGTTTTAGTTTGGAAGTTTACAGCAGCCTCACATTACCCACTCAGTGTCTTTAGTCAAGAACACCTGCCTTGTGGCCTGCACCCATTATTTCCTTACCAAATATGATCAGAGGTACATGTTTAATACACAGCATCATAATTACTCTACTAGAGAAGTAGCTGGTATTTACTGGGCTCACTTAGCAGAGACTTAAGCAGACTTAGTGTGTGCCCCATCAGTTGAGGCAGCGTCCTTACAAATTAGCAGTAAATGTATTATGCCATCAGCCCTACACTTCACACACAATACAGGATATATTTTTATTATTTAATTTGAAGTTCTGGTGTGTAAGTACCAGTAAGTCTTTGAAATGCTGTACCAGGAGCAATTGTTGGTTTAAGGGTAAGAGGAGCAGTTTTTGAGGACAGCAGGAATTAATAGGAAATGGGACCACAGGAGCTTCAGCACAAATGACTTGGAAAATAGAGATAACTTACATTAGGTCTTATAAGAGATTGTAAATAAGAGGGAGATAGTAAAAGGGAAAAATATTAACAAGAATAAAACTCTTCTAACATCCACTTAATTTCTCAGTATTAGCCCTGGATGACTGAGAGCTGAGACAAGGTTTATACAAGAAAAACACATCTTCTCCCCAGTTTCTTCCCCTCCCACCCACACTCAGTAGAAATAAACTTGTGCCCTGGCCTACTCACTCACCATGCCTGTTACACTGTCATAGCAGGAGCAGCAGGGAAGGCTCCGGCATCCCAAGTAAGCCATCGCCAACACAAAAAAGGCACTGCAGATAGATGCAGCCAGCATGGTTATGTTAGCACCCTTGACTACTTTAGTGAGTATGAACCTCTGCAAACAGAAAAGGAGAGGTTAAAGCCACATTCAGAAAGTGAAACTCTCCACCAAAACTAATCTAATGACTGCAAGAATGCTGAGATTGCATCGTAGGAGATGGATTTGTAGTCAGTGTTATTTAAGGCTTTCCTTCCTGTGTTCTGAAAAGCAAGCCAAGTCTGAACCTCAAACAGGCAAAGCAGTAAAATAAGGCCTCTGATTAAATGTGAGATGTTATGCAACAGCTTTAATGATGAGTAGGAACCCAAGGAATGGCTGCAGTTCTTCACACTGAGCATGAGAAATGCCTTCTTGCTGTACTGCAATAAAGTAATGGTCAGCTTCATCTACCTGCAATGCCTTCACCCCCACAGGGAGCCATTGCTTGTACCAGGTTTGAGGTATAAAAGGGCTATCTCATTCCTCCTCTTCAGCTTTACTGTGGAGGACACACTTGAAATAATACCCAGGTTTAACCAGCTGACCTGTAACTGCTGTAACTTTATCACCTAAGGTGCATGTTGGAAAGGATTCGAGCCTAGCAATCACTGGCCCAAACCAGGCCAGGGATGTAGTCAGCACCTTTTCATGGGCAGCACCACTATCTTTTCATGGCTCAACTCACATCCTTTTGCACTCAGAAGCTAACCTGACCCAGTGTGCACACCTCCTGGAAGTCTGGTTCTGTTTCTAAGTCATGCCTGGTGCTGTTTGCAGATTAAGGGTGTCATGTTCCCCAGGAATAATCATGATATCAATACTTACAGTATGCAAAACATGGACTGGGGAAGAACTCAGCTCCTCCTCTTCACCATAGTTCAGTGTGAATGAGCTATAACCTATTACCATGAGGATGGCAACACAAGAGATTATGGAAGCAACTATCAGTACATTCACCTGGACAGAGAATTTTAGGGAGAAAAAGAAGGGGAGCAGGAATTAAAGCTGTGCTCTGGCAAATGTACTAACAAGCATTATAGGTACTAACCTTTGGCCCCCCATGACACTACAACGTACCCAGTAGCAACAGTCACTTGGAGGCCAAACACAAGAGCAGTAAAGGTTTCCAGGACACTGAATTGCTGAGCTACAGCTGAGTCCCAAATCTTAATCACAGATGCTACCCCAAGATTTTGTCCTTAGGGATCCTGTGTTTACATACAACATCCCCCCTTGGAGTTTACAGGGCTGGAGACACCTACCTAGGAAATGCATTAACTTCTTTCCTATTTTAGTGTACATGGTTCTTAATAGCATGAAGGACCTCCAAAAGAAAAACATTCAAAACCAAGTGTTTTTACAGATTTTTGCTTGTTATTAGACCAAGTGCCTGTCTGTGCTGGAGCAGAAAGCGAGGTAACATTGCATCCTCCTTTAGCTTATGAACATAGCAGCTTTTCTGTGAGTAACTCAAAGAAATAAGCTCTTAGTCCTGCAGAAGGACCTGCAGCTTATTCCATACTCAAATAGTTTTTGATTGCCCCAACCTTTTGCCCCTGCCCCACACACACACAACCACCCATCCACCTCTCCAGCTTACAAGAATAGGACTCTTCCTCTGAGAGGAGAACAAAGCCAGGACGCCTGGGACTCCCATCACCTGTGGAGCACAAAAGGAGCTGGTAACTGGGAGACCAGTATCAGATTTCGAAGATAAACTACTACAGCATAGATTAAAAGCTCTTGTTTTCGAGGCTCAGATCACAGTAACTGTTGGGTCATAAATGGAAAGAGAATTGCTCATTTCTTCTGGTTTTCTCTGCAGCACCTCCTGGGGGCAGGACATGCATGACCTGCATCTTGCCCACTTGCTACTCCCATGGCCTTGCTACCTCTGACCAGAGCTTTTTGGATCTGGCCAAATAATGAAACCGATTGAACAAATCTGATTTAAAGTACTAAAAGCATGCACTGCTTTCCCAAGTCCATGTGCATCTCGTAGAGATACTACTGAAGGGAGATGGGCAGCCTCTGCACCCAAGAGAGCTCTTCAGCTCAATTTCCTTGCAGGGAAACATAAGGATACTGAATGCCAGGGAGCAGAGACACCCACAGCCTGCTCCCCACTGCAGTACAGAGAATTAGGGGCATTGTGCTGTGGGGACACAGATCATCACCCAAATGTTCATCTCTCTGATGTGAGGAAGAGGTGTTCCCCTCCTAATCTCTGGTGGCTTCTCTGTGGTCACTGTGCTTCTCCAAAAAAACCCACTGTCACTTGTCACTATGTCCCATTTCCTACATTATCAAGTAGAAATGTAATTCATTTAGCTCCTTCAGAGGGGAGCCTTATTGCCCCCTTCTGCCTGTATCACAATAAGGAAACTTGTAACTGGAGTTCAAAGCAGAAAAACAGGGAAGAGCTGGCAAGAAATCCTGGCTTCCCTCCCATTTCCGATATGAGTGCTAGTAGGTAGCAGTAGCGGGGGGGGGGGGGGNGAATAGAAAACATAGCACAACTTTACCATCCCGGCCCAAATTGGAATTCTGGTTTTGCTCAGCTGAGACTCTGCTCTGAAAAGGCCGTCTATGAACCCGCTGACGACGCACACGGTGCTGAGGGCTATCTGGAACATCCCCAGCACCACCATGTTCCTCTGGGTAAAGATGAAGTATCGATAGCGATCCATTCTTGCCCCGATTGGCGCATAAATCACTGAGACCGGCAACCCGCGCCTTCCAGGGTAGGAAAAGCAGCTTTTCCTAGGCAGAAGAGAGAGGGAACAGGAGCATCAGCACCCGGTGGTGCACACGACCTGTCCCAGGAGTACAGAGTTCATCTCTCTGAGCCAGCAATGACAGCGACCAAAGGTGAGAGCGGTCCTTTGGGAAACCCCTGGGCCTGCTGCCTGGGACACGGTTCCGGACGCTCCTGCAGAGCAATGTGCGATCGCCACCTCAGGCCCCGCCGCTGGCTGTCCTTCTCCCTGCGGGGCTTCTGCAGCCCGGGATCTGTTCCATTTGGAAGCGAAGCTCCGCACCTCTCCGGGAAAGCGCCAGGGCGCAGAGCCCCGGCTCTGGTGCCGGTCCCGCACCGCCCTCCCCGGAGGCGGCTCCAGCCCCCTGTCCCGTGTCCCCCGTGTCCCCCCGTGCCCTCCCGTGTCCCCCCGTGCCCTCCTGCGTCCCCTTGTGTTCTCCCGTGTCCCCTTGTGTCCCTGTGCCGTNCCCCGTTCGCCCTTGTGTCCCTGTGCCGCCCCCCCGTGCCCCGGTGCGGCCCCCCCGCCCGGGAGGTGCTCCCTTCGCGCTCACCTGCGGGGGCACTCACCGGGCGGGGACGGGCAAAGCTCCGGCTCCGCTTCCAGGGGAGAAGAGTCCCGAGTGTGTCCCGGGAGGAGGGAAAGGAGGCCGAGAGAGCCTCCCCAAGCCGGCCGGGAGCCGCGGCAGGAGCCGGGGCTGCCCCGCCCGCCTCGCCTCGCCCTCCGCGGGGAGCGGCCGCCCCCGCCCCGGGCACTCCCGGGCTCTCCACCCATCCCTTCTCCACAGCAGTTTTGCCTTTGCTTTCTCTTTTGTTTTGTTTTAGCTGCAGCCGTAAGTGCTGCTTCACATGCCACACGCGCAACAACACTGTGTGTTGGGGAAACTGGTACAGGTTGCCCAGAGAGTTTATTGGATGCCCCATCCCTGGAAGTGTTTAAGGCCAGGTTGGATGGGGCTTTGAGTAACCTGGTCTAGTGAAAGGCATCCCTGCCCATGAGAGAAGTGGTGGAACCAGAGGATCTTTAGGGTCCCTTCCAATCTAAACCATTCTGTGACTATAAGAGGCCATAAACCCCTCTCTCTATGTGCTGTTATTGACAGTGGGATCAGTTTGTCTACAATGACAGGTAAAGGCTCCCATGGCACATCCAGTGCCCACTGTCCATTGGAAAGAGAACAAGAACCTGTGCTGTTCATCAGAAAGGGCCTTGGGGGTGCTGGTGGATAGAACACGAGCCAGTGCATGCCCAGGTGGCCGAGGGCATCCTGGCCTGTATCAGGAGCACTGCAGCCAGCAGGAGCAGGGATGTGATTGTCCCCCCGTACTCAGCACTGGTGAGGTCACACCTCGAGTGCTGTGTTCAGTTTTGGGCCCCTCACTTGAAAAAAGACACTGAGGTGCTGAAATATGTTCAAAAAAGGGCAACAAGGCTCGTGATGGGTCTAGAAAATATGTCTTACAAGGAAGGACTGAGTGAGCTGGGTTTAGTCTTGAGGAGACCTCACTGCTCTCTACAACTCCCTGAGAGGAGGCTGTAGTGAGGTGGGGGCCAGTCCCTTCTACCGTGCCTGCAGTGAGAGGACAAAAGGCCTTAAACTGAGACAAGGGAGATTCAGATTAGATATTGAAATAATTTTTTTCACTGTTAAGGCAGCCAGGCACTGGAGTGGGTAGCCCAGAGAGGTGCTAGAGTCACCATCCCNCCGGAGGCCGCTCCAGCCCCCTGTCCCGTGTCCCCCGTGTCCCCCCGTGCCCTCCCGTGTCCCCCCGTGCCCTCCTGCGTCCCCTTGTGTTCTCCCGTGTCCCCTTGTGTCCCTGTGCCGTCCCCCCGTGCCCCGGTGCGGTCCCCCCGNAGAGAAGTGGTGGAACCAGAGGATCTTTAGGGTCCCTTCCAATCTAAACCATTCTGTGACTATAAGAGGCCATAAACCCCTCTCTCTATGTGCTGTTATTGACAGTGGGATCAGTTTGTCTACAATGACAGGTAAAGGCTCCCATGGCACATCCAGTGCCCACTGTCCATTGGAAAGAGAACAAGAACCTGTGCTGTTCATCAGAAAGGGCCTCGGGGGTGCTGGTGGATAGAACACGAGCCAGTGCATGCCCAGGTGGCCGAGGGCATCCTGGCCTGTATCAGGAGCACTGCAGCCAGCAGGAGCAGGGATGTGATTGTCCCCCCGTACTCAGCACTGGTGAGGTCACACCTCGAGTGCTGTGTTCAGTTTTGGGCCCCTCACTTGAAAAAAGACACTGAGGTGCTGAAATATGTTCAAAAAAGGGCAACAAGGCTCGTGATGGGTCTAGAAAATATGTCTTACAAGGAAGGACTGAGTGAGCTGGGTTTAGTCTTGAGGAGACCTCACTGCTCTCTACAACTCCCTGAGAGGAGGCTGTAGTGAGGTGGGGGCCAGTCCCTTCTACCGTGCCTGCAGTGAGAGGACAAAAGGCCTTAAACTGAGACAAGGGAGATTCAGATTAGATATTGAAATAATTTTTTTCACTGTTAAGGCAGCCAGGCACTGGAGTGGGTAGCCCAGAGAGGTGCTAGAGTCACCATCCCTGAAGGTGTCTAAGAGGTGTCTGGATCTGGCATTGGGTAATACTGTTTAGAGGTTTGGAGGGTAGTGGTAATGCTGGGGGGATAGTTGGACTAAACAGTCCTCCAACCTTGGTGATTCTCTGATTCTATCCCATCCAAGCACATCCAATCAAATCCTAACAAGCATGGCACTAAAGCCTGCCCACCCCTTAAACATTTTTAAGACATCAATTCACAGGTTAGGTATCATTTCTTTAAATAAACCCACGACACTTCCATAGTGTACTGGCTTATTACCCCAATGTAGGACCAGAACACAGCCAAGCTGGGTGAAGCCAGCCCATGGCAGCACCCATGACCCCAGTGCCACGTTCCACACAGTTTGCAAATATAGATCAAGTACCCATCCTTCCAGCTTGAGGACTGTGAAGGTTCAAGGGGCAACTTCAAGTCCTTTCTGCATCTTTGCCCCTACAAGGGGCCAAACATCCCCCCGGTAGGGAGGGCAGGGCACAGCCTTTGCACACCTACACCCAGCACACAAGCATGAGAGTTACCACAGCAACTGCAATCACAGAGGAGAGCAAGGCAGGCACTGAAGTACTGAGGAAGGCAGGGCAGGCACCAAAAGCACTGGCCCTTTGCTTGCCACCCACCCAGCAGGATGTGTACATGGAATTAGGAGACAGAGGAGCAGGTTTACCTGCTTGGAAGGCACTACTGCTTCACATCCTACTGCCCAAGAGAAAAATAAAACAGTGCACATTCGCATGTTCTAAAATACAATTGTTAAAGACACTTTGGCAAATACAAGGAGGGTATTCTGCCAAAACACAACACAACTGATGCCCATGTTATGTATATTGAAAACACAGAAGTGAATAAGCAGCAAAGGTGCCAGAAAAAACCCAACGCGGTGGTATCAGGAGTGTTCTTTTCCTTCACTATTTATATAACATGGCCTGGATGTGTTGTGTGAAATCCTGCTCCCCTGCATCGGGGACAACTGTGGCTGCACAAGCAAGGGGGAGAGGTCGGAGTATGCCCAAAAACGTGACACACAAATAACAAGGAGAGACAACAGTTTTCTGTTGAATATTTTAATATCTGCATTGCCTCCATAGCGCAATTAAAGCAATCTTTAAAATTCACTTATTACAAATGTTTGTCAAGTCTGTTTTTCCCCAGAAACACTTTTCTTGCTTCCTTGCACATACGCCCAAACACACTATAAAAACCTCAATCATAACATCAAAGGAAGGGCAATCATCATTCATGTAAACATCTTTCTTAGAGTTATCCATTTTTAAAAGTCATGAATAAACCTACAGATGTTCAGTAAGGCTCATAGTTCGAGTACAAATATCATAAAACACCTATCAAGTACTGTATACAAGTTAAATACTCCGGGGTTAACTGCTAACACGTGTATAAGCTTACCCCAAAGATTATTCTTTAGCACTTAGTTCTTCAGAACAGAGACACCCAGTAATTATGGGCTAAAGAGTATTAAAATAGCAGAAGGCCCAGCAGAAACTGTTAAGTAATACACAATTTTAGTCTGGATCTTAGCTCAGAGTTAAATTCATTACAGTTAGAATAGGAAAAGTTTTCTAGGAGGGAATCTGCAGAAAGGAGGGATGGGTCATTTGTACAGTATCATGAAGGGACAAGCTAAGAGGTATGTCTTGAAGATGTGACTAGCCTTGCTATTGCAATTATTTATGGCAGCTGCTTGTAATGCTGCATAAATACTTTCCCAAATAGCAGAAACGACCATTTGTAATTCTAAGGATCATTTGTTGCATCTCCCCTTAAAAAAATAATTATCTACTTACTGGTATTCAATTACACTTGCATCTTACAAAAAGACATCCCTTTTAATTCAGTTTAGATCTTACTGAAACTTCTTTGTTTAAATATTCATTCTACCGTGAAAATATTTCATACAAACATCATTTTACATACAAACGTTAAAACTTGTGAAGAGGGTCTTCCCACACTCATGATTTTATGGCTTGAGCATTTAATTGCTTACTACTTTAGTAGGTATATTTCTCCTGGGGGGGAAAAAATATAGTTACAGTGAAACTGGTAGAGGAAAAGAGCAGGAGCTTCCATTGCCCGAAGACAGAAGAGCGCCAAGAGGAGGGTCCATTCAACAGATAGTGACCTTAGTGTTCAAAAGCTTTGATCTGGGGCAANTAAGACTGCTTAGAAATTCGTTGTCCAAAAAATAGAGTTCTCATGTTTCCAGTACACAAAGCAAAAGGAACGAGCTGAGCCCGGGGCAGGGGTGAGTGTGACGTGCACCGACACCCACGGGCAAAGCCGCTCCCACGCCTGCTCTCCTCGCCCAGATGCTCTCAGCACACGACAGCGCAGCGTAAGTGAGGAAGAGGCGTCTAATGCAGCACCCCAGCATGTAAGGAGACACTTCAGTAGCATTGTTTCCAAAACAATTTGGTTTTTTTAATTTTTTTTTTTATTATCATTTTTTTAAGTGCATGGAGGTGAATTCCTCAGGCACCCACAGCTCGAGCGATTCTGCTGTGCCACAGGAAAACAAAGCAGCAGGTAACTGGCTCTGTATAACGTGTTACCTCATCACAACGGCAGCATTTTCCTAGAAGACTATCAAATTGAGTGAAAGGACAAAAAATCACAGAGGTCCCCATGACAGAAGCGACACTGCACAGCCCCTGGTGCAACCCAAGCAGTGAGCACTGGTTTTGGCTGAAGGGCAAGGGCAGCCAGCTGGGAAGGAAACACAAGTGGCAATTTCCACCATTTCTCAGTTTCTCTTGCCACACAGGCTATGTTGGCTACTCTGCTCCTCCAGTGCCTGACAGAGGGTGAGAAATCCCTGATGGAGCGCTCTTGCTTACACACCAGCAACAGGCTACAAAAGCCCAGGAAAGAAACAACAGCCACTGCCAATAACGCCGCAAGCTCCGCATCTGGAAAGGCTGCACTGAGGAGGCTGCCCTGTCACTCCCAAAGCACAGAGCCATCCACAGCCGAGCAAAGCTTCCCAAAGCTCCCGAATCCTGCACAGGGAGTCACCCAGGAGCTGCATCTCATCAACAGCATGGGCCATCCTACTCTTGCAACTGTGGAAAAAGTCAAAAAGCTCTCACAGCTCTCACTCCAACTGCTGAAGAGCCATATCCATGTATTTCCTTTGACTTCTTCAACAGTTAAGACTTGCAGGTGTTTATGAATGTTAAGGTTTTATAATTACTACAGGGGAAAAAAAAAAAAGGAAAAAAAAAAAAAAGCCTTTTCGAATTTTTGAAGGAAAAATCAGGTATTTTTATAGATCCCCAAAAGTAAAATTATAGCTTGAGATTCAACTTGAGACACCCCTTCCACGGCTTAAGCCCTTTTCCTTCTTATCCAGAGGAGTGACCCAGCAGCAGGTAGCTCTCAGCTCTAACTTCTCCTGCTCTTTTGTCTCCAAGATAAATCACTTCTCCGGAAAACTAGCCTTCTGTAATCTTGGTGACAAAATGCTGTGCTGCCACTGCACGAAGATCCACTTCAGATTTTTTTTTTTTTTAAGAGACAATCATCAGCCTCTCATACAGGCTCCTTCTCATAAAGGAACTCAGGTAATAACTCTCCCATCACAGAGGAGCCACGTGCAGCACTGCAGACTAAAGGCAGATGTTGGGAACTGGTCCCTACCTGAAAACAGCAGCAATTCCAGGTTCTCCTATGCTATTCTTTAGTCATACTGGGTATTCTGAGAGCCAGCTGCTCACCCAGGCTCAGCTGACAGGCATCAGCTCTCCCCTCAGTTTCTGTGCCAATAGGACAGGTCTTTGGCCAGACTGAGAAGTGGAGCTTCTTTATTTATTGCATATTCACCAAGAGTCAGCTGCATCCCACAGACCCAAATGGATTTCTTTGCAAAATGACTGCTTCCTCTGCCCCAGATTAAAACCGTGGTTTGGTGTGGGTCTCATGTCTATAGATATGTCATCACACTACTGATAAATAGTTTTGCAAAGCTGGTCTTGCTGTCCAGTGAGCCCCAGAAGCAGAGCTGCAATACACTGACCGAGTTAAGGCATTATTTGGAGTTTTGTAGCTAACCTGTGTTTGAACCAGTGGCTGCCAATGCACACCTCTGAAGGACACACTGAGCCCTTTTGCTGCGCAGTGGTAAAAACCATCCCAGCCATCTCCACTCTAACAGACCAGAAAGAGAAAGAAAACAAAGAAGAATTAAAAGGCTTGGTCCTGAATCAAGCCAAAGCAGCTTTATAAATGCGACTGTTATAGAAGGTTGGTCACTGAAGAAGGGAGCTATAGAAAGACCAACAGGTTTTACAGAGCAGAGAGAAGGACAGCAGAGCTAACAGAGACAAGAGCCACAGCTGTGGCATGCTACCAGGCTACACACCTGTGCAAAAGAACCTGCTTGACTGTCACCAAATTTTTTGAGAACACACAGGATACCTCAGTACCTTTTTTTCTTTTCCTTGAATTTCCCTATTTTGGGATACAATCTTCAAGCCTGACACATAAAGAGCACCTTTCTTCTATTTATCTCAAAGATCAGGCAATATGAAGACTGACAAATCTATTAAAACATAGAGGAGATAGCAGAGGAATCAGAGACTGATCAGGAATGAAGCCAAAGGAGCTCTGGAGAGCACAATTCTTCAGTGAGCACAGAGAGGCCAGCAGTCCAAAGCAGGTTATCGAGACTGTGGAAGGAGTTAACATCTATTCCCAGCAGGGTTCAGTCACATATCTTCCCTCTCCTCTTCCCTGCACTTAAACTCAAGCCTCAGGTTTGCAAACTTCATGGTCCTGGCAGAATAACGCACTAGATGCACACGACAGCTCCCTACCAGAAAGGAATGCTTTTCGGCAACTGGCTGATGATCTAAAGCAACAACCTGTAGGCAGGCAGGGAAAGATCAAGTCATGCACATTTCTTTCTGAGGATCATTTGCTGAAACTGTGCTCCTGACTGACCTTTGAGAACTCTCCCTCACCTGTGAGGTTCAGTTCTATCTCTGCACACTCAGCTCAGTCCCTGAGCCATCACCTCTGCCAGGTCCCTGCCTTGGACAAGATGCAGAGCTGCACGTGAGTCTCGAGACAGGAGGTGTCACAGCTCACATTCAGATCACCACTGACAGTGTCAAAATGCCCTGAGCCTACCTGTCCCCTGCCCCAGCACTTGCACAGAGTAGCTTCTGTGAAAGCTTAAATGGTGAGGTGCTGGAAAAGGTTTGTGATCAGTCACAGGGACTGAAGAGAGTCCCAGTTTAGATAGGTTCTTCTGAATAATTCCCAACTTTGCTTAGGTACCAAAGCAAGGATTCTCAAGACTGCACAGAACAGCAACCTCATCCTTCCACTTGCAGGTCCCCAAAGCATCCTCCCTGCCTAGCTCCCCAGACAGCCAGACACTTCCAACCATTCAAGCAACCAACCAAAATGTGTTGCAATAGAAAGGTAGGTCTGATTCCCAAATCATTTATATTACATATATACAAACTTCTTTAAACTACAAACATTTAAAGAAAGTGTTGCAAATGCATTTGAGTTTTTCCTAAGCTGCTAAACCCAAAAGAGAGCATCAGAGTCCCAGAAAGGCTCCAGTATCCAGACCGAGACGATACATTATTTCTCTCTTATACAGCATTAGGCAAGACCAGTACAGTATCTGAAAAATGCACAGTTTCCCTACCCCTGAAAAACCCCAGAACACACCCCTACAGATGAATATTCGCAAGCCCCCACCGTTGGCTACAACGAAGTTATGGATTGACTGCTGTTTCTAAATATGAGCAGTGAGTGATGTTTTTACATTCATTGTTTGTCTTTCAAAAACAATCTTTTCGTATCTTTTCTTAAAAAAAAATAAATCTTCTTTTGATGCCTCATACTACATTAATTCACTATGTCTTAAGCCAGTACTACTAAAAGATGGCTACAAGGCTATATTCTCTGTCAACTGAACACGTACAAAAGATACAGCATTCCTTTACCTAGTACTACTGCCTGTCCCCAAATACATACACCTCCTTTCAGAGAATTGATGAGAGATGCAAAGCATCTCATTGCTAGAACTTTTGCCTTGAAAACTGGTCGCTTTAACAGGTGAGATACACAAACCAACTCATGGACACTAATGCAAGTAACGTGCTTGCCTTCCAGAGCGCCAACTTCTGAAAGTCCTTCAACAAGCGAATCTGTTCTCTCCTTTCAGAAAATCTTCATGCAAACAACAGTTTCATTTGCATGTCATAATAATAAATTAAATAAAATAAGCCAGCCGTAAAGGCTAGATAAATATTATGTTTGGACATGTTGCTATACTATTTAGAGAGCCACAAAGACCAACACACAGCACTCCCACATACACACACAAGCCTTTCCACTAGTTAGAAAGGATTTTCTCCTGCAAAAAAAGGATTTGTAGAAAGAACAACGATCAGACAAGAGGAAAGGGGAGTTAAAACCCAGCCTCCTATATGCTAATAAATAAACTGCTCTATTGCAAGATTCAGATCAAAGGTTTAAAAAGGCAAAATTATGCTACTATTAGAGAATATCAAAATATTACTGTTATCATCACAAGTGGCATATATGCAAAATGCAGTTGCACAATAATGCCTAGGCAGATAGAGAGCAACACTAAGTCTGCCGACTAAAAGTGAACAATATACCCATTTTAGTTTCTGTCTAGTCTTTTGGCATCTTTGCATATGGTGCAAAAGCAGAAGCTACCAAAGAATACCACATCTTGTATAGAATATTAAATAATTTCTCCAGATAAGACTGGTGCAACGCTAGCTAATTTTAAATCTGCTATGAGTAACACAGTCAAACCTAGTTAGTATGCAAGAAACTTATCTCTTAACACAGAATGCAAAGTTATGATGCAACAGCATGAACAATCCCTGGTTGTCCAGTTTTCAGTATAAAGGTAGTGCATAGATCCAAGTTTCTGTTTCAGTTTGCTGAACGGAAAGGCGCTCCCATTTCACTTTTGCTGAGCAGCCTGGAAAGCTTTCAGTTCCAGCTGGTACCACTCTGGGGCTTCTGGCCCGTTCTGCCCAACAGGGTTGTGGTCGTATCCGTAAGCCACTGTCAATTCTTCATCCTTCTCCACAGCCCTGATGGTACGGATACACTTGATGGGCCCAAAGCGAGGATGAACAAACCTAGCAAAAACGAAAAAAAAAACACCACCTTTGCTAGGCTCAGCTGTCAATTTACAGACTCTGCCACCCCCTTTTACAGTTTCAGAAGTCCCCTCACAGTTCAGAATCATCTGTATAATCTAAAAACCAGATGAGCAGACTGCTTCGAGTCAACCTTGTAAAGATTTAAGAGCAAAAATCATGATATATCAAAGTAGTTTTGTGTAGCTCTATTACTTGATGTTTTTCAACAACATTCCTTGTTCCTAATAAAAACAAAACAGTTAATCACTGCCACATGCCTTGGGTTTGCAGAGGTAAACATCTGCATGACAGGAGAACAGACTGGAGAGCATGGAAAATTGCTCATCTTAGTACAGGTTAGCTACCTAGCAATTGTAACATACTTCTGCACCTCTTCTTCAGGGGCCCACAGTAAAGGAACCTGGCTTATTTAATGAAGGAAAAATATTTTCCACGCAGATATATGCACAGGTGTGTTTGTTTATATCTTGATATGAGCAGATGGTTACATGAAAAGCTTCCTGGTGCTCTGCATCAGGTGCAGAGCAATAAGATGCTTTTTTTTTTTTTGAGTTTCAGAAACAACAGCACATTTGATGGAGCTGGTCAGGCATCACAGTTCAGCAGAGGACAGTGCAGTCCTAGCCAAGCTAGGATGTAGAGAGCTCTGATTATGCATTTTAGCATCAGGAAGCAGTTTGTAAATTTCATAAAGCTAACACAGCTGCAAATTTCAAGATACTCTATGGTGTAAGTTCCAAGAGACATCAAGTACTTGCAATGGCAGCCCATTTTCAGCTCAGCCAGGTGAGCAGAAACTCCTTCAATGCCAGAACTCGTTACTCCCACCCTACCAGTGCTCCTCATCCATCTGCCCAGAGACACCCTGTGAGCCCAGACAGCTGGGCTGCAGCTTCTGCCCCAAAACACAGGACTCTACTCACGGGTCGTAGATGCAGTTAGGAGTGAAAGAATGGTTGGCCTTATGCCCCAGCGAGGCACAGTACTTGGCAGCGTGGTTGTAGGGCTCTGGCACGTCTATGACTGTTTCATCATCCAGGGATATTGTGTTTCCATTGAGGGCCCAGTCTCTGCTGTCTACCTAGTTTACAAGGCAAAAATCCAGTGTCTGTGTGGAGGGGTCAACTTGGTCAGCAGTTTGAAAGCCAACATTCAAAATATATGCAACTAAAGCTTTTCATGTGTGTAAGTCATTAAAAAACACCAACCGCCACTTTGTTTTTTTTAATCTATACATAGGTGAACATGCACTTTTTTCAGTTAAACTCCATCATATTACATCTTAAGGGTGGGAAGGTGATGGGTATAAAACCCTATGAGAAGAAAATTTCAGAAGGAGCAATGAAAATTCAGACTGACTTTTTTCTCTTCTTTACCTCCTGGTGTGTAATTCGCACTCCATTGTAAAAGGACATCACTGTACTGGCTTCTGCTGCTATTTTTGAAAACAATCCTTCTCCAGCACTGGAAATGAGAGAGACATCCACATACACCCTACAGGAGGAAGAAGGTATGGAATTAGTGATTGGATAGAGTTTGAATTTTCAAAAAGTATTATCACAACACTACTGGGCTAAAGACTAATACTTTAATATAACAATAGAGCTAATATTATTAATAATTAAAACCCTCTAAATGGAACTCCTTTCCTTCTTCTCTTCCATACATTCTCTCTATTTTGGCAAAACTGACATTTGGTGGGAAGTGGGGGCTGATGATTTATTCTTGCTGCTTTCCTACATCTGTAGGGAGGGGAGAAAATTTTGTACCACACATGCCATCCAGCAAAACACCCTGAATGCAGCACCCTGTAGTTACACATCTAGAAAACAGGGAACAGCACACTTTTTTTGGTGAGAACATTATATGTGTGGGCTACAGTGGAGTCCAGGGCTCAACTGAATATGTCTTTGAAATGGTAAGAAATTATGCTAGTTTAATCTCTTAAAATGTATCATGGTGTTTCATCCACCAGAGTGCAGTTTTATTATGTGAATCAGGAAGGAAGTCAATCAAGTCAAATGCTGACAGATGTACAGTAACAGCCTCCATTTCACAAATCCTCACACAGCTTTATTTTTTAAATTTTAAATGAGAAAAGGTTTGCAAAATTAGGCCCTAAATATACAAGAGCAAAGAAATATGAGGAGAAGGAATAAAGCCTACCTCTCTGATTCATAGGGATCAGGAAGAAGGGCATTTGTAGAAATGCAGGATGAAGTAGATTTGTCAAAACTGTATACTGGGCCTAAAGAAAAAAGCAAAACCAGAAATCAACAAAGGAAATAAACTAATTGGCAGTACTGAAAGCATGCAACCCTTAACTTAATCGAGACATTCAAAAATTAAATTTTAATGGCTGCAAAAATATTAATGCTTCTAAAAAAAAGTTACTAAACAGAACTGCACCTATAAAAAGCCTTCACTGAGATACTGCTTCTTGATTATTTTTCCCCCTCAACATACTAGAGTAGCATTATTAACACAAAAAAGTGATACATATGTTCTTCAACCTGTAAAGGAGGACTGGACAGTCCTTCAAAACTGGCTCTCCCAGAGTCTCTAAATATAATTTAAAAGTAAAGCGAAATTCATAAGGATATATTCACTAAAACATTAATTCTAAAAAATCTTGGACTATTTCAAATATGAATTATTTTCTAGTCCAAATCCTGAAGAGAGTTCAGCCAGAAGATAATGTTCAGTAATCAGAAAGTACACTTGCTAGTCCTTTATTTCTTGCCATTAATAAGCAAGTCAGTGGGATGCAGCTCTAATGATATTCTTACATCCCTCTCTCAACTACCAGAGGACTATCTGGGAGATAGGTTAAGATGAAGGTGGAAATAAGGTGGGTAAAAAAACCCCACAAAGCAGAATATTACAAAGTTCGATAAAAGGCCATTGCTCCTGGGGTCCAGGATCTGTTCTGGCTGACAGCAGCTTCCTTCCTCCAGAGTGCAACTTTAATCCTATTTACAAAGCACAACTATACCCTCACAGACATTTTAAGTTAAATTTTGCTTGCTGTCACAATCAAGAGATTTAAAAAATAAACTCACATGCATTTGCTTGTCAATGAGTTTTTATGTGCATGTTTCATACTAAGTGAGACAACCTTTGCTGGCAGAATAATTAAATGCATTATCACGGTCCCTCTGCTTGGTACTCATGGCCCTGTCTGCAGCTTAATCCATAGAGCTCCAAAACATCCCACACACCTCAGAGCAACAAACCCACTCCAGAACTGTAGGTCCAAGCCACCACTGCCCTGGAGAAGGAGCACTGGCTACACAGGTCAACAGCACAACCCTGCCCCCATGCACTTCACAGCCACTTTCCATCAGCAGGACCAGACAGACTGAAGTGCTGGTGAATCAGACTGTTACACAACGACTGAATCTAGTTCACCAACTCCAATCCCTGTGTCCTTCCAGCCCAGTGACACACGTGCCAGAACATTCACAGTGCTAACACTGACTTGCACAGAGCCAGCTGTCAGAGCTACAACCAAACCATGGCCTCCCTCTCCACTTGTAGTTATTTTACAAACAAAAACCTGTAACTGTGCCAGCAGTAACGTGGTGAAGCAGGTTTTCCTGCTGGCACAGAGGACAATGGTGTGTGTGACAAACAGGACTGTGCCCACCAGCACATGACTGACAGAAGGGCTGTGAAATGCAGTTTGGCAGGACCATGCCAGGGATCACTTCCTGTCTGTTTCAAGAGCAAAGGGATCCTGCTCTCTTCACCTGTCTCTCTGCCCAACTTTATAAGTAAGAGAAGGGGCCTCTAACTAACAGACTTACTCATCACAGCCAGAATCTCTAGGGGGGAACATTACAGAAACCAAGCTGTCTGTAGCAAAGAGTTGTTAGGGAGAACACAAGTTTCTGTGTTAGCTGAACTTACTGCCTGGTACTACTTCAAATTGAGGTTTCCCATCCTCTACAGTTGTCAGAGTTGCCAGTTTTGCTTCTATCATTTCTCCATCTATGAACCTTCCAGAATATGCAGTCTTTCCATCTGGATACACATAGGCTATTTTTTCTCCAGTCATCTCCCCTTCTTCATTCACTTCTCCCACAAGGCTGCCTCCATCCTGAAAGCACAGGAAAGAGAGAAAAGGCAAAGCATTTAGTTATACTGTACTGTCTTCAGTAAATGAAAAGGATTTTCTCCAACTTTTTAAAAAAGCAATCTTGGCTACAGAAAGTTCACATGTGAAATTATGCAAATGAGAGAGAAAACAGACACATGAAGAAGTCGGATGAAGTAATTCCAGTTAGGATAAAACTTATAATAGAAATGAATGGGGTTTTCTATGTTGTTTGGAATAGGCAAAACCCAAGGTCTTTCATGTGACACAAGTAACGAGTTTCAACTGGCAAAATTTTTATGTGAAGAGTCTGCAAAGCAAGGCTCAAAGCCCCACAGATGTTCAAGTTTGGTTAGTATGATACTGTGCTGGAGGAAAGAAAAATTTAAACACTGCCTGGCTCGCTGCTAATTCATGGTACCTCACCTCAAAAGACCTGAGCCTATTAAGAGAAAAAAAAAAATTGCTGGATGACTGGAGTGTTTCTCTGTCCCAGCATCCCCCCCACAATGTCAGGTGGTGCACAGTGAGAACAACTGTTTGCTGAAAGCCATTGGCAGCAACACTTTTCCTCTCTAAGGTTTACACATTTTAGCCCTGGGCTTTGCCATCTGTGATTTGCCTGCAACTCAGGTTAGGTCTATTTACAGAACTCAGAATGAGATGCATAGATTAGCACAGGTCTAACCACTTGTGGTTTTTATTTCCAAAGGGACAAGGAAGCATCTCCAAATAACACCCTGGAGCAAAACCAGCAGGTTGTGATGCAGCACCAGACTGATTTAGATCAAGACCACTGCGCACGGACTCTATTTCAAAGTGACACCATTTTGTTCAACTGCAAGGATGAAAGAGTTTCAAGCATGCCGTAGTAGGGAACAGAGAACCTTAAGTCTTGGAAAAAAATGGTGCACATAGCATCATGCACAGAATCATGAAGAAAGAATTCCTTCCACGGCTAAGGGGAACACTTTGCATCCTTTAGTCTGGCAAGACGACAGTGATAAACAACCTCTAATTACCCACATTTCCAGAAGGTACAGCAACACTTTGTCAGCTGGAAGATGAAGCAGGAGATATATGAACTGAAGGGTCAAGTGTTTTGTATTTTATATACTGAGACTGAAAAACTTTTGGCAGCGTACACCAAGCATTTGTTGATCCTAACACATGCTTAATGGCCACAGTGAAAACCAGCAAATAAAATGAACAACCAGTGGCAAGCATTTAGAAATGAATCTGTAACTGAAGTCTGTGCCATATGTAGCACAGCAATAGACTTGGTTTTGACCAGCCCCTTAATTACATGCAGATGTTTCCCCCTTCTCAGCACAAGGTAAAGACTGAAAGGTTCAACTCTGGAGTGCTGTTAAGGCTGAGTAAGAGTTAATTTTTTTTTTAAATTGCATTAAAACTCCCCTAAAAACTAGTACAACCATTATTGCCTTAACTAGAATTTCCACAGGAATATCTGAGGTTTTATGAAAAATCAGAAAGATAAAATTCTGGCCTGTTCAATTAGCAAAGCACTTGTCCACATTCCATTCAGAGGCACAGCTCTCACACCAGTTACATTTGATTTGTTGGGCAAAGCCAAACTTCACAGCATACCCTGCAGAAATGGAGACAAAGTCTAATTAAGTAAGAGCAGTAGCCTGCAGTAACTTGTATAGTTTCCGTGCTCCTCACCTGCAGCCAGCACTACAAGGTGTCAAAATTGTTGGTCCAGCCTTCTCAAAGAGACAATGCATAAATTATTGTACATACTATACTCACATTACATACAAATTACATATAAATGCACTTCCAAGGGGCTGGATTCCCTGGAAGATGAAAATAGTGGAGGGCATCTTTTAGCCTTGCTGAATCTCATCTACTGGGCAAGCATTGAACACTGAAAAGTTTTAATTGCATGCTGGATTATCCAAAATGAGAATGCACAGATCTTTTACCCAGATTTGCATGTGCTGACTTTTGGATCAGTGGGTTGTGGTGGGTATTTGTATCAGCTGGGGATTCAGGAAAGGCACATACTCTACAATAAAGAGAGCAGGCAGTCAGGCTTACCGGGTAATAAATCCAACAGACTCCATGTCGAATGTTGTCCTTATACTGCCCTTTGAATATCAGCCGCCCATCACTGTCGTACTCCTGGGCTGGTCCATTCAGCTCTCCATCCACGTATGTGCCATGAAGGACCACTCCATCCTCATAAGTATAGATTCCCTGGCCTTGCAGGGCATCATCAACGTAGTACCCTTCCAGGGTGCTGGCAAAGAGAGAAAGAATACAGCAGTGGAAGACTGTTCACCTCTCGTAGAGGTGAACTCAAAGCCTCAGCATGCTGGAAAGCCAAGGTGAAAACCAGAAACTTGTTTCTGTGGAGCTCCAAAGGCAGAAAACAACTTACAGTGTCCTTTCATCAGGGTGTGCTGCATGAACACAGCATCACTCATCTAAATCACAGTGCACAGCGCCTTTTTGTAGGCTGGAATAGCAAATTACAGCAGTGAATGGACACTCCTGGTCAAAGACAAAATTATTGCTCAGGAAGGCCACCCTCACGTTAGGACCTTCTACTTCCTACCTGTGGATCTTTATTGACATCTCTCTGGCAAGATGAAATTGAGCTGCCACACAGATGAACCATGACAGAGCATGAACTGCAACCTGCTACAGTTCAGTGTCAGCTCCCCAGCAATACACTTAGCAGCCATTTGTACAGGACTTGCTAAAAGCAAGTCACTTTTCATGTATTTCCATTAAAATGGAACACAGCCTGTCAAACAGAACTCGTGCTGCACTTGGATTTGAACAAAGATACATTTCACTTTGGTCTTGCAAACCCTTTGGACAGGGCACAGTAACACCCTGCAATCTGCATCACAAAGAATAAAGGCATAATCATAAAAGAGGGTCTACTCAGTTGCTTCTTTCTCATGTTAGAACCACCATAAGGGAACACAAACTGTTTAGCTTTTACTCCTGCACACTTAGCTAACAGCCAGCTGCAGTACACGTACTTCCACTGCAGTTTTTTTTCAGATGCAGACATCTAAGGTATAAGCCAAAACAGTGTCTGTGAGGACATGACTCTACGTGTTTTACAAAATTTTACAAAACAAGATTTTCAAGACTTATGGAAAGAATGCTTTCACGGAATTCACTTTCTTGTTTCAAAGGCTTCGTGCTCTGTTTTTATGTAACTTTGGCAAGCTGGTTGAGGTTTCCGTGGGAAAATACATTACAGTAAAAGGCTCAACGCAAACCAGACACAAAACAGGAAGGGGCAGGAAAATTATTTTATTTTTCAGTCAGGTTAATTTCTTGAACCAGGCTGCTACAGAGCTGCACAGAGAGCTATGGCATCAGCACAGGGAAGGACAAGGTCGGAGGAGGAAACCACCAGAAATCAGTGCCCTTACTTGACTATAAATGATGCCACTTTCCCCTCTAGTTTAGATCACTAGATTTGAGTTTCATTGTAGCTGACAACATACATAGAGAGTCCACATGTAGGACTATCCTTTAAAAGAAGCAACCACTCCCAGTTTAAGTAACAAAAACCACCAAAAAAACCCTTCTTGTTACCTTTAATTGTATTAGTTGAAGTAACAAGTTGCTAAATTACAGCAGTGCTTCAGCACTGGAGAAGTATGTTTTCTTTGACTGTAACTCAAACTTATGTTTTCTATCTTTGTATTAAGCTCCAAACAGTGTCCCAAAGATCCATCTCATCTAAGCAAATCAAAAGAAAGGTATCTGAAGAAAAAAGTCTATGCTCTTCAACCTCAGGTTCTCTGAAACTTTTATACTTTTCACAGTTTCTGAGTTACTACCACCCTGCTTCCCCATGTCAAAGCATGGTGTCTGCAGCCAGACATGATAATTGCAACTAAGACCTGACCAGCACGAAGAGGAATAAATAGCCTGTGTCTTCATAAACAAAATCCTGTTAATACAAACCCTGAGCTGGTCTGTATTTCTCCAGTTTGCTTCTCAGATGATACTTCTGATAACAGAAATTTAGGTTTACTAAACAAAAATTTAGTTTTACTAAAGTCAAGATTTGTCAGATGCACTGTCTTTCCACTATCCATTATGGCCAGAGAGGACCAAAGATACTCATTACCTAAAAAACAAACCAGTGGTAAGAGCTGGGGGGGAAAATACTGCAATATCCTTCCCAGCTCCAGGTAGTAAGTTAACATTGACAGAAATGGATCTATTCACCTCTCACTCTGCATATGTGAGTATTAGAAACTTTTTCTTAAAAATAATAGTTTTATACTGTGCTGTGGGAGATGTCAGTTTACAGGAGTTTCCAGATGAGGGAGAAAGGCAGCTGCAGTTCTGTGCCAAGCATGGCTCTCATGCTCGCCCCTACTGCGCCAAGTGCTCTGCAAAGTACACTCCAGAGGTGCTGGCACCAAGGAAAGCTCAAGTACACAGTGTGAAACAGGGAGTATGCCAGAGGTGAAATGTCTCTCTCTGAAACATTATATTGTGTTTTGTTGCATTTTTTGGAGGGGGAGGAAAAGAACCAAATTATTTCAGATTTCTACACCCTTAAAAAAATCAACGGGAAGGGGGCAGCCATTCCAGTAAGGGGAAAAGCTTTCACTGACCAAACAAAGCAATCAGTCCTATTTCCCAACCCTCAAAATATGAGAATGCTTACACTGCAGCCAGTCCAATATCTGACAGCACTCAGCCACTCCCCAGCAAGAGACCTACAGCAGCACAGCTTTCAGCCTTTACCAGCAGCCTGTGAGAGAAACAGACCCAGGAGTGCTGAAACCAGCTAACTGCCTGCATGGAGGCATGGGATTCTGCAAAGGGAGAGGTGTTTTGAGAAAACCTGGAGAGCCATTTCTCTTCTTCACGAGCACTCGGCCTTGCCCATGGCACAGTTAATGGAAACTGCATGTCCTGTTTTATGCCAGGTCATTCTTCCTGCAACACATTGTGATTCCTGAACCATCCATTTCAGAGAGCAACTTAGTCTTGCTAGGTGGGCATAGCTAGGTAAATTACATCTTCAGTAATTAGTCACTGGTCAGTTAAGGCTGCTTTAGCTAAATTAAAATATGCAAATAGTTTATAAAAATATCCAATCTTCCAAAAACACATTACTGACTATTTTTGCATATTTTCATTCTGCTAGTTCCTGAAGTCATCAGTAGCCAACTGTTCCATTTTTTTTAAGGGTTATGAAAATTATACAACCAAAAAACAAATAAAAAAAAGAGAGAAGAGCTGGCAACACTGAAGCAGTAGAGAAAAGGCTCAGCAGCAACCTGACTTTTCCCACAGAGCACTGCCTGTACCCTGGATTACATGGAAAAGCAGTCCTACAAACAAAATAGCAGGTCAGTTCCTCTGACTGTACAATCAGCAACTGCTCTGCTGAGATCATCCACAAGCACAGAAGCATTATGTGCATGTGTCCATAGAGACACTGCCTGCCAACTTTAAAAAAAAAAAAAAAAAAAAAGCTATTTTGGAAAAGTCAGCTGCTGCTGGGCAGTGTACTGGTTTTCAGTTACTCAAAGAAGATTTAATAAGCCCATTACCAACAACAGTGGGGATTTTTCTTCATCCAGGCTTGGAGGCCCGATCGGTTTCTGCATAACTGAATGAATACATTATCTTTCTCCTGAAAAAACCCCACAATCCCCAGTATGAAGCAACTGCAAAGGCAAATCCAGACAAGGAGCTGACTCACTGAGACAGCACAATACCTCCACTCCTGCTCAGAACTTTGCTGAGCAGGCGGAGAGTAGACCCAGCACGACTGTCAGTTTAACAGCTGCTATTCATAGTGCCACCGACAGCTGCAAACCCATGAAGAATCGTGTCATTTTATACATCTGCTGCTCCTTTGGAGGAAGTTCTGAGCAACTGCAGAGAGGAATGCTGCAGTGGGGGGGAGGAGGAGGACTTACAAGGTGTTCATAACGAAGACCCGGGGAGAAAACACATGCATAGGCACAGACTGGCCTGACTTCACTGTCACGATGCCCAGTGAAATGAGGGCCTTTTCTGAAAGTAAATCAGGCCACAAGCAACTTGCAGAGGATTAACGAGAGCTGGTAACAAACCTGCATTTAACCCAGTCCTTGAATCACTAAAAAATTTCCAAGATCATGCAGAGGATAAGCCTCTCTGTCGAGGTCCTTCCTCTGTGCACAAGGACTGGCACAGGGAGCTCCCAGTCTGGTTGCACCCTCTGTACAGCACTATAAGACAAAGAATTCCACCTGCACTTATGGACTTGAACTTGGATGTCCAAGTCATTGTCAGCATGGTTTCCAACAGTTCTGACCACCATCCCAGTTCTCATGGTTTCTAATTAGTTCAGAACTTTACAGTGCTAAAAGAGCTCCCACCACTGGTTTCTCCCACTGGGAAACAACTACAGGGCACCACATTACACACAAAAGCCCCAGGACCATAAAGGAGTGGCTACATACTGCAATAAACTTTCCAGATACAGTTTTGAACAAGAAATCCTATCCAGAAAGTCAGCACAGCATACAATGAATGAACTGGTTTTGCATCACTGCAAGCAGAAAGAAGAACATAGAAGAAAAATCGAAGAGTCAGTCTACCTTCCATCAAAAAAGAAGAATTTGCCACGGCCATTCTTTTCTCCATGCACAAAGTTGCCCTCAAATCTGTCAGTCGAAGAGTAGGTTACTGTACAGAATCCATGTGGCAGCCCGTCATCATCTAGATGCCCTGAAATAAAAACCAGACAAAGAACAACAGAACACATTAATTATTATATAAAAACTCAAACCTGTTCAGATTATGTAGATGCCTGAAACGCAGCAGCTCCCTAGTACAAAACAGTAATTCAAACCACTGCTGTTAGGAACCGTGATCAGATTTGGTACAAGTGAAGTTTGTACTTGTGTAACACATCACCTAAAAAAGTGTCAGGACAAAAGAAAAGGGATGAGAGACAGGGGAGATAAGAGAATAATTAGCAAAAACTGTTTCTAAAAGAAACAAGGTTTATATTATTCTGTGTGTGGCTAGCCGTCGCGAACGACGATGCTTTTTATGCCTGCGCGAATGGATTTATTACGTGGAGCTCAGCGTGCGCGGAACTGGCCCCACCCCCTTTAGCCCTGGGACACTCTAAGCCTTGGCCGGGGCAAGCCCGGACGAAGTTGGCAGAGCGAGACCCGCAGGACTCGAACCGGCGTCCTTCCGAGAAGGAGCACAGAACCAGGGGCGGCGGCTTTACCCACACGGCCACAGCCGCCGGCTATATTATTCTAACTTGTATTAATATACATCTTCAAAAACATAACAGTTCTTTGTCTAACATATGTATTTCCTGCTGAGAACAGAACAGATTTAGACTTCAATTCATGAAGTAAGAAAAGGTTTGATTTTTTCTTTTGAAAAATACATGCCTTAAGATAATGTGGGTGTGCCACCTTGCAGCTATATCCACAGGAATTTTAAGAAATAAAAGTATGTAATATCTATAATGTGATGCCCTTGCAAATATGTCAGTCAACTTGGTATTTAATACCTTAAATGCTGTTCTCCAATGCCTTCCAGATATGTTCACTTTACATCCTGTTCCCTTTCCCAGCCTATCAGTTTTCCCCACTACAGCTGTTGCATATGGGGAAAGCAGAGGGGCAACATACTTGGATCCTCACCAGCATAATCTGTATTTTACTGAATATATAACTGACTTAGATAAAGCATAATAAGGCTTCTATTGCACCTCTAACTGCCTCTACAAAGCCCGAAGGAAATGCCAGAAGAGTGTTTAAAAGGATGGTTATTGCCTGGTTTACCTCTGTTTAAGTTGGAGTCCTTAGCACTGCTCTGGCTGCAGAGCTCAGCAGGCTGCTCTCAGCACAGGGATGCACCTGGGCGGGTGCAACAAACCCCCACTGTGACATTTTAGCAGGTGTAAATTCTGTGTGAAAACCATCAAATAAATAAGAGCTAGCCTATATTTATGTTCTTCCATGCTTCTAAATAAAGAATTACCTCAGATTCCCCAAGATTTCTGGTGATGCATCCACAGCCTGTTAGAGATGAGAGACAGCACATGCCTCCACTTCTACAGGCTTTGGGTCAAGCTCTTCCCTGACTATATTTGCCCTAAATTGAAAAGGTTCAACACACATATGGAAAGGCTTCAGTGTGGGCAGGGCAATTACAGCCCAGGCTGATGCAGGCAACCAGAGGCACTTCAGTACCACCAGACCTCAAGTCCTGTGCCCAGAGAGGGAACAAGCTGTGCAGACAGCAGTGGGAAAAGCCAGCCACCTACATGGCTTCAGAGGTCCAGCTATTCAGGCCCTGAGGGTTCTGCAGGGACAAGTGTACCCAGAAAGCACGTGCGTTGCCCACGTGTTGTTCTCACATCACCATAAGCTTCCTTGGGATGCTCCAAGCCCCTCAGGGACACCACAGCCAGGGCGTGGTAAGGCTGGTAAGCATCTGGCTCAGAAGTCCTCTCCCTGAGCCTTGCAATTACCAGAAGGACTGAGAGCGGAATGTCAAAGGCACAGGATGCTTTGTCAGGATTTATTTCCAAACTTTGGTCTATTTGAAAGTAAAATTACCTTATAAAAAAAGAGAGAGGGAGAGAAACACAGCAAAGGAAAAAGAAATAAGTGAATGTTCCTCAAAGTGACAAAGTTAGGCTGTGCAGCTACATTACCCATCTCCTGCACTTGTTACATTGAGTATGGAAATGCACCTAGAAAGGTCTACAGGAGAAAGAAACTGAGATATCTGAACTCATCCAAGAGCCAGGATTGCCTCCTTCACCCTTTCCATGCAGGCTCCACAAAGTTTCTCTTGCACCTGCACATCACTGAGCTCTCAGTTTAAGTCTTCAGTCCAAACTAGACTGAAAACAGTTAAAAGTTTAAGTACTCAAACCCATCAGGCACTGCTTACAGTCCAAAGTGAGAGAAATAATTGAGTAAAAAAAGAGAGAGCAAAAGGCAGAAGGAAAAAAGCTCCATCACTAAAAGCTTTTAATAACTTTGAAGATGAACCCTTTAAACAGAGGCTGCACTTTCCAAACAGAATAAAGGCTTTTATTCCTCCCATTCACCAAAGGACACCCCTTTTTGTAGAACAAAAAAGTTTTACAAGTTATGTCAATTCAACCAAAAGGTCAGAGAAATTGCTAATGTGGGCACCTCTTTTAGAACAAAGAAATAAATCTATAACAACATTTATGGCTTTAATTAAAAGCCTCAGTTTTACCAATATGGAAAGGGTGCATTGGTGTTAAGTTAAACCCTAAACAATACAGCACCAGTTTCCCCCTCACTACAGGGCCAAAACTTTTATAAAACACTTGATTTAAAAAAATATACTGACAATACTGGCACATTATACTGTCAAAAAACCCACAAAAAAAAAACAACAAAAAAACCCCATTGCAACTTTGTTCTCTGTGACTATTCAGTTTTGTCAAGATTTTGCTGGAATGCAAAGCCCAACACAAAAGCTGCCATGCTTACATACAGAGTGCATGTCAGGACTTTTGCACAGTGGGATACAGACTATCTCAGAGACTTAAATGGTCAGCTTTGATCCAATGGCCTCTATACAGGTCTTAATCTCAGACACAATACAAAGAATCCAATTATCCTAATATGCCAGAGATTTCCCCCTATTAAAAAAAATAAAAAATCATCCTCCCCACTCCAACAAAACAAGACACATACAGTCTCTCCGAATCAATAAGGGGTGTGTGGAAAAAGGCAATTCCAAGTTTCTTAACACAGATGTAACTTTTCCTGTGTGGCTGAGGCCTTAGGCCCTAATTCTGTTTCATGTTAAGTCGATGGAAGAAATTCTCATTATTTCAGTGGGAGCAGCGTGTTCCATTTCCCCTTCTCACTACTCTCCTCCATTTGCAGAAACAAATCCCAAACACCTAAACATATTGTTAAATTATTGCAAAAATCTCACTGTGGTTACTTTGTTAAGGGTCTTTCAAGATTTCCTCTTAAGCTCAGGCCACGAATTTATCAAGAAAAGGAATTACACTAACAGGGGTTAGTTCACAATGGGGTCACTTACCGGAACCGCTGATGTACACAAGTCAAAGATAAAAGCCCTTTACTGCCCGTATTACTTAACAGATGACACACAACGTGCATCATCAATAAAAGATTCTGGCCACAAAGATGCCAGACGGATGTTTTTGGGATAACAACAATAAACCAACCTCGCCCCCTACAAAAAATAATAAACAGAAAAGCTGGTTTTTGACATATTTCTAACTCCCTCTGGGCAAGTGCAAAACCACCCAGTCATCCTAACCCCAAAGGGCACCCTGCTTCTGTCTCACCCAGAGAAACACAGACATTCTCACACATACACACACACTGCTGAATAAAATGCACTTTAAAAATCCGCTTCCTTAGCCGAACGCTAAGCAAGCCCAGGATACCCAGGACGCTTTGTCTGCGATACGGGGATCAAAACCACGGCTCTTCGCCCCAGACACCACTGCAACCCACAGATCTGAGGAGCGGGGAGGGAAGGGAGGGGAAACCCGCATCTCCCAGGGCACATCCCGTTCGTAACAAACCCGGCCGGAGCAGCAGTGGCCGAGCTCGCATCTGCCGCCAGACCGAGCAGCGAAATGCCCTCTCTGGAGCAACACGCTCGGAGGGCTCATCCTCCTGCCACAGGGGCAGCCCGCGGGGGGACAATGAGCATCACACACCGGCATCTCGGCAGAGCCACCTCCTCGCTCCCTGCGCTTAATCCCGGCATCCCAGAGCCCACGACGGCTCTTCCCGGCCTGGGCCACGGTGCCCTGCGAGGAACCTTTGGGGCGCAGGTGCTTCCACGGGAGGGATGCTGTGCTTTGTTCCAGAGCCGGGGGGACGGCACCGGGAGGGGAGAGCGGGCACCGGGGCAGTTCCGGCACCGCGGATAATGACCCCCCCGGTACACGGATAAGGATGCCCTCGGCCCCACAGCCACACGGCTCCCCCACGGCCAGACCCCGCCACGTGTGGCGGCCGCGGCCCGCCCGTTGCATAAGCCCGCTGATGTCATACGCGCTGCCGCCGGCCGCGGGCGAC
>VXBX01007805.1:391995-665652 GCA_013400415.1 Scytalopus superciliaris
CGGGGAGGGGCCGGCGGGGAGAGCTGGGCCGTGTCCGGTCGGAGGGGGTTGTGCCACCCGCACCGGGTGCGGAGGGCAGGGGGGACAGAGCCCGGCCCAGGGAGGGCAGGAATGACACAGCCCGGCCAGGGAGGGCAGGGGGGACACAGCCCGGCCCCCGGAGGGCAGGGATGACACAGCCCGGCCCCCCCGGCCCGCCTAACCCGGCTGGCGTTGCTGTGGTTATAATAGAGTCATACAGTCACAAGGATCGTGGAGCCGAGCTCCTGGCCCTGCAGAGGACCATCCCCAAGAATCCCACATGTGCCCTGAGATTGTTGCTTCTTGAGCCCTGCCAGGCTCGGTGCTGTGCCCACTGCCCTGGGGAGCCTGTTCAGGGCCCAAACACCCTCTGGGCAATGAACCTTTTCCTGATATGCAGCCTAAATCACCCCCTACCGACCTTCATGCCGCTCCCTGGGATCCCATCACTCAGTGTCCACCCCTTTGCTTCCCCCCAGGAGGATGNGCACCGCGGATAATGACCCCCCCGGTACACGGATAAGGATGCCCTCGGCCCCACAGCCACACGGCTCCCCCACGGCCAGACCCCGCCACGTGTGGCGGCCGCGGCCCGCCCGTTGCATAAGCCCGCTGATGTCATACGCGCTGCCGCCGGCCGCGGGCGACNAAATCACCCCCTACCGACCTTCATGCCGCTCCCTGGGATCCCATCACTCAGTGTCCACCCCTTTGCTTCCCCCCAGGAGGATGCTGAAGGCCACGATGAGGTCTCTCCTCAGCCTCCTCTCCCCCAGGCTGAACACACCAAGTGCCCTCGGACACTCCTCACACGGCTTCCCATCCAGAGCCTTCACCGTCCTCGTGACCCTCCTTTGGACAATCCCCTACCTCACCCGGCTGGCGATGCTGTGCCTGATGCTCCCCAGGACACGGCTGGCCCTCCTGGCTGACAGGGCACTGCTGCTCATATTTAACTCACCTCTGACCAGGACCCCCAGGTCCCTTTCCATGGTGCTGCTCTCCAGCCTCTCATTCCCCAGTCTATACACACATCCAGGGTTGCCCCATCCCAGGTGCAGAATCCGGCACCTGCCTGTGTTAAACTCCATACAGTTGGTGATTGCCCATCTCTCCGATTTGTTGAGGTCTCTCTGCAAGGCCTGTCTTCTCTCAAGGGAATCTTCAGCTCCTCCCGATTTAGTGTTGTCAGCAAACTTACTTAGTATGCCTTTGAGTCCTGTGTCCAGGTTGTTAATGAACGTGTTGAAGAGAACTGGGCTGAGGATGGAGCCCTGTGGAATCCCACTAGTGACTGGAATCCATTCACCCCATTCCCTATCACTCTCTGTGCCCAACCTGTGAGCCGGTTGCTCACCCATTGCATAACATGTTTATCCAGCTGTATGCCAGACATTTTATCCGGAAGGATACTTGGAGAGACACTATCCAAAGCTTTGCTGAAGTCCAAAAACATTATATCTACCTGGTTTCCTAGATCAGCTAGGTGATTGTAGAAAAGAAATCAGGTTGGACAAGCAGGACTTCCCCTTCATGATGCTGAGGGATTTAATGGACAAAAGGTACAGAATCACACTCCTGGATCTCAGTGTTGCAGGAAGGATAACAGCCTTAAGCAGAGGGTGTAGTTTGGGAGCTCTTACCCAGGGGCTGTGAGGACAGTGCTCTGCCACCACATGCAATGTACTGCAGGGACCTCATCCTCTGCTACAGCTCCACAATATCCAGGGATTGCCTTAAAGGAAAGTCAGAGTGTTTCTAGGTCTTCCAGCCAGCTGTCTTGGGAGCACAGAACGTGTCTCCATCCTACTGGAGATGACCCAGACAGTCGGGGCTCTGTGAGTTGAGACTGATGGAATGAGGCTTTTTCAGCTTACAGAAGAGACAGCTTCAGGGGGACCCAGCAGTAGCCCACCAACACTTACAGCAGTGATCTTCAAACAAGCTCCTCACAGTGGTGGGAGGACAAGACAACAGGCATGACTAAAAACGTGACATGAGAAATTTGTGCCCTGTGAGGACAGCTGAGCAGCGTAGCATGCTGTCCAGAGAGGTTCTGCAGTCTCCATCCTTGGGGGCACTTAAAGACTGACCCAATAAAGCACCAAGCAGCCTGATCTGAGCTCAGAACTGCCTCTGCTGTGAGCAGCAGACTGTAGCAAGGACCTCCTGGGGTCCCTGCCCACCTGAAAGTCTCAGTAAGTTTACACCAGATCAGCCACGTGCTGCCAGGCTGCTGAAGTCAGGGACAGCATCCCACCAGGAAAACAGGACAGGTACAGCTTAGCAAAACAAAATAATTAGGTATGTCTGCAGAAAGAGAGTTTGGAAATCTTTAAACAGGAGAATAAGGAGGTTAGTATTTGACCTAATTGACATAAGAACTTATAAAATATTAATCTCAAGAGCTTTGGGGAGGATTTGGTATGTACCGAAGGCTTGAGCAGAACAGAAGGGCTTGCTTCTGTATCATTGGTGGTTAATTTAACTAAGGGACTGTCAGTTCTGCTGTTTAGGAGAGAAGATTTGTGGTTTCAAGCCCATATATTTAAAACAATTCTGATATCAACCCTCCAGAAAGGAGAGAGTAACTATTAAGCATACAAAGCACCTGTTTTATTTCACTAGTTGTAAGTCTCTGAAGAGATTCATTCATAATCAGCACATACATAGTGTTGGAATTATGAAAGGTGATGTACTTAAGCTATGGACGTGCCTGGTGAGCAGAAGGGAGATGAGGCTGTGGTGCTGGAGCTGGAACATGTGGTAGGTACCCTTTTCACTAAGAGATAACAAGAGTCCAAGGAAAAGGGCACTGCTGTGACCTACACAGAAAAATAAGAAAGTGCAGATCAACAGGACCTTTAATGTGGTGAGTGCTCACCTATAGAAGCTCACAGGGATATGAGAGAGCAGCATTCAGACTAAAAGCACACCTTTTGGCCAAAATCACACAGTAAAACTGCTAAGTTTTATAAGTAAATATAAGTACCCCTCCTGCTGCAATGTGCCAGGCTCTGAGTACAAGCTCTTCCCCTGCCTTTAACTACATAACCACATGCTCTTTTTACCGAGGGCCCATACTTTTCTGTATGATTACAGTGCTGCCTTTTTGCCCTGATCGTTCTGCATACAGCCCCAGGCCTTGATTATTCTATTTACTACCCTTGACTGCATAGAAGGGTCACAGCTGTGAGAGTTTCTGTGCTTTTCTCTCCGTGGCACCCAGCTTCCTCCCACATTAATTAAATTATAGTTGCAGCACAGTGATGGCACTAGGCATGTTATCACGTCTATAGCAGGAGAACTAAGAGACTCAGGCTGAAGCTATTAAAGTGTCTGGCAAGCATCAAGTACCGGATTGTTGTCAAGAGTTCTTAGCATTACACAGCCTTTCACATGTTCAAAGAGTAATTTCCATTAACTTCAAATACAGCTGTAAGAACAGCACAGCAACACTAAATGAAAATGATGGTAAACACACTGTTTTAGCATTTCATGCTGGGTATTAAGAAGTGGGGGAAAACTTCACATCAAACTAGAAAAAAACCCAACTCGCACCCATTACCCGCAGCCATGCTGCTGCAGGAGAGCTCCTCCATCTGCTGAGCTATTCCCCAGTGTCCCTTGTGAAGCAGAAAACAAGTGGTGATCTACTGCCAGCAGTTTTGTTCAGCCCATGTGCCCACCTCAGGAACAATCCCTAAAAAACACTTAGTAGGCTGCAGTATGTGGGGGTCTCATCACTTTAGACTTGTTTTGGCAGACTGCAGAGGCACCTCTAGGCTGGTGTTCAGCTTTCTTGCCTGTGTAAACAGATAAGCATCTGCATTGGGGCTCACAGTACGTCTTCACATCATTAGGCATTGTTCAAGCTTCTTCCAGCTGCTGGGACTGGTTGCCTCTTTTATTTTCTTCTAAGCAAGGAGCTTGATGCTGGCTTGCCCTCCTTAAATGTTAACTCTGTATCCAACAGTCTAATCGTATTATTGTTTATACAATCCCTTGCCTTTACCTATTATTTAATGCCAGCCACTGGGAGGAAAAAAACACCCTAAATCTCCCTGCACTACTCTACTACAGCAGTAAGTATCCTTTGGAAACAAGCTCATAGTGAAAGAGAGCAGCAAAAAACACAAAATAATGTGGTGAGGCTGGACATGAAATTCCTGTTCCTTTGCCTCCTTTGTATTTCAGTTTGGAAGAGCAGTAACATTCTCTTTTAATGTAAGTTCATAGGACTCCTAATTAGAACAACAGAAAGTATCCCAGTGAATCCCAGCAGGTCATGGAATGAATGCAGAGGCTGGTAGCACCAGGACATTTTCACCCATGGGGAGGAGATGGTTGGGCAAGGAGAAGTGACTTTTCCAAAGGGCCATTGGAGCTGCTCACAAAGAGCAACTAGCGGATCCAGAGGTCTGGTGTCTCTGAGATTTTGGAAGATTTTTGTGATTTGAAATCTCTGCTCATCCCTCAGGATCTGCCTTCATGCCCCTTCCTTGCAGCCTTCCTCTCTCTTACTCTTCTCCTGGTTCTTTTCCCTCTCCTCAACACTGAGCCCTGCCAGCCTCCCTGTATGCTCTGCTCAGCTGCCCTTTCTGACAGAGCTCAGGTACAGCCTGCCACCTCACAGCAAATGGCTCTTGTCATCTCTAAGTAGGACAAGCTTTATTATAAGACAGAAAAGGGAATGACCACTTCCTAAAACTACTTGAAATGCTAAAATAAGAAATAACCCTTTCAATGCTGCAAACTGTTGTTTATTTAATCTGCAATGTTTTTTGAAGGACAGTACTTGAAGGCTTAAATGAAGGCACAGTGGACTGTTCTTTTATGATTCCTGAGCTGTGAAAATGTTCCTTCAGACATCTGTAGCACAGAAATAGCTCCTCTAACACATGAAAATATTTTCATTCCTTTAACAAAGCAGCAATATAATTTATTAACCCAATTTACATTCAAAACACTCTCATTTCATTCGTACTGCTGAAGTTGATGATCACTGTTCTTTTGTCAAACAAGTTAGAGTAGCTGTGGTTGATACTTTTGGCCAGGGCTATAATATCACATTGGGTACCTACTGAGGGGCTCTAGCATTATGGATATATTAAAGCTGCAACATCAGCACACGTAGAGGCAGCCATTTTTGTCCAATTTTTGTAGGAGGTTCCAAATTCAGGGCTGCCATGGATGGTCAGGCCCTTGGGGTTGTCTGGGTATGAACACCTTGGATGGTAGTTTTTACTGGATGGCTGGAGAGAAGTTTCCTCTAGTCTTTCTGCTCTGGGAGGATCAGAGCTACCCCAAATAATGCCAAAAGAACTGAAATTTTAATATCCCAAAGCCTGGATAAGTCAAGAAGTATCTTATCAAACCCAAACTGCAAGCTGTGAACTCTGCCCACAGGACACTGACTGAGAAGCTATGTAAAAAAAGCATGTGGTGTGTCCAGCCTTATTACCAAGTGACAGGGGACTTTCAGGTGAATTTCTTTCAATTTATACTTCCAAGAAGTCCCTTTTGCCTTGAAGGGGGGTAACGAATCACTGAGCCCAAGGAAAAGCAGAGGGTGTAGCTCAGCAGCCTAGCAAAATTTGAGACACATTCCAATAATGGAAGAGACAAGTGGGTGTCCCAGTTGCTTATCTGGAATGAACACTGAATTATTTCCTGGGGAATGTTTCACTTGATAGATTTGATAGACTGGCAAAGCTTCAACCTGATTGCCCAATTTTCAAGACACTTCTTTACAGCTAGGTTAGTGGAGATTGGGCTGTTTATTCATAGAACCTGAGACTCTCTGGGGGTAATTTACAACTCCTGCCTCCCCTATACCTTATTGACTGTTTGGGGTAGCTTACCAGGTGCAGTGAATGCCACTTACAGGTGTGAATTTTATGGGCAGCCTGAGCTCACTAACTTGAAGAATTTATGTGGAAGATTGCCTGTCAATTGGTTTAGGTGGAGAAATAGAGAGAATGGATGCCACGGGAAGAAATAAATCTCAGATAATATCATAGCATGCAGAAGCTGTGCTTAAGGCTTGGGCTATACGGATGAATATACTGCAGTGCAGAGACTGTGTGCCTCATACTGCTATAGAGCCACATGCTGTTCTTCCTAGCTGCTGATCAGCATGGACAGAAGACTTCCCCCTGCACCTCAGAGCTCTGTACAAGATTAAGTGTTTAAGTGGTACTCCTGAACAGATGGCCTATGGTTCCTACTGTCAACAGTATGTATCTTTTCTCTACAGTTTCTTGATGAATGCATCAATTAATAAATTTTGTTCAATAGTTACTGAGGGTATCAGAATTTTTCTCTTCTGTATTTCAGTTCTCTCTTTCCTCAGAGATTGTGAAGGAATAAAGCTGATAGACCTCACCTTACAACAAAAACCTGAGTTATTCTTGAGATTTTTCTTTCCTTGAAGTTTTGTTTTCCCCAACAAAAAGTGCCTGCATGTTGCTATATCCCAGTCATTTGCCTGCCTATGACAAAACCTCTAAACTCAGTATTGGAAACACAGAGAAGCATTTACACTAATGAATGGAGTAAATGATGAGAAAAGTTTGCAGTGCAAAGCCAAGTTTGAACTTTTAGTCCATGAATTCTCATGGCTGATCAGTCTTGTGTAACAGATAGGGTGCCTGTGTTTCTTACTGTCCCCTTTCCCTAACATTTGAAATTGCCTGTCATGCCTGAGATTGAAGAAGTTTATCATATTTCCCAGCCTTTTGAATATACACATTATCTGGAAGCTATTCTGTTTTCTAAATCAAATTCCATCCTAATCTAATGGCTGAAGAGGTTCTGCATCCGCCAGATGAACTACACAAACCACAGCATGTTATAGGTAGTGACATTCAAGCTCCGTTCTCTTGTTTAGTCTGGGAAATCCGTGGCACTCTTTCACAGGCCACAAGGCTTTAGACTAGATGGGAGTAAAACAAGGAATAAGGTAGATGAAAGCACAGCAAGCCTGGTGGAGACTTCTCTCCCGAAGACAGAGAAGGGATGTGACTTTCTGTCTTCTCAGCATCACTTTACTAAGATGGTTTCATGTATCTGATTTACATTGCAGGGAGTTGTCTCATGTCTAGACTTTTGAGAGAGGTGAAACAAAAGCCAGTGATGCATATGCACCTGAAATTTAGGTAACAAGCTTGTTTGAATCCAGTTTTCTTATCCACCAAATAATTAGTGGCTGGCTCCACATAGTGGTTTCTCATGTAATTCCACTGAGTAGAGGTTTGGTATTCGGTATTTTCTGTCTCAGAATAGCATTGCATTACTTTTCCAGTGAGGTGCCATTTGCAAGCCTGAACAATCTCTCAGCCTTTGCCTTTGCAAGTGTCTGGACAGTAGAGCAGTGAAAGCTGGCTGGAGTCCATCAGGCCACTGCCAGTCCCACTTGAAGCTGGAGAGATTAGGGATTAGAAAGATGGTTGTGTTTTTGTGTACATCACTGAGCGTGGTATCAGGTGTCTGCAGAGATAGGGGTAGCATATCAGTGAGGGAGTTTGCCCTCTATTACCTTAAGGGTTCACTGAGATTTCTTATTAAAAAAAATAAAACAGCAAAGTGATAAATGTATGGAAATATTACACCAACCCAAGTCAGTGTCTGGCACCTACGAAATAACCATGAGCATCACACAGCCTTGGCTTAGAGGTCATATGACAGAGAAGTTTTTGGACATAGTTATGGGAAAGTACTCTGACAGTCAGAGCTCTTACTTCATTTCCCTCTCTGGAGTCTTCTTCCTGGTAGGAAAAATCTCACAGAAGTTTTAAAACCTCCTTTCTGCTGCAGCTGTCTTATTTTCCTCAACTCTCAGCTATTTAGCAGTGACTGTAGACGCATGAACTTATCCCTCACGCTCCTTCAGTCCTACAGGCATGATTGATTATTTCAAACGTTTCTCTGTGTGTCAGAGAACATACATGCTGATGGGATGTAGCCACTGATCTGCACTTTTAGGGTGCTACAATGCCAAAGATACTCATGTGAAACACCTTTCAGAAGCCAACCTACCTATCCCCTCATTCAACTCATCATGAGTCATTTTAAAAGCAGAGGACTAAAAGAAGAAAAAGGCATATGCCCCTTTTTATTCCCAGTTTCCAGCTTTGCAGGTGACCCTTTTCCTGCACAGCACCTGCCTGCTGCTCAGACAAAGCCTGAGTTACTTATAGGGCTCCAGAGCAGATCCAGGTACTGTTTGCTAAAGTTCAATACTGCAGCTCCACAAGAATCCCCTGGCAAAGGAAAAGGTTGAAGGGACTCTCGGACCTTGCTGTTTGTTTGCTTGTTTCTACAAAGCCCTTGTTTATTTGTCCATCTGAAAGTGAATGTTTTATTTTTTGGCACTAAGGACTTTTAAACCTATGACAGATCTGCTAAAAGGATCTCATTTCAAAAGTTGTGATGAATAAAATGTTTTAGACATTTTACTGTAAAACCTTTGTTAGTATGGGTGTGCTGCACAGAGCTGTGTGATTTTGTATCTCTCATTAAGCTATGACCTCCCCATGCTACTCAGAGGCTTTGATTTCAGTTGTGTAAGCATCTGTGTCAGCCTGAGAGGAAGCCAAGCTGATCCATGGAAATAATGCTGGACTTGTGTACTGTAAAAAGCATGACTACACTTGAATCAGAAATTCTCTGACACTTGTTAACACCAAGATGGGTCCCTGTCTGCTTCTAATTTTGCAATACGGTCTCCACGGAATGTGCAGAGTTAATTGTACCTTTCCATTACAACACAATTCAATAACTGGTACCAACCATCATTTCTGGGAACATGTACTTCTGGGACCGGCCAGTGAGAATGGAGACTCTGATGCTCCTTTGAAGGTGCCAGCACATGTGACTCCAGCTGCTGAGTCTTCAGCTCACAGCACCAACAAACTCTCTCCTTGCCCTGAATGTCCTGCTGGTTCTGGTAAACTCTGTCTACGGATGCAGAGACCATGAGGCTGCAGGCATGGTGCAAGGTGGTCCTTGGCCAGTCTCTGAATGGACCAGTTGTAAAAATAAACAAGTCAATGTACATCTGTTTAAGAGGCCAGTAGAGGAAATGAGAGAGGAGAGAGAAATAAGATTCCTCCTTCCTGGGGATGTATGTATAATGCATAAAGGCAAACTCAGGCAAGATCTGATGGGGTAGGACAAAATCTTGTCTGACTACATTGTGTTTACACCTTCACCATCTAGTCCCTCTTGAGACTCAGCGGACAGTTTTCAGCTAGACGGAAAGACCACAGTATAGAAACTACTGCTGTTTGTGTGCATGGCCATGGAGTGAGACCTCAGGCTCTGGGATGTAAGGAACCATGTCTGCCAACAGATACTGAAGCAAGCTACAGAATGGCAACCTGATATCACACAGGATGAATAACTGACATGGTGAGCATGTACATGTGCACATGCATCTGGGTACTACTCTTTTAAGCTCTTATCTCTACCACAGGGATTTTTGATAATCTGCCTCAGTTGAGAAGCAGCTGGGGATGCTTTTAGAGCTTGCATTTTCTATTGATAGAAGTGATATGCCACAGGAGTGTGCATGAAACATCCCAAACATCTATTCCTGCAGAAAATCAGGTTTTTATAGCCCCAGCTTTTTGAAGACGGCTAATGATAAAAGTTGTATACTCAGTTGTGCCACTATTTAATTCGAAGTTTCACAGAACACAAGTGTGCAGTCTTAAGCTCTTTATCTCTACATGTCCCTCACTTTTCAAAGATTTTCAAAAGGACCACTCTTTACAGAAACTAGTCTGGATTGCTAACAAAAGAGAAAGAAAGACAAGGTTCAGCTTAGCGCAAAACTCATTCTGTAATCACATCCTTTCAATTCATTTTTGCACAGGCTATTCAGATGCCAACAGAACAAAAAAAAAATATTCCAGATATTTTGTAGAGGCACAGTTAGCATTTAGACTGGTGTTGCGAGAAGAAGCTAAGAACCTGTATGTTTTAATTTAATCTTTGGTCTACAAACTTGGGTTAAAACGAACAAGGCAGTCTAATGTATACACAAGCACTGCCATAGGGGGACTCTAATTGCAGCTGTGAGTCCTCACAGTGCTCAGCTGCAGCTGTGTACACAGAGCTCGTGCGGAAATCTGGATTTGTTCTAGTCACCAGCAGGCCAGTCATGTGGAATGCCGCTTTGTCCTGAGTTAAACTGTCCATGCTGCTGTTGAAAACATGCCTCAACAACACACAATTTACTTGGCATCATATGGAAGCGGGGACTGGTACTGCCTTCCTATTTCTCCCACTTTGAGGCCGCCAAGGTCTTTCAGCCAACTATTTCACATCAGTCCGTCTTGGGCAGTTTTCCCTGCCAGTTTTTTCCTTCAATATGCATGCCTTGTTTTGAAATAGCCTGGGCTGTTCTGACACTGTGCAAACCCACATTAATGTTAGGTCAGCTATGTCCTGCAATGGCAGAAAATTAAAGCCACCGCTGTACTTCCTGAGAGCACTCGTTACTTTGTTCTTAATAGTGGTGCTTCCCAATGTTGCTGCCAATGTAGTAGTAAATGTTTTATGCACCCATCTAATGCTGACAGAAGGGCTGCATTTTAAGCAGTTTGCACGAAGAGGCATGCAAAGTAAAGCCATTAAAATAAACCCTGTGTTCAGAGTACACATATCTTGTTAGCAAGGACAGCCACACATGCACCTGCACAGAGACAGTGCTCAAAATAACTCAGAATTTGGGTTAACTCTCAATTAAAAATGTAGATGGCAAATCCTTTCTTCCTATGAAATGCCAGGTTGGCAGTATCACTGGACCTGGGGGCAGACAAAATGCTCCTTTGATGAAGGATCTATTCTAGGCTGTGTGACAGACCCTCTAGAGAGCCCGCTACAAGGCATTTCAGGCAACGCTTTCCATAACACTTTGCCCTGGTTCAGGTCTACTTACTGCCATTGCCGCCTTCTTGTGCAGGAGTAAGCCACTTCTAGGTACTTTGAAAAGCCTGTGCTGTGGGCAGATGCACACTGAGGGAGATCCCTACCTCTGCTGAGTTTTCATATGCTGCCTCTTTTATCTTGCTCTGTCCCATCCCATTAGCTGCCCGCTACCGTGAGCCAACCCAAATGCTGCCCTAATACCCTCTTATTCCAAAAGTTAAGGACCAGCCTTGGTAATTCCGCTGGGCCAGTGCTTCAGGGAAAACTGGCAGTATAACTCATCAAATGAACTGAGTCATTCTCCATGTATATCCTAAAAGGATTACAACTGATGGTAATTCTTTGTAATGAACAGGCACCCATCTTTTCCAAAAGATTAACTTCCATTGCACAGGAGTGAGGTAATCTGCACAGGTTTATATCATCCTCCTTGCTAATGCCCAGATCAATTTTAAGATGGATCTCTTTCCTCAAAAACCTCATAAAACGCCTAGCTCTTGTCTTTATTTCTAAAGCCCCAGTGGATTTGTTAGACAGATGCATGACTAAAGCGAAAGGTTATTTCATGTATAAAATGCACAGCAACTGGTTTGATAGCCCTCAGAGCAGGGAGAGGGCTCTGTTGGCATGGAAGGAAGCTGTTCTGGGGATGGGGGTAAGAGTTCTGTGCACCATTAGAAGGGCCACTGCACAACCTGACCCTGTAGGAGGGATAAATTAATGCACACCCTTGATGGCCAGCTTGTTCTGGCCACCATTCCTCTGAGCATTGCTGTGATACACAGTAAGGAATATGTTCTTTGATGCACATCTTAGGCAGTACCTTCTGCTAACATAGATGAGGAAGGTTGACATCACTTCTGAAGCTCCTGATCTTATTAAGGTGCAGAAAGCCAGTAGCTACCACACATTGCCTCTCAACCACTCATTGCCTCTCCTGTAGTGTCCCACAGAGTGGAGGCTGGAGCACAAGCCTTGGCATGCTTTTGCAATCCTACAAAGCCAGCACAGCTTGTTTGCTGCTGAGGCAAGGGCAGCAGTGAGTGGCAACCAGTGCTGGGTACAGGCACAGAGAGGCTGTAGCTGTACTGCACGGATGTTCTCAGGGCTGCAGGTCTGCATGCCCAAGGAGCTTATCAAATTATACTTGGACCTACATCCCCCTCAGTAATCAAGGCTCTGCTGGCTGTTCTAATTACAAACTCTCTTCATCACAGGTTAGTAACTAAGCTGTAAGCTCTCAGACTGTGGCAGCAAAGTCTTGGAGCATTTTGTCCCTAAAGCATGTGCTATTTCTATGGGGGTTGTTTTTCAAAGAACAGAGATTGCAAATAGTAGGAGAACCAATTAAAAGAAGATACACTCAGGAGGTCACTAGGCTCATAAAATGAAAATCTGACCTGCTTTATAAGTTATTTCAATATTTTTTCATCAACTGTGTATTTCAGCATTATTACCTGCTTCCCTTGTATCACTATGGTGCAACAGTAAAGTCAGGCTAAGACAACAAAGAGCTACCGGATAAGCTGTCCCATGTTGCCATTTCTATTTTCTGGTTTTGAAAAGTGTCCACACATTTATTAGGCAGCCAGTCTTTCAAATACCAAGTAAAGTGGCCCATCTCACCCCTTGGTCTCCCTCTTGCTTCCTGGATGCTTTGTGCCTTCACTCACGTGAGCCCTGGCAGGCAGAGGACAGAAGTTTCACACCAACACGTGCAAATAGTTGTGATCATTTCAGCAACTTGTTTTCCTGACAGTCTTTTGGGGCCACTGCTTTTCCATCCTGAGAGATTAAGCATGGAAAGTGACACAAAGCAATTCTGCAGCCATGAAGACACATACACACACACAGGTGTATTTCCCTGCAGTAAGGATCAGGACTAAAGTATTTAAAGGATCGACCTAATAAGCTTTGGAGATCCCCTAAGTTATGGTGTGTCTAGAGCGTGCTTATTTTTCAACTCCTAGGAAGTGCTAGTAGCAATTAGAGGGATGTTTGTATTCAAACCAATGAACAGGAGGAATAAATAGGAATAAAATAGCATTAATGTTTTGCCACTGGATTCAGTAATAGCAGTGGCATCTAATTAGTTCCTGTCACCAGAGGGCATTGGAGGACAAGCTGAATTTTAGAAAGCACAACCCCTATCCCTTCAGCTAAAACAGTGAATATTAATGATGGCAGTGAGCCTGAGACCTCCCTCTTCTTGGCACAAAAGGAGCAACTCTGGCAGAAGCAAAGAGAATGGGGCCATGGGTTAGCCCTGTGCAGAGCTGCAGGCTGAGGAGCATCTCTTCACTTCTCCCCCTGCAGCTACACATGCATCTGAGGACAAGTTTGAGGACAAATCAGGAATGTGACTAAATGGTGCTTCAGAGCTTACTGTGCAGCAAAGTCACAAGTGTGTTGGGATGGCTGTTGAGATGCCAGCCACTCACCAGCAAAAAAATGCCAACACTTGGCAATCAGCCTCTTGGGGTCCCCGAGTGGGTTATTTTGGAAGACAGAGTGTAAGAGAGGAGAACAAAGAGTTTGGTGACCTTCTTCCTGGAAGCAAGGGGCTGGAGGGGGGGGCAAATTTGAACTATCATTCCATAGCTCCCCAGGACAGCTGTCTTGTAACACACCTACAGAAATGTGGAAGTTACAAGGCTCTTTTAGACTCCAGCAATTTCCTTCTGGTTCCTAGGCTGATTCGTTAAGTTAATTTCTGTGTTAAATACAGGCTCAGAGGTTTACAGCAGGAGCCGATTTGCTTAGACTATCCCACTTGACTCAAGGGTACCTCTTCAGATTAGCAAGGGAATAAAACCAATCTGAGCCTGGAAAGAGCAATGGAAAGTATTTACTTTGTCTGGTGCCGAAATGGCAAAGGTATTTCAGTTAGCAGAAAGAAATACCCTGCATTAGCACCAAACAATGAGCCTTCCTGTGCATTGTGGACACTTTAAAAGGGGAGGGAGTGGGCCAAGTGGCCCTGGTCTCTTATCACCGTAAAACAGTGATGTTAATTTATAAACTATGACTGTGGCAAATTTATGCTCCATGTCAGATCCCCAAGGGTATGAGATCATTGATTTCAATTAGAGAGTGAATACTGCTGTGTGACAGTCAAAGGCCTTTCAGTCAAAGGCAGGGGTTCTTGTGCTTTTCAAACAGGGTCAGCTCAACACCCTAATAATAATGTTCCAGATTATAGCAGGAGGCTATTTAATTTGGATTATATTTGACTACCATGTTTTTCTTTTAGACATGTATTTTTTTAATTCCAGTTTTTGCTTTGCTTCATTCTTGCAATATACTAGTCACCCAGCACAGTCAAGGGAAAGAGGGAAAACAATGGGGAATATTTATTTGCTGTTTTAAATGCAATGCCTTGTCAACTATACAAAATACAATAATCAATGTAGAGATCTTTTCAGTACATCATGTATTCAACAGCATGTCTGCAGTGCCATAAATGCTGCCTCGTTCATTTCTCTCTAAAAGCCAGGTGGACTCCAAAAAATGAGTGTTGAAAGTTGTCCCACTGACGTTGTTTTGGATCATGGGAAAGAAAAGGAACTGCCTTAAGCCTTACAGAGAGTGCTTCATGAAGTTTAAAATAAAAGGGATCTGACATGAATTCATTACTTGTGTTGATACCAGGACATGTTGCAAAAGAAAATGCATCCCATTCTCTCTTTTATATAAGTTACCTTATTCAAAGTTTTTAATCTGGAAAGAGACACTTTTTCATAAATACTACATCCTTAGTATTTTTATACAATCAGTAAAACACCCTCAAAAATACAAAAAGCAGGGATGCAATGTGTCTGTTGGGATATCTGTTTTTTGCACTGACCTTAATACTTTCACTAGCATGCTTTTAGCAGGAAAACTACTTCAGGAAAGGCCAAATTTTAATTTATTTTTAAACTAAATTTTTGCATTTTAAAGCACATGAAAGTATTTTTTCTTCATGTAGAATTAGTATTTTAATTGCAAAATAGATAAATGTTTGGAATATAAATCTTTTTTGACCACTAAAGAGTTAACCTCTTTCTGTTCTCCTTCAGGAAAATGTGTGATTTTAAGTGACAGGTAAAAATCTTCAAATAATGCTAAGCTAACAAAAGCCAAAATGAAATTTTGGTTAAGAAATAACACAATACCCATAGGAAATTAAAACCAGATGCATTTTCAAAATTACCTGAAATGTGTTTGTTTCCTTTTGAACTATCATGAATCGTAAACAATGCTGAAACTACACACACCTTGAAGTCCACTCCAATATTCCCTGTCCATGGCCATGCCATGCTTATTTCAGGTCACAAGGGTGTGATAACGCTGCTACTACAATCATGCCCACGTATGGTAATGCACCCAGAGCTCTGTCCACCAGGGAAACTAAACACAATTTATATGTTGATGCACTTGAAAGTTAAGATAGTCGAAATGCTACTTCCCTACCTGCAACCTCAGATTTTGTCAGGTAGGCATTCCCCCACCATTTTATTTATTGCTCTATTTATTTTCTCCAGTCATTTTTCTTTTAGATTACCTGAGCAAGGCTTCCTAAAGGAGCAGTATCAGCCAGAGAAAATGGACTGAAAGGCAAGTCTTGGACCTCCTCTGAGGCAACAATGGGTCTATATGGGGTTTGAGATTTTGAGAGCAGGAAGTAAATTTGCCATTGGCAGACTTTAGGTTCTTTCTTGCTTGGTGTTTTCTATAACACAGGTTGACAAATGTTGTCATGTCTGAAGGTGTCACAGTGCCTGTGTCATGGGCAAGGACTGCAAAGTGTAAGCATTGGTAAGTAGAGGAGAGCGAGGACAGGAGCAGTTTGCACATGCTATCGATTTAACAAAGAGGAACCAGGCCACTGAAATCCAAGGAAGTGAAGTGTATGAGACCGGTTAGGAATAGGCAGAAATGGGAAATACAGTACTTCATATCAGTACAACATATGACCTGCAGTTTTCCACAAGCATCCTCTTCCTCTGGAAAATAACTAACTTATTTTAGGAGTTGAGGGCTTTTTCTGTCAGAGCAGTGAGAGAGTGCTGTGGAATGGAAGGAAATACCATTGCCATGGGCATCAGGGAGAAGTGCTACACACTCATCTCAGAGACTGGGATCACAATGGAAGATATTTATAACTCTCTCTCTGAAGAAGATGAAAGTAGTTCTTACGCTGAGAAAGGGAACCAAAAGCATTAACTAAAAATAAATGTCCCAAGTCAATGCCACCTATTTCTACATTCCCTGTTTCAGATCTGACTAAATCAACTATATCAAGAAACATTTGGGTTGCTAAAAGAGTGATAATGCCTTTCTGAAATTGGAATGGCTTGTCCTCTAAAATCTGCTAATTTATCAGCTCTTTTCTGTACTCTGCAAGATCATCTCTCTCTGAGTTGAGAAAGGCAAATCAGTCAGCACAAGGATGTTAGCTGATCCAGACAGCGATGGGGTAATGTGACTGATGAAAGTACATGGTAATTGCACTCCCATGTTGGTTTAACTCCTTTGAGCCTCCATGTGAGCATTACCAGGTTATGTGTTGAGCTGACACTCCTCCACTTCTGTTTCCACCAGAAAACACAGAGGAATTTTCAAGCTGAATAAGGCTGAAAACTAGCCCTGACCAGGCTACCTAATTCAAGAATTTCAAAGACCTCTCCACATGACTTCACAGAGTTTCACAAACTCTTGATTTTGTAAGGTATTGAACCCAACTGAGGTGTCCAGAGCCACTGCTGAGTAGGCGGAGCTGGGAAACTCTCTCACATCTCTGTTTGGCTACCAAACAGTCTGTTCATAGGAGTGAAGAGTAAAATAGGCAAACAAAACCCAACAGACAATATCCTTTCCTTCAAGCTGCTGTAGATTAAGGCTGACAGTGGGTCACTATTGCAGATCACTTCTGTCCTGGTCTCATTTCCTAAGCAACCAGCCCACCTAAGCTAAGTGAGCCTGATTTGGAATTTGTTTTCTTTCTCTTAGGAGCAGCTGGGCCACAGTAGCCAGTTCCTTCTCTGCTGGTGCAATCCCAGAGAAAGGCAAGCTGTCCCCTCCTTGCAAATGTACCTCTGTGGTGTAGTGCCTCAGAACTGGGCCTTCATTTCTGTAAAGATCTTCATTTCAAGGCCTTTCAAAGGTCTTCATTCTAAAAAGCCATTTCAAAAAGGTTGTCCGTAATAATACCTGCTGTGGGAAAACTGGATTTGACAGTGGATTCAGAATATCCTTCTAACTGCTTTTAGACTGAGATTTTCATCTGTCTCAGCAGGAAGGTAAGTGAGCAGATGCTGTGCAGGCAATATGCCTTAGAGCTGTGGTCAGAAACCACCTCTGCATTCAATTCCAACTGATCACAAATATACAAGCAATAACTAGGTAGTCTAAACAGTATAATAACAAATTCACTCTGTGTGACAGTCACCTGCTGAACAAACCCACAAATCTCTCTTGCCAGCAAGATACATGCAGGCAGCCTTAGCTCTCCAAGAGGTAATTTCTTAAAGTAAACGAGAGGTTTCTACTCAGGAAATTCCAAGGGTTTCTGTGGCTGAGCTAGAGCAAGGCACATACCAGTAGTTCTGGCATATCCCAGCAGAGGGCAATGGCAGATGTACATATGAATCTGGCACTGCAAAGCACACCTACAATAGAAAAACTAAGTTCTCCCCTGCCCATCAGAACTTGTCAGAAGCCTGGGAATCAGTTGGTGCTAAGAAATGGAATAAATCCTGTCTAGAGTTGAATCAAGGCCCAGTAGAAGATATGGCAGCATGTAACTAGCCAGCAGCACGGATGAAGCTTTCCAGATCTGTCCTGAGCGACAACAGTTTGGTAAGTAAAGAAAGGCTTTAGCAGGATTTTCCTCATAAGATCAAAACCCACATGTGCTCTGGCTTTCTCGCTGTGCTCTTTTAGAGAAGACAAATAAGTGAAGCTATATGTCTTGTTTGGCACATCCACACATGCAAACCAGAAAGACTGAGCTGGAAGAGGTTAGTGTGGAGGAGGAAATGGCAAACAGATAAGGAAGAGACTCAGACATTAGGAAAACCCTTGGCTGCTTTATCTCTGTTCATGGAAACATTTTCATTTTGAAATCTCAGTGTTAGCCTTAAGGTCCTCCTGATAGGGACAGAAAGCAATTCAGAGCAGACTTTCTTAGATATATGTGTACCTAAACACAAGAGCCACAATTTGAGGGTGTCATAGCCGGACTCTCTTACATTGGATTTTTGCACTTCTAAGTATAATATCTTGGATGCCTCAATTTGAGGCTGAAAAACAGAACCATCCAGAACCAGCAACCACTTTGAAAAGCCCCAATAATATTGTATGTTGCCACATGTGCCGAAATGTAGTGACCATTCATTAATTATGCAGGCGTGCCACAAAAGCATAAAATAATACCTATTTTGACCAAGGAAGGATGTGAAGAAATGTTTACAAATCCTTTCAGGACAATAACCATAAATAACAAGTAAACAGCGACAGGAGCAACTGCTGCTGTAATATTGCTGTCATTTGTTGTGCCTGCCTCAGCAGGCGCTGGGAGGGAAAATGACTGTTGGAGGAGAGAGAAGTATGTTGCCAAGCAACACAAGACCCCGGCCAGGGGACCCCCTCCCCTCCCTGGGAGCAGACAAAGCTTCCCAGTGCAACTGCTCTGAAAGCTAAGCTGGCATCCATCAGGGGAGAGTGGACATGTTGTGGAGTGAGCGAGCAGGAGAGGGGATGAGAGCAGAGCCTCTAACTGGCAAGGAAAGGCTGGATGGAGAGGCTGACCTGGGAGCATGGCAGATCTGACAGCGCTTGGATGAAATCCAGCTCCAGTGTGAAAGGGCTGGACCTCAGTAGGACTGTCCCAGCTGGAGAGAGAGATAGAGGAGCACAGAAGCAAGTTACTCTGGAGAGGCTTTTTTCTTTTTAAAACACGCCTGTGTAAATATGGCACTCACAGCATCGGCTACTTATGTGGTAAGGGAGCTCAAGGGAGCTGACATCTAGGCCCTGTATGCTCCAGAACTTGCCAGATGAGTCTGGAATTCAAAGCTCAAGGGTGGCAGCCAGAGACCTGGGCTGATCACTCTCTCTACCATTAACCTCCTGTTTTAGCACAGCCAGGTCACACAAGACTTTCACATGAATATTGGGCAGCCCACCTGACAGAAATCTGAGAGCAGCTGAATGTGTAACTACAGCAGGCACCTTGGAAGACTGTCAGTTTCTCAGGTATGACAGTGACTGGAACCGCTACATTCCCCCTGCAGCTGGGGTCCAGCAAGCATCACTCTGACACCATAAGCCAGGATTTACAAGTGGTGTTACAGAAAAGTAGAAGACAGGCAATAAATCATGACACGGTTGTGACTGTCTCTAACACAGACTGACCAGGCTGGAAGGCCTGGCTCACCAGCTTCCTGAGCAAATGCTGAGATCTGCCTTGTTGCCTAAAGGTATCAGATAAGGTTGGATATGCAAAATTTACCTTCTGCTTCCTAAGCATAACTGATTTCCACAAAGATGAAATAAAACTTCTGTATGGATGAAAAGCCTGCCTTTGAGGGAAGTGGTTCACTATTTAAAATAGCAGTTTGTCCAAGGTGAGGAAGTCAAAAACCAACAAGTGTTACATTATCACAAATCTAGAGGTGTTGTGAAAGGAGACAAGAGATGTACAGCCAACACGTCTTCAAATCTCTTGCTGAATCTCCATTAATCCCCTGAATTCCAGATATCAGAGCAGTTGTGCTGGCCTGGGGATCTGTTTCCAGTTGGTCAATACCAACAGGAAAGTCTTTAAACCTCCTTTTGATCCAGAGATAAGTCGTGCAGGCTTGCAACTCGCAGACCAGCCCTTGGTTCTCCAAGACTACCTGCTGCAAACTGGAGAGACTGTATGCAGAGCCAGTGGGACTGTGCGATGCAGGAAGTGTTCTGAATCTGGAAGCATCACTGTCTCCCAGCTCCCATCACTTATTAATGAGCAGTTACTCGTTGCTGAAATTTATATTATGCATGTAGTCAGGCAAGATGATCATACTGGTCCTCAGCATCTTGGGCTGATGAGGTGTGGAGCATAAGCCACACTGATTTCCACAGGGTGAAGGATCTGGGAGAGAGGTTTCTAATCCAAGCATAATCCCACTCACTGATGAAATGTGACTTTGCCTAACTCCCTCCTCAGACATGTAACTGCAAGGCCCACCACATCCTGTCTCTAGGCTGGTAGGTTTTGCAGCACACATTAAATCTCTCACAAGGAAAGTCAAAGGAAAGAGTGGCTTTGTGTTGTGCATTTCCTCCTCTGCTGCTAAATGGAAGTGGCAGGGTTTGCAGGATGCACTTTTTGTGCTAGGCTGTACCTCTTCTCTGTAGATTTACTGCTTGTTCCAGAAGCATTCAGGTTAGGGGGAGAAAGGTCTGAGACACAGGAGGTGAGGAGTATTCATCCTCTACCCAGTTGCATGTCCCAGGTATTTCCTGATCACCGCAAACATGCAGCTTTTGTACAGCAGTGCAGGTGAGCCTGTGTGTGCACCATTTTCCCTGAATGGGTTCTCCCAAGTCATTGCACTTCTGAGCTCCTCAGAGCTGAGAACAGGCACAGACTTTTTTAAAAAGTAACCATGTTTTTTAACAGAAAAGCACTGTTTTAACAAAAGACAACCCCATGCTGTAATTACATAAAGGCACTTTTTATAATAATCTACACTTCTGGTTCTGCTGTTACTTTGAAAGCCTGCTGTGATTACAATGGGATATTATGCAAGATTAGCACAATTTTTGTTTTATATACATATGCATAAACACATAATTTTCTATTGCAGTCCAGAATTGCACCCCAGATATGTTCTTGCAATGACCAAAGTGAAAAAGTGTAGTGATCTCCAAAGGCTATAAGGAGATCCAAGAGGCTTTGTGGGCATGCAGGAATTTATCTGCTTCAAGCACATCAATCACCCAAATGAGAACACTGTGAACCAGTGCTTTCCTGACTTATATCTGATACTGGTGCAAGTGATGTAAGGCTGTAGAAGGTGCAGTTCAGGCAAGAACCCAAACCTCTGGTTACTACTCTATTTAATCTTTTTAACTCTGCTCTGCCACCACCATCAAACATAGTCTGACCTCATGCCACCAGTGTCCAGAGAATGGGGATGGAAAAGGAGGATCGGTTGTGGTAACACTGCCACAAACCAGGGACTCTGAACAACAAGACATTAAACTGAACTGGATAAAATGCACTGTTCCTCCTTCCTCTGAGACCTCACACAGACTATGTATGAAACAACCCCCTGACATGGGTTACAACTGGTATTTAGGGGGCAGAAAAGGGAACAATTGAAGAAATAAGTCTATTTTCTTCCTCTTTCAGCTGTCTCATATTTCTGATAAAATTAAAGCATTAGCATGACCCAGTGCCACACAAGCCCATATTCTTTGTAATACATTGTTGAAAAACAGAGTAAATTAATAAACTGCAGAGCCCACTACTGTTACTGCTGTAGTTAAACTGCTTTTGATACATGAGCCAGCCTCATACATTGTAATAGCATTGATTTACCCTATAAATGTTACCAGGGAAATATATCAGAGTTCAGATATGTTTTCCCTTCCAAGCCTCTCTGTTCTTCAGAGCCTGTCTTTTAGGAGGTATTCAAGAATAAAAGATGCTGCACTGCCACTTGTGACTGGTCTTTAAGAAGACACACCCCATCACAGACTGAACATTGCCCTTTGCAGCAAAGCTCTTTTCAGCACTTCCAGAGACAAAAACTGAGCAGCTTTGACAGAGTAGCTCCATTAAAAGTGCTTATTTGATCACTTTCACGCTTAAAGTGCTTTTGGTCTCACCACCCAGCCATCTGCTCTCTCGTGACAGCAATTCTGCCACCCTGCGGTGATCTGCCTTAGCTGCTGGTCAGCATTAGCTTCTCTGCAGAGAGAAGAGCCAGCCCCTTTGGGGAGGTCTGCCAGGGTTGCACAGGTCAGCAAGAGGCAGGACCACTAATTTGCCTTAAATCCCAGAACTGCACAGATGTCCAGCTCTGACACTCAGCTGCTGTGTGAAACTAGCAAGTCCTTTCCAATGCCTCGGTTTCTACTGCAGTGAAATACAGCTAGAGAAGGTTGTTTTCCCTGTAGAGAACACATACAAAGTATGGTGCAGTAAAATATCTCTCTTTCAAAATAGGAAAGACCTATATCTGGTAAGATGTCACCAGCATCACTGACTTTTCACTGCTCTAAACCTCTCTTCTTGTTCTGGAGTTTTGAACAGCTGCAAAAACCACATGCATTTACAGCAGCAGAGCTAAGCAAAGCATCTATGAAATACCTGCAAGTGAAGGAAATGCAAAATCAGATTGAAATCGGACACAGACAAGGTGTCAAAATGTCCTGATATAACTTAATAAATAGCTTGGTCAATCGTGGCATCAATTTATATACACATAGTAAAATTTTGGGCATCTGAGGCACTACTTGTATTTCCAGAATCATATATAAACCCAACCTTGTTTTGTATAGGATCCTACTTCCTATTCTAGGTTACACCAACCTGAAGCATAACATAGGCTGTGGACTGCATATGACTAAAAGCATTATAAATCTATAGGCAACTACAAACTCTCTGCTACCAGTGGCAAGTGAACAGTGTTAGACAGACTCTAGCTGAGCCATAATGGACATGTAACTTAGAATATTTCTGTGGATGTAACACTGTGTCCTAAATTGTATTCTTGTCTACTTTTAAGTTAATCTTTCCTGGATTTTGCACATCCATTTCCATTTTGAAATTCATATCTTTTGAATAAAGTTAGAAAGAACCCAATAATTTCAATGTCATCTGGTCTTAAAAAAAGTTTTGGTTTTAAACCCTTGTGGTTTTAACTTTTCTGTCAGTTTTCCACCACATCCCTCTATCAGCAGGCTGATAATGCTTTGAGCACTTCTGAGCCAGCTGCTAAAAGTATAGACTGTGGTGAAAAATTCAAAACCATGCTATACCAAGAACTGCATGTAAAGGGCATAAATCAGCAAATAAGAGTTACTAATCACAAACACCCACCCACTGTTATTACAGTGTCTGCTCTCCTAATCTTTAGAAAGAACTATATACTGAATTAATACTCAAGAAATAACCTTGTAAAATTTGGCAAGGTAAACTGACTGATTTAAAGTCTTTTTTGGTATGTGTTACCCTTAAAGTTAGCAAGTTTGACAAAAGGCAATGAAATACCCCACTTTAACGTCAGCTGGATAGATAAGTGGATAGATAATGCTGGAGCCACTACAAACATTACACTGCTTTTGTTCCAGTGGTCTCACAGAACCCTAAAGCCTAATGACATTAAGCTTTCTGTTAGTTAGCACCAGGTGATGCCAAAACGTTCCTCGAGAGAATCCCAGTTCTAAGACAGGCATAATCTACAGGAAATGTGCTCCAGGCAGTAAAATCAGGGGAGATATTTAGTTCTCTCTTTCTCAGTTGTTTTACCCTTTGAACTACGCTGAACAATTCCTCTCTGCATGCTGACTACTTGTAAAGCCCGTCAGAGCCTGTGCCGTGCATGGCAAAGCCCGTAAATGAAGCGCAGGGATAGCACAAAGCTCCGCTCCTCCCTCGCATCTCTCGCATCTCAAGCGGCACCGCTAGCGATGGGCGCAGCCCGCCCCGTCCCTGAGCCTCGACAAACACAGAACAAAAAGCCTTCGCCCCCAAAGAGGTTGCAACTGGAACCCAAGACATAAAGGAACAGCTGAATCTACAGAGGCAGGAAAGTCTGGTTTTGTTCTCGCTGCGCTTTCACGCAGACAAGAAGCAGGGAGGGCTGAACTTTTTTTTCCAGGAACAAAAAACGGCCATAATTTTGCACTCCTGTTTTAAAAACTAGGCTGTTTTGTTTCCAGGGCAGACCTTTGTTGCGATGCTGAAAAGAATTATAATTCCCCCACCTGTTGTTTTTCCGCATTGCTCACTCAAGCTCTCCTATGCGTACATCCTGTTTGCACACGGAAACTGCTGGGATCATGGCTGGTGATTTAATTTTGCTCGCGGCTGTCTCTCTTCTTTCCGCCTTCCAGCAATGTAAGAAAGAGCTGTGAGTTGCATGGCTGGGGTCTGGGGAGGTTTGCACCGGTTCTGAAGTGCTGGGAGTCATTTTCTGCTAAATCGGTTGCTCTGTAACATTAATTTCTGAGAACTCCTAGGAATTTTTTCACAGGAGCATTGTTTACCCTCTCTGTAGTCTGAGGCGCAGTTGGCTCAATGGGACAGATTACTTTTCCCTGTGGGGAGAAACTAATTTGTTTTTGATTCTCTTTTGCTTGTTGACTTTTTGGAGTCATATTATTATCAGAGCATGTAACTAGCTGTAAAGTTACCTCAAAGCCACTTCACATCTTGGGTTTGATTCTTATTTAGGCACCTATACAACTGAAAACCTCAAAAATGAGAGTAAATTTGTGAAATTGAATACACTAACGCTGGACTGAAAGCATTGCCAAAAAAAAAAAACAACCCACAACCAAAAAAACACCAACTATTTCCAGAAACAGAGATAAATACTTAGTAACTGAAATGAAATAAGAAAGCAAACCTTTACACCGGGAGACAAGAATATGAGACATTCCCTGTCATATTCTCATCACTACATTTCTTTAAGATCCAAATGAATTTATTTTGTGTGGCTCTTGGGGACATGGCTTAGTTGTGAGCAAGGCAGTGCTGTGTTAATAGTTGGACTCAATGATCTTGGAAGTCTTTTCCTACCTTAGTGAATCTGTTCTGTGAATAGAAGTGGGTGAGTCTGACATGCTGTTTTTGCTGTGTATCAGTCTAAAACTGCAGTATGATTTTTAATGCCTGTCATTATTTTCTTTGAAATGTGTTCATTCATATAGTTGTGTTTACACCAGGGAAAAAGATACATTTTTAAGGCATTTGTGCAATGAGATTTAAAGCAAGTTAAAATAATTACTCTGCCTTCTTTTTTCAAAATATCTATAGCACTGCCAACTTACCTAGAAAACTATCAGTGTGGCTTGATTGTTTATTTGTTCTCAAAGCCTCAGCTACTGAAATAGCAGAGCAGAAAGAAAAAGCTTGAGAATCTGACCCCTCCAGTTAAAAAAAAAAACCGAAAACACCAACAGAACAGAAGACAAATACGCACTGGAAATTAACATTCTCTTTCTCTGTCATCAGATCAGCTACAATATACCCGGTGATTTGTTTCTATCTCTATACCCCTGCTTCTGTCTGGTGGCAATATTCATCACTGACTTTCAGGAATGTTCAGCTTGCCTGCCTTGATTTTTTAATATAAAAGTGTGAAGGACTAAAACCAACCAACCAAAAACCAGATTCTGTTCGGAAAAGAATTTCAGCTTGAAAACTCAGGAAGTTGTACAGATACAGAAGGTGTGGAAGGAACTGGAATAGCTATATTCTTCCTCATTATGGATAATCAATATTAGTAAATTTTAGTTAAAATCACAGAAAAGATTTTATAACTTGGGGTTTAATTTACACTGGCAGTCTGACATCAAGCCCAAAGAGAAATTCGTGTAAGAATCTGATCAGCTGACCTGGTTTAAACTATCACAGCCTGCTGTACTTTCAGCCAGTTTTCTAGCATGGGTAACCCAACACAAATTAATTTATGCAAGTTCAAATGAATGTTGTGAAACCAGCACGTGTTACGACCAGTTCATGCAAAGGGAGCAGCCCAGCGTGTAACTGTTTGCTGTGAACTAAATACAACACACAGAGCACTCAGTGCTCTGTTTGCTCTTCTGTTTATTCTGCTGAGCCTTCAGTCCTAAGTTAGGAAGGTGCCAATGGGCAATACCATCTCCCTGAAGCAGTGATGGAAGTCAGGTTTCACTTAGCAGCCAACAGAGGTACAAGATTTAGTATCTCAGAACCAGGAGTTATTCAAAGAATCAGGTCAGTGGAAGATTATGCAGTGCAAGAAATGCCCCAGGGTTGAAAGGAGCAGAAACAATGCAGGAAGTGGTTTCCAGTCATGAATCCAGTTTTAAGCAGTTGAGATTTGCTTGAGAGATTAGTGTTTTGTAGACTGATAGGAATACAAACGAATCCAATGAAAGGGCAGAAAGAATCCCAGCCACTGATACAGAAAAGAGCCTGGACACAGGAGTCCCACTACTTTTCTATTTTGAATTATCTCTCTTGAGCTAGCAATCTTAAAAATCACATTTTGTAATTCCAGAGCCTAGCAAGATATTATTAAAACATATTTGATGGGTTTTTTTGCAGATTGTTAGGCCAGGCCATGCAAATTAGTATGCACCATAATATACTCTGATACAAGTAGCAACTTCTCTGCAGGCTTTTTGCACATATGTAATGTTTGAGAGTGATGTTCCTTGAAAACCTGCTTTGTTTTCAGAATGAAAGTATTGATTCAGTAACCATAAATGCCACCTGAAGATGAAAGCAAAAAAGAAACAAAAAAGGCAAACAAAAGCAAGTCAAGCATACTTTGTAACTGCCTCAGTCATGTAATTTAGCCTGTTAGAATTGAACAACTTGATACGGGGAGAAAAAAGGCTGTGAAAATCTTTACGTGTTCCTGCTGCACTGCTTTGTGGAGTCCTCACGACAGCACCTCCTGTGAGAGAGGCACAAGAACTCACCCATTGCTTTGTTATTTACTCTAGCCCTTGTTAAACCATCATCATAAAATGTAAATTTGGAGTTACATTGCTACTTTTCATTCACCGGGGCGGAAACTAAAAGGCAAGTCCTAAGCAGTAAACAAAACCCCACAGTAATTATTCCTCTCCTGAGCTCTTTTTGCATCCCTGGTTGGCACCTGTCTTGTTCTGCACACAGGGCTCACCTTTTCCTATAAGATGACAGACATGACTTTTGTTCTCCTGTTACAGTGCCACTGCTTGGCTTTCACTGGTGTATAAAAGCCCACTGGTGCCTGTTTGAAGCCAAGTTCCCATCAATCAGAGTGGAAGCCATTAAATAAGTGGGGTTTATGATGGGTGGCTGTACTATCACACTAGCACAACCTGTCTCTGCTTGCAGTTAACCAGAGTCTCCCATGTCCCAAGTCTCTGCCCCTCAAACCAAAGCCTTGTTTACCGAGCAGCACCAAGGGCAAATCACATTACAGCTGAGGCCAGGGTTGTATTACAGCCTTGGTGATTTGCTTTGGTCAATTGTACAGAACAAACAAGGATGATTTTCGCCCCTACAGTGCCTTAATCCTCTTAATTTTCCCCAGTAAGTTTATTTTGTCCAGAATCCATTCAAGGCTTTTTTTTAAAACTAATTTGGATGCACTGAGCTACCTTGGCTTGCCTTAGTCCCTCAGCAGTAAAAGCCTGGTCCCAGAACGATTGTAGGCCTTGAATGGCTCATTGCAGGCAGAAAATGAGGAGCACGTTGCTGGCTAAAAATGCTATTGCTCAAAACACTACAGCTCACCTGCCCCTTTGACCAATAAACCAGGCAGGATTTGCCAGCATGTAGCATTTGTCAAAAGAACCCAGATTGTTTTGAGGGTGACAGAAGTTAGAATGCAACTTTGGGGCTGTTTTCAGGGAAAACATTTCTCAGAGCTAATTCTTGTGCTTCTGTAAGTTTCAGTCTCCATGAAGCACGTTCCCTAAACCCTCTCCACTGCTATTCTCCCCTCTCAAAGTGCTGCAAGGTGGCAAATAACAGGCATAATCACCAGGCTCTGGGGGGCAGAGTGGACCTTGCTGGATGCAAATACAATGAAAGGTCCTGTAAACATGCCTTGTAGGTAACTGAGGTGTAAGGATATTTAAGTCCTAGCTAGTGTAGCAAATGCAAAAGAGAATTCATATCTTTCTGAAATAACAATTTTTCCCCTTCCTCGTGAATATTGCTCTTGAAGATATGATCTAAATTTTTGTAAGGGAAAACTAGCTAATATTGGTCTCATTTTTCCAAGTGGAATGGGAAAAGTTGAAGAACAACGATCTCCATTAAAAATATGTGTGTGTGTTAGAGATGCAACTGAACTGAGGAACTGTGTAATTTGTGAGCTCTTATTCTGGCTTGCAGGTCATTTTGCTTGGCTGGTGGGAAACTCAAGACTGAAGCACAAGGTCATGCCCCCAGCTATCACTGGAGCTCCAGAATTTGACAGAACATTTCGTGCACAGTAAGTCTAGAGATCATTAAGGTGGTGGCAGTGAATAACAATTCAGTCCAGAAGAGAAGCAAAAGCTATCTTAAGAAGTCATCTTTTCATTTTTTGCTCAAAATCAAAAAAAAAAAAAAAAAAAAACCAAAAAAAAGAAGAAAAAAGAAAAAATGAACAGATGGCTTTTCAAATGGTTCAGCTATTATTTTAACAGTAATGGCGTAAGTTCAGCTCATCTCACACTCACTGCTCAAATTCTGATCAAACCATGCAATCAGATTACCCAAATTTAAGTAGGATCTGAGAGCTAACATTGTAACTTGGTCAGATGTTCTGGATCTAGCAAGCTATGCTGTCAGTTCCTGGACTGTGACTAACATCAAAAATGTGGAAGAAGAGCAAAGAAAAACTTAGTCTTCACAGTGAATAATGGTGGAATAGCCAATCTGGGAAGACTGTTTTTCTAAACGGCTTCAGTTTGTGGTTAACTAATGACCCTGTGCAAAATTATTTTTATTTATTTAAAACAATCCCCTCTACTGTAACTGTAGTTACTGTAGTGGGTAACAATAATGAGACACAGAATATACTAGACAACTTAATAGATACTATGATAGGTTAGATGTAGACATTAGCTTAATTCCTTAAAAAGAAATTCATCCAGAACAACCAAGAAAAGACATCCCAGCAAAACATCAGTGATGATGATGTCCACAAATAAAGGTCCTCGGCATAACAAGATCTATTGTGTGCTATTGTTGGGATCCAGATTTTTGCCTAACTCTCAATGCCAGGAAAATATTTTAAATAGTCTGTATTGGAGATTACAAAGGAGAGGATTTTAAGATCACCTGGACTGTCCTTCCACTGGATTTGATTGCACTAACTTTAGTGGCAACAAAATGAAGCCAAAGCTGATTCTCCTTGAAAATGTCACCCATAGTCCTTTCCCTTTCTTGACTAATGTTCTTTCAAATTCATTCTTGCAGGCAAAACTGTGTGGAGTTTTACCCAATGTTTCTGGTTGGCCTCTGGACTGCAGGATGGTTTTTTAATCAAGGTAAACACTTTCTGCTTTTATCTTTGACTGAGTAGTTTTACATAACTTTTAGAAACACTTTAGTTTTATCACGAAGTAGGCATCTCTGCCCCCTGGTTTTAATTGCATTACCACAGCATAGCCTTCCTAGAAGAGTGCTCAGGGGCACTGAAATCCCTACTTAGTCATGGCTTTTTGTATAGCCCCACCAGCTTTCACTTCCCTCTGCAAACCAAGGGGCATGACACATTTATCATACATTCAGCAGATTTTCAGGGTGCATCATTCAGAAAGCATCTTACAGGTGCTTCCCACTAACAGTTACTGACACCTTATGGGGCAGTTCTCACAGAACATCAGGCAGAGCTGCCATCCCTTGGGAGGAGGCAGCCTGAAAAGCCTCAGGTTGGAGCACTCGTGCCTGTCTCATGGAGTCATAGCTCAAGCCAACAAACCTTTTTGGTTTCACATCCCCACAGAGAGACACCACCACTGGGGTGTGACTCATTTGCTTGCTGTGGGACATAGCACTGAGCTCTGAAGCACAGTCACAGCAGCAGCATCTTCAGGTATGCAGTGGGGACTCATGAAAACCTATTATGTTTTCTCAGGCACCTAGCACAGGGGTATTCTTTGCCAAATGTTCTGAACTCAGACACCACAGAGCTTTCATACCACTCACTCTGTTAGACTTTGCAAGGTTGGTCCATGATAACTCTGGACAGTGACTGGGTGGTCTCTCAGAGCTAGAACTTGTGACAGAGCCTAACTTTTGCATTCCTCTCTATTAACCCTTTCCCAACTAATGTTTTAGAAGCATGAAGTCTGTGGGCTGGTGAAAGGATAACTAGCTCATGCCCATCACTCTCCTTCCTGGACAACCTCTCCCTTTTCTATATGTGCTCCAAAACAGTAATTTTGGTTTGGAGCTACCTTACAGAGAAAGTCCTATCTCCATTGTAAATGGAGAATGTAATGTAAATTAGCACCACTTAAGTTAACAAATTGAATATGAAATAATACATATGTTCATAGACAGACACTTGAATCAAGGAAGATTACAGTTGCTAACTAGGAACACAGGTGCTGTCACATGTAAGAAATGAAGGATGATGATAAAATCCCCTCTAAGTAATTTTTCAGCTGCTTCCCACAGGTATGTTTGCATGAGTTAGTCCAAAACAGTGAAAGCTCTGGAATACCCACACACACAGTTTGAAAAGACAAAATGAACAGGCACTGCTTAGTCCTGGGTAATACAACTGACCCCCATAACCTTCTTCATCTCTCAAATGGAGGTGACCGTATACTCTTCCCTCAGGGAGGTCAGAAAGCTAACTTCCCTACAGCTTTCTCTTATGTCCTTGGATAAAAGCTGCTATATAAATGCAAAGCAGGTTATTAACAACATAAATAAGATTCTCTTTCCAAAACAAACACTCCCCTTTAGGGTGAACTCCCATAGCAATATGAAATGACAGTGCCGGGTGAAGCCACAGTGCTCCTGTCCCTGGGATAACACCAAACCAGAGTGGGTACAGATTCTTGTCAGTTCCTGAGTTCTCCTTTTCAGGGAATGTTTTTAGATTTTTTTTGACAGTTCCATATCCACTCCTATCTATAAACCCATATCAAGAGCCTCCTGCAGTGAGCATATAAGAACACATGTATCTCTTTGGAATGATTCTTTCCCAAGATAACTTCCCACAGCATGACAACCTATGAAAATGCTCAGAGCAGTATAACTAGAAAACATAACTAAACTGGTTAACTGTCTGCCATCCTCATTTTTTAGTTTTCTAACTCTTTTCCCCACCCTATTAATATTTTCCTTCTTAGAATTATCTGCCTTTCTGGGTGTGTTGTACATATTTGCCCGCTACAAGTACTTCCATGGTTACGTCCAGTCTGTGAAAGGAAGGTAAGCAGTTACCAACTGAATGCAGGTTAACAGCTCCAGGCAGTGGTCTGAAGCTGGGCTGAGAGCCAAGGACTGGCAGTGAGAAGTGATTATAATTGAATGCAACATGTGTAAATTGTCAGCACTAGGTCTGAAGCAGAAACCCTCTGGGAAGAGGGATGGGTGTTAAAGCAGAAGCCTGGGTTAGGATGAGCACATGCTACAGGCCAGGAGGGAGAAAAGGTTTGATGCTCACCTTGTGAGCACCTGCCTTGTACTGGCCATAATTGACAACCAGACCTGAAGAGCTCTGAAAACAGAAGCACAGTATTGCATCTCATCAGGGTGGGAGACTGCTCCTGCAAGGCTTGCACCATGCCTGCCTGTCTGCTATTTGCATTTTCCCTCAGTTTGTCACATTAAGACCTTTTCTCTAGCCATGCAAGTTGACTAAAGGAAGCAAACAATCTGGCCTTGTAGGCTGATGAACTTTCACCAAACAGAGAAGAGGACAGATAAGAAAGCGTTAATGATTGTTAAGTGTATGGCATCTCCTGATATGAATTCTGCTTCAGCAAACATGCACACTGACAGAACACTCTCCACTGTAAACACTGAAATACATGGTTTATTTTTATTTTACTAAAGCCACTGCACTATCTTCTGTGTCCTGACCTCAGGCTCTCTTCCACCACTCATTATCAGTCATAAGAAGAAAACAGCAAGATATATGCTTGTCATGAAATTAAAAGACTTGCAATGTCTTTGAAAGGAAGACAAAAAACAATCAGACTGTTGTGTAGTGAGTGATCCTACAGCAATAAAATACTGTCCTACAGGGCTATTTTCCATGGCTTCTGTGCCAGAGTTACCATTCTCCTCCACTACAGCTTCACCAATCCTTTACCAGCTTTGGAAGAGCTCTTGCTGGAGAGAAGGGAGAGGCTATTATTTTCCAGAGTAGTATATGGAGATAGTTTTATATTTCCCAGTAAGAGATGCAATAATTTGAATGGTGCAATGAACACCAGCCAGAAGAGTTGCAACTGCTAAGGAAATTTGAGCAGCAGAAATGTAAATAAATGGAGAGCATAATGGATTTTTTTTTAATCAGCAAACAAAAAAGAACTTTGTTTAAAATAAAATTTCACCTTTTACTTCAGTATTCTTAAACCAATAGATTCAGTGTCTCAAGGAAGCCATAGAATAGTGACTGGCTTCACTATTAGACTGAGGTTCACACACTGGTGAGACTCTGATTTCTTTGCATCAAACAGAGGGTGCCAAGAGCCAGCTGGGCAGCCCTGGGACATGGCTTTGCTCCCAAGGCCTGCCTGGTGCTAACATCCACCAGAATCTTCATCTAGCAACAGGTCAGCACAAGTCAGGCGTGCAGGACCTAACCCCAAAACATACAACAAGCCTCCAGCAGGTTTAGCAGCAAGAAAGTAACAACCCTTTGCACTGAATCTCAATCCTAATCACTGACTACAAGGCTTGCTAGTTGTAAAGACAAACGTAGTCTACATGCTTAAAGAAGTGGCTACAACTAGGGTTAAGCTAAAGACTTCTTTCATGCTCTCTTGAAACTGAGAAAATTCCATGCTTTATCATTTTCTGTAGTTAGACATGACATTCCCAGAAAGGCTACTTATATCAAGGCTTTAGGCACCAGTGAGATTCTCAGGCTCTTCTTTTCTGGTCTAAAAATCCATCTCCAAGTCAAAGTGATAACCAGTAGCAGACTTCTCAGCTCAGCAGAGGGTACCTGCCCAACAGAAGTGGGTATAAGAGACATGCAGACCTCTCCCTCAGTCCCTAAGACTTCTCTCCCATACTCCTGCACCTGGAATTGCAGCGAGGTGCTTAAGCTTTCCTGTGGCTTTTGCTTCAGGTCTTCAAGTCATGAGGTAGCCTCATGAATATTTAGAAACACTGGGAGAAAGTTTTCTGATAGAGGGAATATTAGGAATCTCTCTTCTCCCTAGCAAAAGTCATGTGAGTCATGTGAAAAGTCACGGTTTATTCCTAAAACACCCCAAGGTAGTGTTGCAGCAGTGGTCTTCTGCTATTTCACACACCTTTTCTTAACTCTTGTGGACAAGAAAGTTACACTGTAATGTACCATGCATGGGTTGTAACAGTGTTTTTCTGCTTTCTGCTTCTAGGTTAACAGGTTTTTACTTGAATGTGGTAATTCTAAATTGCCTGATAATCCTGGGTGCAGCTGGCATTGTTAACAGCTTTCTGGATGAATACCTGGACTTCAGCATCATGAAAAAAGCCCGTAAATTGCTCTGAAAACCATCTTTTTTAAAAATAAACAAATAAATAACTAACATGGCTGCCTTCCCTGAACACTAAAAAGATGATGAGCTGCATGTGAATAACACATCAGAGCTCTTTACTAACAGCCCATTGCAATGTAAAATGCATGTTTTTCCTGAGCTATTTACACTTTCTCCTTTCCCTACACTCTTGAAAAAATCAGTAAGACAGAATGTCTTGTCACATCTACATTTGCAATTAAACATTCTCTTTTCCCTGTATGGTACTGCAACCACTAAACAAATTACATGAAACTAAATCCATGAATTCCCTAAGTAATTTAGTTGTAACTGGCACTACAAGCATCAATCCATCTTCTTACCCAATGTCCTTCAGCTTTGCCATTGCCTCTGTAGTCTCCCTCTGCTCTTCTTCATTTCCCCCAGAAGTGTAAATGTAAAAACACACTTCCATGCAAAATGCTGCTGTGAAATCCCTGTTTTCCAAGTATATCCATTCCCACTGCTGTATAAGCATATATGGAAACACTACTTTCTCAGAAAAACACTTAAAACTGCACTTGGCCCTGTGTTTCTGCAAAGGACTTTTGGTTTTATTCACATTTACAGTTCAACACATACCCAAACACTCTTCTTGCAGAAGTGAGGCCCTCTTCACAGAAAGCCTCCTAAAGATAGGCTGTACCCACAACCTGACACTTGTGAAGGGGAGAGCCAGAAGCTTCTAATAGTGTACTGAGGTTGATAATGTAATTACAAAATACTTGAGAGGTGGGCCAGGTCCTCAACAACCTTTCGTATGAAAAAGGTGGATATGTATGGACACACTGGAGAGGAAGTTTGGAATGAGATGGTATTTAAGGTCCCTTCCAACCCAAACTGTTCTGATTCTACAAAGCTCATGATAAAAAGACACAACTTAGTGCCTCCAGGTAGCAAAGGCTGAAATGGTATTTGGAATAATGAAATTAAACAAGTACAAAGGTGGGAAACTTGAGTCCAACAGTGGCTGCAAAGGGAAAAAGGAGAGATCATGATGGTGAACAGGCTGGAGCTGACACAGCTGTAGAAAGGGCAGCTCTCCATCACTTACCTTCAGGGAGAAAGTACAACAGGGACAGATTAAACAACCCCAGAAATCATCAGGAATTTTTCCATTAACTTTACTTTTATGGGCTGAAATACGGAAAATCCACCTACCCACCTGCCAGTGATGCCTTCAGTCAGTCACAGGCAGCAAGAAGTGCTGCCTCCAGAACCAAAACCAAGGCAAAGGTCCAAACCATGTGACAGACTTGAAATACAGATTAGAAGAGGCCCAAAGGTCACTTACTGTGTTCAAATAGGTCTTTCTTTGACTCTGAAATTATTCCATTCCAAACTTGCCTGTTGTGGTGCTTTGGTGTGTTTAATAGATAGCTTCCCACACCCTTCCCTCTCCTCTCTCCTCCCCTCTCCCCTCCCCTCCTCTGTCCTCTCCCCTCTCCTCCTTTCTCCTCTTCCCCAGAAAGAGAGAAACTGCTTCGCACATATGGATAATTTCACACGTCAAAAAAAGGCAGGTGTGGGACTGCAAAACATCATCCAGCAACACAAAGCCAGAGTACAAGGGAATAAACATGAACCTAATATTTTAGGAGCTCCACCAGCTAACGAGAGGGCAGAATTAGGCCTGGAGTTGAGGATGCCACCTGTTTTCAATCACAGCTTTGTCTCCAGTACACCAGGGGAGAACGGCTATGATGGAAAAGTGTTAGACTGACTCATCTGTAATTAAAAACAAAGCACACCTCTAGCAGATGGATGCTGGCAATATCAGTATTTAGTGTGGCTCTAGTGAGAAGCACACCATTTCCTGCCTGCTGATCGAGGAGTCAGTACCAGGGTGCACATTCAGCATGCACTGCAAGTCGATGCAAATGTTCCTGTTGCAAATGTTCATCTGTCGGTCACAATCAGAAATGATGGTGGTTCCCGATGCAGCCTCAAAGCCAGCCAGGACCCAGGGGCCTCTTGCTACAAGCACCTTTTCTCAGAACCACTCTCTCAGCCAGCACACACTGAGGGGTAACTCCAGCAAGCTGCTCTGATCTGGGCCAGCCTCCTTCTTTGTCCTTCCTTATCCATACTTAGAATGATAAATGTCTTAGGCTGACGTTAAGGAGAGAAGGGGAACCTCACCTTAAAGGCTGTACATGGAACCAAGCCACAGTGATATCCTGAACAGCAAGCTGTGTGAACAGAGGTCCCATGTCTGATCCCTCACAACTATCTGGTAGGCTGGGAACATGTGGAAAGTGGTGTCAAGCCTTGAAGGCTGCATGGCATGCTTACCTTGAACAGGTCATTCAACAGCTCTACGTCCACTCTCCAACACATTTCTCACACTGTAGTAGCAGTAGGTGATAAGGTGATACTCTGTCTTCCAACTTCTAAGTCCAACCCAGCATTTCCCTTCTTCCACGCCACATCATCTCCTCAGATTTCAACCACAGGACTCCTGAATCCTTGTCTTCTCCCCTGAAAGGACATCCCTACTCCTTTCCTTTGTTACATACACAGTATAAACACAAAAGTTTGGAGTTGCCACATCTAATGAGCCCAACTCCTCCATAGCTTCCCTCCCCTCCTTGGAAGATCACTCACCGAGACACAGGAGTGGGGCAAGAGATGATCCATATACACCAGGTATATGAGTCAGATAACCATATTTTATTTGGGTTTCTTTTTTTGTTTGTTTGGTTGGTTTTTTTGTTTGTTTTGTTTCTTTTTCTTTAAAAGTGGTATGTTAACATCAGGTCTTTTTCTACATTTTCAGAGCTCTGTACAGGTCTTAAAAGGAAATAAGCAATGCTTAATGTACAAAGTAAAACCAGAAAACTAGAAAAATCTGAATAAAATGGAGCAAGTTGCTGTCAGGAATACAGTACAAATTAGTAATTCGACGTCATCTGAAGTGCAATACCACTGCAGTAAGGATGAGTTAAGGAATGAAATAAAAATACTCTATTTTAAACAAACAGTATATATATATATTTATATGTATATATTTTACAGATAGTAGACCCAGTGATATCTGTAGAATTGTAAAAACATATTTACAATAACTTTTTTTTTTAAACATTACATATACATCAGCACCATAGGAAGAAAGGAGAAAAAAGAAAAAGCAACCCCAAATCGAATAAAATCTACTCTCTAGTACTTGATCCCAGTATGGAGTATTTGGAGGAAGCTTTACAAAGACAACAGAGACTCATCTTTATGACCATTTATTCCCCAAAGCCTGTATCTCCCTGATGCACACGGACTTGCATTTGGCTGCCGCATGGTGGCTGTGTTTCTAAACCCTCCCTTCCCAGAGGAAGGAATGCTGTGCCATTCCCAGCGTTGTTCCCCACCCAGCCGGCTGGCTGCCTCCCCATCCTGTCACAACTCCATCGTACATGACAGATGTGTGCCTGACACACAGGGAGGCACCTTAGTCCCTTCAGGGTGCTGTTTCTCTCAGTGCTTGCCTATCCCTTCCTTTCTGACTAAGATGTGCTTACACACAAGACAGACCAAAACCTTTGGCTGGTGCTCCTGTCCACTGAATCAGGCCCCAACCCAGCTCCCATCTGAAGCAGCACACAGGGAAACCCGGATTGCCTTCAACAGAACTGGAATTGGTCCTTGTATTTTAAACAGGGTTTAGCTAAAAGAGATGCAACTAAAGCTGTTTTTAAAAATTTAGCAGCCAGGGCAAGCTGGATTGGCAGCTCACCTTGAGCACATTAAAAATGCAGCTTGTCCTGCCTAAATCATAGCATTTAAAACAGGTAATTCCTCTGCTCTAGGTAAGCCCTGCAAGGGGATACTGTGCAAAAGGGAACGGCAACGGGGCGCTGAGATGGTTCCAGGCCCATTTGCTCCCAGCCTTTAATATGATGCATATCTGTGCTCCACAGGGAAAGGCAGGATGTGACACTGCAAAGTGCCGAGGCCCTCAGCCTCCATGGATTTCAGGGCTCAGCACTACAAATCGCTGGGCCCAAGGAGAGCAGCACACAAGGAGGCAATCAGTGGCTGCAGAGGTGGTACTGGTAGTTGCACACTTTTGCTGCAGAGCACGGCTTACGGCTCACAGAGGCTAGCACCAGGTCAGAGGGTGCCCATAGTTCTGGACTATGGATCATGTTAACAATTTTTACGCACCACTATATAACCTGATAAGCAGCTCTTAGCTGAAAACACTAAAAAGATTAGAGGTTTGGGAGAACAGCTTACCTCAGCCTCTGGCTGCAACTTGGGAACTGCTGCTTCACACATTCAGAATGGCTGGTGACTCAATATTGTGCGAGATACATCACAACTTCATTACAGTGCTGGTCAGCGCTGGTCCGCATAGTGGAGATAGCGATGCATTGCTATTACGTAAAACCTTAGTTGGGTTACGTTTGTAATATCAATTATTTTACCCAGTCATGAATGGTCTCTACAGCAGTCCTTCCCTGGCTCCTGTTCTTCAAATACTACAGTGTATTTCAGCAAACCAGAGAGATTAGACCAAACATCTGTTTAAAACTGAACATATCCCATCGAGAGCCCATATCCTGGGGTAATACTACCTGCCAAACTTGAAAGTTTCAAGAGGGGAGGAGAAACTCATTCTGTGCACCAAACCCTCACTGTATGTTTTCTCACAACTGTTTTCTCCTCCCCTCCCTGCCCCTGTGCGGCTCAACTGGAAAAAAGGTGCAGCCAGCTCACCTTGCTTTACATTGAAGGACAGGAGAGGAAGGAAGTGAACTGAGAACATACTGGGGAGGAAGGAGAGGGAGGGACCTGCTTAGGACATATGCTGATGTCTCTTGATACCTCTTAGCCCTTCAGCACCCCCAGGCAGCCAAAGTGCTCTGACAGGGAAGCACTATTGCAAGTCCCAAGGGGACTGAGCAGCTCATTAAGTTAACCCAGCCACCTAGGCTGTCTCCAGGAGCAGTCTCATAATCAAACTGTCCTCACAACACTGCCAAATTTATGTTCTCCTACACTTGTGTTGGAGTTTTATCACTCTGCAGTGAAAATGGTGATCTCCCTGTGATTTGTTTAGGTTTGTCATGTGAGTGCTGCATGTTCCCTTACGACAGCCCAGAGCTGGCCCCATGGACCTGGCCATGGCTCACTGAGACCTGCCTACCCCAGGGGTTAAGCCCGTTTCCAACCAGGGCTTGTGCAATTTCCCATGGACATTTGTGGGCTTTGCTCCTGGCTGTTTGATCTGCTCCCCTGAAAGTCGCAGTGTTCACAGTTATATGAGATGGGAGACATCAGGACCACCCCATGCCACTGTGCAATGAAGCATCATTTTAAAAGGGGAAAGAACAAATTTTCCCAACCAGAGGCACCTGCTGGCTTTTCCAGTTTCCCCATTCTGCCTCACACAGACAGAGTGGATGCTGCCACACAACAAAGATTGCCTGTTAGAATGCCTTGAGAAGCCGATGTATTCACTGTCCCCTGAATCTTCCAAAGTTGGCTATAGACCAGCTCAGTTTGCACGATTAAAAACAAAAGAAACCAAAATAAGCCCAAACCAAACCAATTCAAACAAAAACCCAACCACCCAGGGATGGGGAGAACATCCAGCTCTCTCTTTTCTTTTTCAAATGTAACAACCAAAGCTCCAGACTATACAAGCCCATTCACTGGGGGTTTCCAAACAACTCATCAAGTTCTTGTATCCACTCATCCCCTGGTCCGCTCTTAATGATGGAGTCCACAAGGTCTGCGCCCTCTGCTAAACTGGAGAATGACCCCCCTGCTCCTTCATTACTGTAGTTGTAAGATATGTCCTGAGTGGGATTCCTCTCATATGCTTGGCCTTGGCTGCTCTGAGCAAAGTTACCACCAGGCATTTGCTGTGTCGGGGGCTGGCTGAAGCCTGACATCGTGGGGACCCCTTGGCTTATTGCTGGCATGACCATCGGCCTGGCCTGGCTGGCTGCCTGTTGCCCAGGTAGTGGTTGCAGCAACTGTCTCCCCAGCGCTGGGTTCAGGGCTCTTACTGTTCCACTTGTGTCCACAACCGTCTGATTAAGCCCCTGTGGGAAATGCTGCTTGGACAGCCGTGGCTGCCCAGACTGCATCGCGTACGTGGTGCCATTATTGAAGGGCCCCATGTCACTGCTAGTCCTTCCAGGTATGCCTTGTAAGCCCCGCTGTTGCCAGTTTTGTGTTCCTTGAGGGACAGTCCCCATCAGGTTTTGAAGTCGTGGTGCTTGTGGCCTCGGTAAGACCTGGCCCACGCTTGCTTTCATCTGCTGCTGATGCTGGGGAAGAGCAGAGTTTACTAGCATGTTCTGACCAAAACTGCCAACCATTCCCACTGCTTGTCCGGAGGCAGGCTGCCTTGTTCCCTGGCCTGCATTATGTGCCATGTTTATGCCACTTTGGTTTGGGTGCTGCAGCATTTGGCTCATCCCTGTGCTCATACTGTACATTCCCGGCTGGCTGGAGGAGGCGTTGCTGTACGGAGCCATGCCCATATCCGACTGGCCCGCAGTCGTGGGCAGCGTGCTCGGGTTCTGGGAGGGAGCCATTGCCATCATGCTTGCGCTCTGGGCCATCATTCGGGATGTCCTCATGTTCTGCAGTGCTGCTTGGTTTCTCACGGCTGCTATATCCTGGGGTGAACCTACACCAAACAGGGAGGAAGGTAAGAAAAAAAACACACAACCTTGTAAATCCTAATTAACACATCTTTGTATAAGAGAGAATCTGTAGGAGCCTTTTGCATCACAGTGGGATTTCAGATTGCTGTGCTTTCTGAGCAAATAACACAACCTTTCATGCGAAGGTTAGCAGAGAGCCAGAAGGTTACCCATCCTTGGGAGATGTGCTTGCTGCCTATGTTTACTGCCTTTCAGCAACTGTGTGTTCCTCACCTCACCTTGGTGGCAGCCACTGTCCTGACCTGCCAAATTCCCTCTCCTGGAAGGTGTGAGCCAACACAGCCCCAGTGTTTTTCCTAAGCAGGAATGGCTGATTGTGTTGTGCATTCAATTGGTGAAGCGGGACACTGCTCAGCAGATTCCATTGATGCAGATGAGAAACCTAATTTCCCTGAAGGCCTAAAATGAGGCTGGCAAGGCTAAAAGGCCAATGATTTACTCACTAAGTAATTCTCAATTAGGACAATTTTGGGATGTGTACCCAAAGGGATTCATGGCTTCAGATTCTTGAAGAATCGAGGCAACACAATTGCATGTGTAAAGCATGATTGTAGTCAGGATTGCCTCCCTGCTAGTAACCTAACCAAGTACCTAAACTTGATGGCCACAGGAGCTGCAGGGCTAAAAGAGGCTTTTCTCTTACTTTGTTCAGACCACAGATTAAGTTTTTAAAAAGTGACTTGGGAGTCAAAGTCCCCTGTTAAGAGTAAATGTGAGCCTTTCTTTGCTGTGTGTATTTTTTCTCCCCAGGGCTAGCTACAATGTGCACCCCCATCCATGAAAAAAAGAAAAAAGAGTTCCTAAGACTTCAAAGTTGCATATGCCCTGTGATTCAGTAGCAGTTATCCTCTTCAGCCACACCTAATTCAGCTTCTAGCAGGCAAATGATAAAGCTTCCACTGGTCTTCTTCAGTTTATCATTTAAAGCTCTCTTTTAAATATCTCCATTGTCTCTCAAAAGCCTTGAAAATGGAAATGTCAGGCTCAGAAGGCCAATCAATTTTTTAATAGCTCAGGAGGCATAAATGAATGGATTTTCTATAGCATTGCTACTGATTAAGTCTATGGAAAGAAGAAAAATTGGGGGTTTGTGGACATTTAAGTCAGGGACAGTGTATTAGTGAATCAATACTATAAGCACATTTTACTTCACCTTAGGCCAGTGATGGGAAACCAGAAAATCCTAACCTTGTTAAATTCCACACCGTGGCAGATAACTGAACCATGCTTGCATCTGCCTTTCACGGGTAGTGGGGAGCTATCGATTTCTGGGAAGCCAATATGCTTCTATATTTACTATCTTTACTTAAAAACAATTACCTAGAGCTCAGATTATGCCAGGGGTTCGTTGTAGGTTTGAGTCACTACCGTACTGAACTAAATACAGTGCTCTGCAGGTGAAGCTTGGAGCGTATGAGGCACACAATTGCTCCTGGCTCAAATGTTATTAAATGCAAGGTGTAAATATGGCTGCTTTAGGAGTTCAGAAATGTACAACAGAATGTGAATGTTCTTAAATCAGCCCCTATTTTCTGTCTCCCAGTGGCAGACAACATACGTGAACATCTGTGGAGAGTGGAGAATACTGGTCCTTGTTATTTATGTTGGCTTGGTTTCCATGAGAAATGGGCCTGGATGTAAAGGAAGTGCAATTTCTATAGTTTTGCACATAATGCAGAGGATGGCTACCTCTCCCTTTTGCTGCAGCACAATAAGGTTCTGGAGGATGCTTTTAGCTCCAGCATATAGATAAATGAAACATTTTGTAACGTGAAGAGAGACCATCTGGATCTCACTTGGACAGGGCACATGTAGCAGCAGCTTTTACTTTATCCTTGCTATCAAACCACTTTCTTAATGATTGGCACTGGGGGCCCCTTGATTTTTCTTAATTTAGATCATCTCCTCAATGATTAGAAATAGTCTCTCTTTACAACGACTCCAGCAAGTGCTTAAGATATAGATTATGTTAAAATCTTAATGCATCTTTAGATAGTTTTTAATTGAAAATGGCAGTTGAAAAACTCCTAAGGAGTCACTAACAGCAAGTGGTTCACATATTACTTTTGTTAACTACTGTGCTTGGCATTAGAGACAGGAGATCAGACAAGAAGTAGTTAAAAGGGACATGCAACAGATTTTAAGATTTTGGGCCACCTGGTCTCATTTACACATAACCTACTGCACTGGATTACATTCATGTGGCTAAACAGGAAAAAATGATGAACTATTTAAATAAGCTCCTTTATGAAAATTAATTCCTTGCTCTGTCAGATTAACCTAAACTCCCTTCTCTGTTTCTTTAAATAATACATATGAAGGAAAGGTTTCAAAGAAGCATTAATGCAGAAAGCTTGTACATGTGCATCTCAGTGTATGGCAGCACACACACACTTTCTCATTTTGCAAATGAATTATCGAGGGGAAAAATCATTTTATACAGAACTTACACTGCCAAAGATATAAATGTGAAGGCAATTAGAAGAAGCCACCCTGATTTATACCAGTAGAAGATGTGGCTGCCTATTCATGGCCCAGGAACCAGAAGTGTTGCAGTTATGACACTATCCTGAATATATAGTGCAAGTGTGTGTTCATTTCATGTGTATTTAGAAATCATGATTAGTGGAGAAATTCGGATGATAATTTGCACCTAAAAAGCTCAGAATTAACTTCTTTTTCCTAAGCCAAAATTATATTCTTCAACTACCTGGGAGCACATAAAATTAATCCTTGGGTTTTTTTGAGATAATTAAAAAAAATCTCTATTTGCATCTCAGATATTTCACTGTGTTTCCCACACCTGACATTGATCAGTAACTTCTCCAGATAAGGACATTTTCTGCTCAGCAAATTAGATAAAGTGGGGAATGAAGAGGGTTAAAAACAAGATACAGTGAGAAATGCTAGCTGAAAAAAAAATCCCACAATGTCATAAGAGTGGAGGCAAACAAGATAAATCCATGAATGAATCCATGATGTCCAGATGTCAGAGAGGCAAACCAAATGTCAACTAAAGAAATGCAGCTTTCACTGAAGGGAGCAGAAAGGAAATTATAAGCCTAACTGAATACACAAACCTGGGCATTCCCCTTTGGTAAAATATGTGGTGTGTGCAACAGCCTGTCTTCCTCTTCTGGCACACTGCTTAAACCCTGGTTTTCACAAACCACAACCTGCTTTCACACCCCTCCTACAGGGGCATACCTTGACTCCAAAATGGGAAAAATAATTTGACTTTTACCTTGGAACTGATTGACCTGTTGCACTGGATACGGACTTCGCTGTTGCTGCAGGTGCTGCCGAGGCAAATGTGATTGCTGCTGCAACTGCTGAAAATGAAGGAGGGAAAGAAAGCAGGAGAGAAACGGATGATTAATTAATTAGTGAGCTGAGAACTGGTGGTAAAAGTACTGCAGCAGAACTGCAGTGGTTCTTATATGGCGAGTTGTTCTGGAGAGACAAGCAGAGTCATCTGAAGAGTCCGCCTGAGAGCACTTGGGCTACTTGGCACATGGACCCCATTTGGTTCAAAAAGGAACAAGCACTGAGGCTAACATCATCTCTCCTTACTTACAGCCACTTCATCCTGGCCTCTACAACATGAACTTCACCATCATCAGGCAGAAAGCAGAGCGAGAGATATGAACTAACTTTGCTTGTCTAGGTCTAAGGGCAGCTGTAGCCACACACGCTTTCCTTCCCTCAGTCCTGCCAAGGTCTAGAGGTTTGTGTTCCTTGGTACAAGCCTTTCCTCCACCTCTGCACTCAAACCAGTCAGCTGCAAGCAGTATTGCATCCTGACCCAAGCAGTTCCACTTAGGACCACTGCTGAGCCAAAACAGAAATGGCTACTAAAGTGCATTTCCTTTTGTGCTTCAGTGAATGGTATTTGGGGAGTGGGTGACTCCAAAATGTATCTCCCTCTTGATCCAGACCACGTTGCTCCTCTGTGGTTGTTTTCTATGAATACTGTAAAACAGAATCAAGGGCTGATTATAAAAGCAGAGTGTTTACCACAGTTTTCAGATGCTAAGGTATGCTCAACTAAGCACTTATTAAAAGGACATGTCTTGGAGCATCATCTGCAGCTGTACAAGTACTGTGTCCAAAACTGAGGATGTGTAACAAGGGTAAAAGAATGGCAAAGGTGGGAAAGAAGGAAGTACTAATCCCTGCATTCATAAGTATGTGCTATAAACTGTCAAAAAGAAAAGGGGCATCTTGTTAGGCACACACCATCCAAAAGCTAGGAGCCTGAGGACTGTGACTTCACCACTTTTCATCTCTGCCAGCACACTTGACAGTATCAGCCTTATGGCTTTTTAACACTTAAAGGCTTGCCTTCAGCAGCCTAGAGACTGGCTCTCAGCTTTATGCACGTGAACAGGCCCAAGCAATGATGCATCACTGTATTATCACTTTTGTACTTGCTCATGCTTGAATCAATTCATGCATCTAATTATTTCTAGGAGCATCCTTCCTTTTCACTGAGAGTAAATTTTTGTTTCTCAGGAGCAACAAGGGAAGAGGGGAAGGCGATCAGTTTTTCTGTGGTTACACAGCATACACAAGTTCTAATAAGAATTAAAGCTGACCCCAGGTCTTAAACCATGTTTCCCCAGCAAGAGAGGAGAAGCCAAGCTTACAGCAACTGCTGACCTATCAGAACATTATCTAGGCAACTTTAAATTTGGGTATGATCTTATAGAAATTCAACAGTGTGATTTTCCACTGACTCCTGAGATGTTTTAAAACTACAGCTGAATTAAGCATGCATCACCATTCAGACTGGGTAATTTAACACCCATGTTGCAAAGCTCAAGAGCTCAGGAAGCCAGGTGATAGGTTCCAATGCAGTTATTGTTCTCTCACTCCCGTCTCTGTCTCCCCCCTTGCTGCCATCTCTCCCAAGTGCTAACCTAAGTGCTCATACTGGCATGCAAAAAACCAGATTAAAGGAACTGATCTGGGTAAATACTTTGTCTTTGCTAAGGTTACTTTTAACCCATATCCACTCTTTGTCCCAGATCACAGAGATTTTACCAGTGCAAGACCATACTCAGAGCTAGGAGAGAGGATCTGGGACTGTAATTGTAGCTGTGTCGCTTCTGCTGGAGTAAGCTCGCCATGAGATGCCAGATTAAGAGCTAACTTCTCCAGTGCCTAAAATCCAATGGGACTGTCAAGTCCACCACTGGGAACATGAGCAATATTTGCCAAGCTCGTGGTGAGACGGAGACAGATGCCTTCTCTTTGACAACCACTGCCAAAATACCATGATAGGAGCCACAGAGGGAGAATTGCCAAATCCAAAGGAAAAGGCTGGTGCTGCCTGTAGTGCTCATGCCCTCATACCAGCGTGCACTGCAGTTTGAGACAAATGGATACTGTACCTGCTCCGCTAGGATCTGCTGCTGCTGCTGCCTTTGCTCTCTGAGAAACTGCTGTTTCTGCTGCTCTATGACGTGGAGTTGGGCTCTCTGCTCTATCAGCATCTGCTTCATGATGGCTGCCTGTGGCTGGTTTCCGAGGAAGGGGCCCCCGGAGCTCGTGCCTGTGCCCACGCTGCTGGAGCCTGGTGGCACAGAGGGCTGCATGGGTGCTGTGGTCCGTGACAATCCCACTTGGTGCTCCTGTGCAAAGAGAGAGAGAAGGCCTCGTTACTCAGGGTGCTTTGCAGGCAAGAGAAGTGGCAGCTCATTAAGCTGAGGAGGCGCTGGGTCTGTAGGTGAAACGTGGAGCTTGGAGAAAAAGAGTCCTTGGAAAGATGCTCTGGCTTGCGATCAAGCCATGGGCACTCCCCACAGGGAGCAGGTTCCTCTCTGCTCCTGGAGTTCAAACCCCCTCAGGTAAAGCAGGAGCACTTTATAGTTCATTAATAATGAAATACTGAAGTTGTGTTGCTAGGTTTTCTTTTCATGCAGGGTATGTAACTTCCAAGTCATGGTTTTCTAAACTGTATCTCCCTTCTCATCCCTTCCCTCTCTTCATAACAACATAATGACAATTTAAAACAGTCCTCTGGATCGAGGAGCCCAAGTGTTATGTGCATACAATGAACACTGGGAGCTGGCAGCGTTAATTCTCCTTACATTGCCCCAGAACCTCCGGGTTTAACCACACCATGTGTTTATTCCACATTTCCATGGCGCAGCACGGGACTGGCGTGCGTGGCTGGCCGGCCGCAGGGCAAGCTCCCTCCTCTTACACCCATCCCGCTTTCTCTTCGCGTTCCCAATCCAACCTGCATCCTTTTAGGCACAGACGGACCAGGCGAGCCCCGGGCCGGCCGGCAGGTGTCGCTGCCCGCCCGCGGGGACCGGGAGCGCTCCCGGGATCGGCCGCGCTGCCCGAGCCTGCGGTGGTACCAACCACCCTGTCCTTACAAACCAGCCCTCTGGGGCACGGGGGGTCGATGACGAAGCAGCCGGTGCAGCGCTGCGTTCCCCAGGCCCTGCCTCGGGTGCTCCCGGGTGTTAGGAGCCCTTAGAACCGCTTTAATTGATGAATAGCGACGGGGACTCATTTAAAAACACCAGCTTGACCTGTATCGCCTTAGCATGCCTTTCTGAAAAGCCTGCCCGAGTGAGGTTTAGATTCACCTGCTTCATGGGCGGGTTTGAGCCATGTCAATTAGTGTGTAAATTTGGAACATACAGAAAGGTGATCCTGCAGCTCCTACCCCACCCCCAGTTAAAGGGTTAAAATCAATGCTTGCTTGGGAAATTAGGATCAGGTCTTTCTGCATGAAGGTCATGAGGGTTTTCAAGGACCCTTCTGAGGAAATAACAAAATACAATTTGTCCACATCTCTGCTTTGCACAGCTATTCCCTGAAGGGCTCTCTGCAGAAAGGCAGTTCTCCGATTTTTAGGTTATTTCCCTTTTTAACACCTGCCCTGTTTTGAAAGTTCCCTCCCTGCTCCTCTTTCCACTTCTCCTCCAGTCCCACCTCGAGATGCACTTTGCACTTTACAACCTGGTCAAGCATGGCCATGCAGCACCCTAAGGGCGAGGGCTGCGGCAGCTGCTGGGGCTCCCCCGCGCTGGGGTCAGGGAATCGCAGCTGCTGAGGATCCCTCAGCTCCTCCTGCACTGAACCCTTTCACCCACCCCTGTTGCTGAGCTCCTGCTCTCTTTGCTTTGGGGGGACACACACAGACATCAGCTGTCTCCATCAGAGCTGATGGCAAAGGCTTTTTCCTACCACCCCCTGGCCCTCCCCCGACTTCTGATGAAGTCATCAAGCTACCGATTGCATAACTGATACACAGGACTATCTTGTGTTATACTGGGAGACGGGCCAACCGCTTCCATTTATAGACAAAAGCAATGCCACGCTGCCAAATAATGGAGCCTTTGCTGCAGCCACTATGAGGGGGAAAAAAAGGAGGGGGAAAAAACCTGGGAGCCAAAGGGCATGCTGTGAAGTGACATCCCTCCGAGCTTCCTCTGTGAGCCTCAGTGCACAGCTGCCTTTGGGGCTGCAGCCCAAGTCCTCTTTGAAATGCTTTCAAAAAAGTCTTCTTACAGAACTACTGTCCTGGCTCTTAATGCACGCATGGGTACGTCTGAGGGACACACTCACCCCACGGTACAGCCGCAGAAAGCACTCCATTCTCTACTGGGTTATGTTATAAATGAATTTTGGAGTTTAAAAAGGAAGAAAGCTTTGAAAGGAGCCCCACGAGCTGATGTGAGCCCCGTGTGCTGTGTAGCACCTGAAGGAAATACGAAGACTAGCACAAAGGTGTTACATTCTAGTGTTGTGTGTTTAGACATTTCAGGATACATGAGTTTACCTACTAATCATGAAAACTTCCTGTTTCTGGTTTTAATAACAGGTCTAAAGCCAAGCCTTCTTCATCTAGATCACTCTCCTGCATGGAGTATTTCTTCTCTCTTTTTTTTTTTTTTTTTTGGCAAAAGCTCTCCCCAACTGATGATGAAAGGCCCTGCTGACATCACTGGGAGCAGCCCTGGGTTGTGTGACCTGAAAATGAGAGCACAGTCCAGGCAAAAGGTCTCTGCAGGCAGGAAAATGCTCCCTAGCACCTGGGAGCAGAGCTCTTTCCCAAGAGCTATATCTCTGCAGGCCAGCACTGCTGCTGTTAGCCTCTGAGGGGAGTGTATGGAGATGAAGCCTGGCAGTGTGGTGGGGAACTGGTGATCTACATGGCTGCCTCTTACAAGCTGTGGCTGAGATGCCATCTCACCACAGGAGCTGAACACCGAATCAAGCAACTTGGGCTCAGTGCAGCACTTACGCAGCTACAGGGCTTCAAACCCAAACTAATCCAAGCCTCACTGACAAAGCTCTTTGCTCCTGCTCTACCAGCTAGCAACCTCATCCTCCTACTGCACCCCGAGCCTTCCAGCCCCTAAACTTCCTGCTCCTCCTCCTCATTCCCTGCCATTCCTTTCTCTTTCCTACACCCTCTGTCCAGCCTCTGCATTTTCCTTTCTCCCCCAGCTGGCAGTGCTGCTTCTTCCTTCCCTCTCCAGATGCCCCCACCAGCACCCCCAGCTACCCAGCCTCTGGCTGCACATCACGCCTGCAGCTGCCTGTGCTGGTCCACAGCGGCCCATGCCCACAGCCTGACTCACCCTGTGACTCAAAGGGATGCTCAACAGCAAGGGGACAGCCCAGCTCATTCCCCCAGGGCCCTGTGCCTAAGCGTGTGTGGGCACATGTGTACCTGGGTGCCCTGTGGGGGCGTAAGCAGGTAGTCCCTGAAGAGAGTGACAAGATGTCCTGGAACAGGAAATGCAGGCTGTATTCTCAGCCTGTGACATCTGGGAAGATGGTACAGTGTGACTTCTGATTTTTCACTCTGGCTCTTTTTAACACCACCCAAAGTCACTGTGTGCTCCTTGCAGGCTGCAAACAGCTCCCTCCTGGTAACAGTGGCTTGCACAGAGTTACAGGCACTCCAGTTGGGAACAGCAATGCTGCAGCTCCACTGCCAGGTCCTCACCGAGGGGCAAGCAAAGCCAAACTGAGAGGCTGGTTACACGAAGCGGGGATGGTGCCAAGGCCCCTCAGCTGTGCCACAGGGAGTTCAAGCACACGGGCTGGCCCTGGCTAAGACTCATGGGGAACCCTCCTGCCCCTGAACCTTCAGTTGCCCATTTTTAAGGCAGCCTAGGGATAGAATCAAGTGCTCGGCCCCTGGGAGCAAAATTGAATATTGAAAGAGCCAAGCTGCTGTTCTCAGGGCCAAAAAAAGGGCCACAGTTTCCAAACAGCCAGCATGACATCTCTGGTACAGCTACAGAGCACCTGGTAAGATGAACTTTTGTAGGGATCTGGCTGCTTACTTAACGCCTACACGGGAGCAGTTGCCCATGTGGATAATCCAGTCCTTAGTTAAGCAAAAGGAGGATAAATTCTGTGTCCTCCCAGTGCATCTCCAGGGCTCTATGAAGTGACAGGATACTCTGCAGGAGTTCAGAGTGATATGTGTGCATATATATGTACAGTTATGCACAGTAAACAAAAGTGACTTTAAAAAGAGAACAAAGGGGAGCAAAAAAGATATTTTCCTCTTTGTCTCAAATCTTACATGCCTCTTCCTTATCATGCAGCAATTTATTCCTTCTGCATGTCATTCAATCTCCCAACTACAGCTGAAAGCAATCACACAATTTTCTTTCAGAACAAGCAAAACACCACCAGCTGATGCTCCAGGAGCTGGGCAGCTGGGTGTGGGTAAGCACAGGCAGGAATAGCCAAGCCTACTCATCGGCCCTCTTGTCTCATGACTGGAGCCCTTGGTTCTGGAGGAGCCATCTCTGCTCCTGTTGAAGGCAAAGGGAGGCAAAGCAGCACCCCAGGAAAAAGGGGCCTGTTCCAGGCAATGACTGGCAGAAATCAACAGAGGATGGGTATTCCACATCTGGGAACAAAGCATTTCCCAAAAAGCCGAGGAAAACACAGACTGGAAAGCAAGGTCTAAATGCACGAAACAGACAAACAGACATAATTCCCTGTACCATTTAATGGTGTGTGAATGAATGGGATCCTTGAATATACAAAGAGTGGAAGAGCAAATAGAAGCCAGGACGTGACTTATCCTGCATACTGCATTAGAAGAATGATACTAGAAAAATGTATACAGTCAGACATCCACATTTTAGAGTCAGAGCAGAAAAGAAGACACAAAAATGATTTGAGGCAGCAAGTGTCTGCCAGTGAGTGACTTAAAGAGCTCAATCCATTTAGCTTACCACAAAGAGAACTGAGAGATGCTTTGACCATGGTGTATAAAAATACCTTCATGAGGGAAGAAATCCCTTAAAGAGCTCTTTTATCCAGTGAAGAAGGCAAAACCAGATAGAAGGGCTGGAAGCTGAAAAGAGATTCAAATCAGAAAGAAGAATTGCATTTTTACACTATGATTCCATTACCCATCAGAAATGGCAGATGTCCACATTTTGATGTCTTCAAGGACGACAGCCTTTCTGGATAAAGACAACGCAGTGGTGTGATGGAATGGCCTGTGACATGCAAGATAGAACAGCACTGTCTGCCCTCACCTCTGCACAGCTCTGGACTGCTGCAGAGGCCACTCTCCTGCTTGCACCACACTGCTGCTGTGCAGACAGGCACTACATCTGTGTCTGCTTGTGTACGTCTGTATGTTAAGGAGGGGGGGGGTCCTCCAACCTATTAGTGGGATCAAAAATATTCCTCCATTTCCATACACTATGTCAGAGTAAAACATCATCTCTACCCAGTGTTTTCATGGCAGTCCAAAAGCACATTCCTATACTCCCCCAGAAATATTTCTATTAAATTCCTTGTAATATTGTTACTTATTGTGTCTGGCAGGGATCTTAATCCTCTCTCTAAATCAGACTGCCCACAGCAAAACCACCCTTTGCAGAATAGTACCATCTGACAGACTAAAGGAATTACAAATCCCTTCATTTCAGACTTCTGGATTGTTTGGGGTTTTTACCTCGAAAGAGCCAGTGCACAGGATGAAGGGACAGAATATGCCGGTTCACAACTCCAGCAGCTGGCTCTGCAGAGCTGCTTCACCTATTTCCTCTGTCATCCAGCCTCAGGGAGGGGCTGCAAACCTCTCCTCTCTCCCCAAGCCCCGGTTGCCATGGTCTTTCATACAGTATCTGAGCAAACAAGATCCCTCTGATGTTTGACACCAGACCTCTGCATGCAGCCAATTTGTTTTCCTTTCACCTCCCTTCGCCTGCATCTCCCCTCCCTGTGTTTTTGATACAGTTTATTCTGTCCACAGAACAAACAGGGTCTGTCAGACTGTTACTTCTGTGCATTTTTGTTTTCTTTCAGAAATTTTCTGGTGATGAAGTAGGTAACAAAGGGCTCTAAAACCGGCAACTGTTTTTCCAAAATCATTTAAGAGCTGAAGACTGGCAGAAGTTCATCTCAAAGCCTGCGAGGCAGAAGGGGCTGTCCTTCTAACTGCTGTCTCCCCACGGACCCACTGTTGCTCCAGAACAGAGGGTTTAAGTCCACAAACCCTGAGTGCTGCTGATGGGATTCGGAACGCAGCGTTTCAACAGAACACCACTGAACTTCAACCAGCCTAATTAAACCAGGCTCATTTCCTCTTTTACAAAAAATAACAGCTCTGGTGTTTTCTGCCTTCCCCCAAGAAACAAACCTTTGCAGGGGAAATTGCTCCTGCTTTTCAGTTTTGTTTATCCCCAGTTTCACCAGCTAGGTCCATGGTATGGAGCATAAAGATCTGAGGGAGAAGTGCTCATTTCTCTCAAATAACTAGTTTCCTTGTAATTGCAATTTTTATTGGTCTTATTATTTTTAGGAAAAAACAAAAGTGGATCTGCCCAAATTCAAACCAAAATAGCCTCTTTACATCCATATCTTATGGAAAAGAAAAAAAAAAAAAGGAGGGGGAATAACTATACAAATACAAAAATATTTGTGAAGTGTAAAATGAAGATGAACTATTCTCATTTGCTTTAATGCCTCAAGCAGAGCCTCTTGCAAGGCTGTGTTTATCACCCAGTACCTGCTCTGTCACCTATGGGATGTGAAGCTTGTGCTCCTTGGCAAGGCCCCATGGATGTTCCCTATACATGCTGGGTATGGAGGTGACTGGGCTGCCAGCCTAGAGGAGCTGAGACCTGAGTGGGCACAGAGGCTCTGTGACTCTGGTGGGTCTGTGAGGCAGCTCCTGGTGCTCCCACTCAGTCCCTGCAACAAGCATGAATCCTCCTACTCTGCACTCTCACCTGTTCTTGAGCCTTTTGCACCAGTGTTTGTGGTCCAGTGAAAACAAAGTGCTATTTTACACCATTTTCTTGCAGGAGAGAACTGATGGGGTTAATCAAGCCATTAGTTTGACCTGCAGAGGGAATGGCTGCAGAGACAAGTTTCTGTGAGGCAAGCCCAGGTGCGGTTTTACAGCACACTGGTTACTCAGAGTTTACACCCATGAGCAGCTCCCCTCCTGCAGGAGTATGGAACTGAGGGGCTGTCCATGGGCAGCAAAGCCAGCCCCTAACTGGCCTCTTGGCACCAGCTCTGCATCCAAGCTCTCCCACGCTGACCCACAGCCGTGACACAGGCGCTTGGGCACAGTTCACAGCAGGGAAGGAGGGTGAGGATTCAAAGAAACACTAAAGTGCCCAACTTTGTATTTTAGGCATATCACGAAGGCTGTAATTCCTCCCTTTAGAGACTGCTGCGTGAAGCTGTGCCATCATGGCGTTCCACAGCATGCCTTATCACTCTGAAAACAAGAGGCAACATTTGGGGAGCAAAAGGCAGGAGGAGGGAGCTGAAAAACCAGCCCACGCCATGGCTTTTCCATACCACATCCCTGCTGCCTTCTCCCATAGCTGACGGCTTTCAGAGGTACAAAACCAGCCACTCCAGAGGAGCTGTGACTTGCCCTCTTGGTGCCAGCTCGACTCTGCCTTGGCAAATTTCCTGAGGCTTCAGAAGCTGGTCCTGGAGCAAAGAGGAGCAAGAGCTGAGCTCACAGAGGCCACTGGACCCTGAAGCCAGATAGAAATTGTCCTGCCAAAGGTTTTAACTTTAATCAATGCCCCCTTCAAGCCCATCCTGGAGCAGAAGCGAGGAAAGCTAATGTGAAGCGTAAGGATAGTCACGGCTAGAGAGCCCCCGGGAAGGAGAGAAGAAAAATGGAAGATGAAAGCAGGCAAATGGTTTAAACAAACAGTCACACAGGGCCAATGAAAAGGGGGAACAGAGGGAAAATGACACAATAAAAATAAATGCTATAGGAGAAAGAAAAGCTTCTAAACGCACACAGAGAAAAATGTGTGGCTTGGAAAAAGCAAAAGTATAAGAAATAGATGCTCTAATGGAGCTTTCTAGCAGCTAACACTCACCATTACCAGGCAGCCCCTTTCCTTCTAATGGGCCGAGCCTGTACCACATTATCACCTTGTACCCCATGGAGTTTGCTGGTTGCAGAGGTATTTCAGAGCCTGGGTCTGGCTCATGCCTGGCAGAAGCTGCTTGAAGTCTCTTGTGGATGACTGCAGAGATATTTTTTTTTTACTCTAGGTGAAATTTTGTTAAATTTCCTCTCGGTTGTTTTGTTTGAGCATAAACAAAAGGTATTTGTTTCACACTTAAGGGCGTTTTTCAGATCCTTTTCTCTGTGCTGTGATAAATGAAATCTCCTTCACTTTTAGAAATTCCAACTTGGCACTTGCGTTGCTCCTCAGCAAGCAGCATGGAATTTGCCAAGCCTGAAAGAATCCTGGCTGAGAAATAAACACAGTGGGCCATATGCTCTCCTTCCCATATGCAGAAGGCACCTTACCTCAAAAATTGGGAAGAAGCTGCAATCGCCCCCATGGCATTGCTTTTTGCCAAAAAACCACAATCCACAGGAAAACATAGAGCTGGTAAAGCAACCCTCTTTCTGCATGGCTCTGGGGACCTCCCCTGCACTGTCCCTGACCTTGTGGCTGCCCTCTGGCCTGGCAGAAATGTGGTGAGGGGTCAGGGAGCGTGTACGCCACATCCCTGGTGCTCACGGTAGCGCTGCATTGTCTCCGTGGGTATTTCCTGGCACAGCTTGCTGTGCGAGGGGGGCGATCTGTGCCACACAACTGCTCCTTGAACACCGCTCTCTTCTCGCTCATTCACACCGTGCCCTCAGGAGAGGAAGATCACACAGCAGAAGGAGCGGGTGAAGTGAGGACTTCTCCCTGCTCCGTGCCCGTACGAGACACAGAGGGACAGCGTGACACGGATATTCAGTAGCTTTGTTTTCTGGCAGGCTCCAGCAGCTAATGAGTGTGGCTGATAAAAGCTTTGGTGCTTATGAGGAATGGTCATCTGTACATATTCATGCGTAAATTCCATGATCTTCCTCCATCTGACAGCAACTTCAAAGAGCTGGAATAACTCCCTTGTCTTTGTTCGCAGGTGTTTGTCTGTGCAGCCTCTCTGCAGGTGGGATTTCCAGCTCAAATCAAGAGCCAAATATTTCCATAAGGTAGCTGGCAGGGCCAAGGGAAGTGGTCCTCCACTGCAGCTGCCTGGCAAAGCCACGGCATCTTTGCTGTGGTTTCACATAACTAGCTGCTGATGAGCTGAGTTGGTGGGGATGGCACAACAGGTGTACCATTTCATCAGCTAGTTCTTTTAACATCCTTGAATCCAAGCAACACTGATCACCTAGCTCCAGCACCTGAAACTCTTTTGATTTTTCTTCCACCTTGGATGTGGTCTTTGTGTTCCCATTAGCCACCTGGCCTTTACTTTGAAACTCAATCATCTTAGTCCTACTGAAAACTGAGACAAGGTATTTTGATTTGGACTATGCCTAGGTTGTCTTTAAGGTCTTCAACCTCGACATGCCCCCTTGCTGTATGATTCCCCTGTTATTTATATGACTAAAGAAAACCCCATAATTGAATTGATTTGTTTTGAAAGGCCTCACTCAGTTCAGCTTTAGCAGAACTGACTTAATCCCCAGACTTTCAGGTCTCTAAGTCCTAGCTTCTTTTGCTGATCAAGCCCTTATTATGCCATCTGAGGCCTTCTGGATAGTCTTGATACCTCTTCTGAGACAGTTACTTTTCTCTTAAGCTTTAAACCTCCTCTTTCTTTTTCTCTTTTTTCTTTNACCATGAATGCTTTTTTGCCTCTTTCTGTCCTGCCATCTTCCTAAGGCATACTCAGGCTTGCCAGCTTAACTAGCCCTCCTAGCTGCAATCCCAGCTGACCTTTTGCAGCCTTTGGCTCACTTCTCAAACCCTGCTTTCTCCTGCCTTCACTGGAGAGAGGTCTTTGCACAGGATTGTGTTGATATCTCTCATGAGAGACTTAAAGCAAGACATGACCTTCCTCTATCCCTGCTTGCTTTCCTTCACATCCTGCCTGGGTCTCTGCTCCCGGTCACAGAGGCAGTGGCCTCATCAGCGGTCCCCAGCCCTTCTGCTTGTCCTGGCAGCCTTGCTGTGTCCTCTCTTCTCATCTGTGTTGCCCCCATCTGCCTTTTCCTTCTTTGTATCTCACTCTCCTCTCCTTCTCCTTGCAGCACAAGCATGCTTTATCTTCACGCTTTTAAAAAATAAAATAAAATCCAAACAACCCTTGACTCCTAGTGACTCTCCAGCTCTCACCCTCTCTCCTCACTGTCATCTGTAAGCTTATTGCATATACTGCTGATGATTTATATGATTTAGACTGAATTTACTCTCCATCTCCAACACAGATTCTTTTCCAAACAGGTTTTCACTTCTCGCCTGTAGCAGAACCAGGATTGCAGAGTTTCTAATATCCTTTGTCTGGCTGCAGCTCTGCACTACAATGCCAGGCTTGCTGTCACAGCCTGTGTGAGTCTTACAGCCTGTCAGTTCCTTCCGGAAATCTGGTCCTCCTTTCTCAGTGCTCCTACTTGACTCCAACACTTTCATTTGCTTGCTCAGTGTTACTCAGTCTAGTTCATCACCACTCACCCTCCCACCTGCTGCCATTCTAAGGGTCTGTGTCCCCATCTCTCATGTCCTTTCCCTCTCCCTCATATCTCAGAGCTCACCCTCTGCACATTTGCAAGGACCTTGCAGCACCAGCGGCTCACTGACCTACCTCTGTCGCCGGCCACTTCCCGCCTGTTCCAACTAAATTCGTGCCCTGCCTCTGGGATCATCTTGTGGATATCTGTCAGCTCAAGCTCAAAGTAGGCTCTCATCCAGCTCCCTAGGTCTCCTCTCTTTCCTGTTTCCTCAGTCCCCATGGGCAACACCATCGCCTGGCTGTCACTCAGCCCATAACCTGGTTGTTATCTCTGACTCCACACTCTGTGCAGTCCTACAGCCAGGCTCTCGTCGCCTCACACCCTGATGGTTGGTAATCTTACCCTGCTTGTAGACAGCCTGAGTGCTGCTGTCCAGGTCATTTTCTTTGCCTGTCATCTTGCCTCTGTCATCTCTGTCTTTACAGCCCTCTCTTGGATTCCCCTTCCTCTGGATTTCCACACCCTTCTTTGCTCTCAAATTCAGCTGCAGCATATGCCACCTCAGGCATCATCTCTCTTTCACTGCTGAGACTTTCCATCACCCCATCACAACCCACTCTTTTCCACATGTTACATTTTAGCTAGAAGTGCCTTCACACTTTCCTCCCTGCTGGATTTCACTCTTGGGAGGAGATTCTTCAAATCATACAAACCTGACCGTGAACTCTGCCCCCAGTATAGTTACATTTGTAGAAGTTCGCAGAAGTTTCTGTCTCCATGATGTCCAGCAGTCTTCTGTTTCCTTGTACTCCCTGGTGTGTTTGTCTCCCTGCATTATCTCTTATCTGACACTTAGGTTGGAAGAATTTGGGGGGAAGGAAACATATTTACATCCTGCATCTGCAGGGAGCCCAGTACAATGAGACTCCTAAACTGGGATTACGGCTCAGAGCACACCACAGCACAAGCAGTTACAAACACAACTCCCATTTGCATACAGCTAAATATGCTATTTTATATTCTGTAGGTGCAAAAACACCAGCATCTCACTGTGCCCTTGCTCCACTTTTTCTCCTTTTAAAGGGCGTAATATAAGGTTGAGATATTGTATGCTGAAAAAGTCAGGAAATGCTAAATTATGGTTCCCACGGCAATTGTAACTCAGCCCCAGACGGCACGGCACAAAGGTTATCACCGTGTACAATAACAGAGGATGCTGAACACATGCAAAGTGACCAAATTACTGTCATGGCAGATAACCAGGACTTTGAACTTCTGTGCAGGTAAAAATCTTAGGCATTTACTGGGCTTTTAGCATTTAATTGTAGAAATGTGAAGTACAACACCCTATAAATAAAAGTTGGAATTACATTGCACAGGGAATAGCTGGTGCCAGCAGTAGCTTGTAGCCTTCTTTGCAGAGACACAGCTAATGGCAACAAGAAATATTTCCATTACTTTATGAGCTCTGGTAGCTGTCAACTGAGAGAAGGCTCTGCCGATCAGAGAAATCTGGGAAGACATCAGTGTGTCAGAACAAGTGAAAAGACTTGACACAGAGGGCACATTTTTGTTGAGCAATTTGCATTAGCACTTCTGGACAAATTCTACATTTCACATGCAATTCACAAACCAACAGCAGCACTGCTAATTGGTGCAGTTGCCACTCAACTGCAGTGCCTTGTTTGAGCTATCACTAACGTGAATGAAGACTACAGGCTTTTTTTTGAAAAAAACGCAGCAATTATTTTGCAGGCTTTGACTTGGGTTCCCCCTGCCCCCACTTTCATCCTTGTAATTTCATTATCTCAATAACTTTAAAAGGACGTGGAATGGAAAAATGCAAACCTTAGAAAAGTCCTATTGAAATTATTAATTAAAAAAACCCCACTGTTTGCAAAGAATGATGCCCTTCATTAATATACCCGTTAGCCCTGCCATCACTGTGAATCTGACCTTGTCTCAAGAGTGCCAATGTAAAGCTACATGTGGATCTGAAAAAACAACAGTAAGTGGCAGAGCACTGGTGACTTAAAATCCCAGCCACCAAACCAAGGCTGTGCTCTGCATGAATCTAAAATGCTGATGGGATGACAGAATCTCTCTGCTCCCTCTTAGGTGGTATTAGAACTTATTTAACTGAAAACAGGGCAGATCTCCCATCCATCATTCTTTATCCTTTGTAAAGTCAAGTCTCCTGTGAAAAGGAAAGAGCATCCATACTGCAGTTTTCTATTATCGCTGCTCAGAATGCTCAGGCAGCTGCAGCTCAGCTGAAGGAAGGTTTGGCTGACTCCTTTTCGTAAGTTAGATGGCTATTTTTAGGCAACATTTCCTTTAGGCCCCTACAGAGCAAAATCCAAAGGAGCTAATGGGATTGGCAGGTGCATAGATTATCAGTGACCTCCTCTAGCTGAGCATTCACATTTCCTTACTACATTTTTCTTTCCATAATGTGAAAAAGGGAACAACCTGCAATTAAAGATCTTCCAAATCAGCCTCAGTGCCTTTTGTATTCAAATGCTCAATGAGAAACCAGTGTGCAATAGCAAAAAATTGAACAGCACAAGAAAAGCTATACAGATGCACCTAGAGCTAAAAAAATCTAATTCTGAAGAACTTGATGTTAATGGGGTATTTTGGTTGCATCTCTACAGACAAATAAGTGTCTGTAATGCACTTTCAGTCTGACCCTGATCTTTCTGCAGTTGCAAGAATCCCATCCCCTTTCCCACTTCCCTTGAGATCTCCTGCTTGGCCCCATCCTACTAAGGGTCCAGCTTCACTATTGTAGGAATTGCTAGCAAAAGCCACATCTTATCCATGTCTCCCAGCTGCACCCTCCTCAGAAAGAATAAGAGAAGCTACAGCTAAGCCAGTGCAACTCCCAGTCCTGATCACGAGGGGCCTGAGTCCTGGACATGGATGTAATTTTATTTTCTGCAGTAAAGCACAAACCAGGCTGTTGGGCAAACCCCTTTAGCACATCTTTCTGGCATAAGTAACTCTGCTTGGGCTTCCTTCCTGCCACACCCTGGGTTACAGGCACAGCAGTCCCTTCCCAGTGACTAAATCCAGATTTGCAGGCCCAATTACTTTGAGTCTGGCTACCCAGTCTTCTCGTTGGGATTTGGTGCTATGCACACCCTCCACTGTCCAGGCTGAATCAGTTGGTATTTGGGGAAGCAGGGACTGGCTGGGAGTTCTGTGTGTGCCCTGTCCCAAACAGGGGTCCCTGTCTGAGCATCCCATCAGGTGAGCCATGAGAAAAGGGAGCCCCTGAAATCCCCACTGTGGGGGATATGGGTTGCCTCCTTCCTCCCAGCTATTTTATCCTTTGTCTGTATTCAAAAGGCTTTGTCTGGAGAGCTGATACCTTGAACCCTTCACAAAGAAAAGCAAACAGTGGCTCTGTGAAACCACGGGCTGTACTTCCCAATAACAGAGCAGGGCTCCAATTTACCAACACATGGTGCGGCCGTCAGCTGTGGTTCTACAAAAACTGCAGAAGGTAGCTTTGGACCTCTTAATATCTTATTTCTGATATATGAAGGGACTGGGGAGTTTGCAGCTTCCCACCTGCTTAAATATAATTAACTACAAAACATCAAACATGTGCATTCAGCCCTTTGTAGACATATCATTACCTTATGTGTTCATGTAAGGCACATCTGTAGCACATTGGCAGTACACCTAGTTAATGTGTGGGAGACTCCTAGGTTCAAAGCCTCCAGTGCTTCTTTTGTTCTCTAATGAATCCTTCTTTTGTTTAGCTCCCCCTCCCCTAAGGTTGTAGCTGTAACTCTGTCATTAGCATCTTAAAAATCTTTTCCTCCAAAACTACCTACAACACTGCAATAGGCTGGGAACGTAGTAGGAAGCACATAAATGAATCACAATTCTTACTTCAGACAGGTTTAGCAGGTCTAGGTCACTTTTCAGCAACACTGTTGCTTCATTAGCAAACTCCGCAATCAAATATTCCCCTAAAAACCATGTGAGGTGAAATTCCTGTGCCATATCTCAGCTGGGTAAGCCGGTTCATAAAGTTTCAAATAAAAGATGCATTCATAGCTAATAGGAGTGTCACAATTTTTCTATCTGTGAACTCACATCTGCTTCTCAGTGTCCAAAAATCAAAGCATTCAAGCACCTCCACGGTAGCCCACTGAAAATGTGAGCTGTATCCTTTGGGTGGAAACATTCTGTTGAATTTTCACTGAATTTCAACCTAATGACCCCAAACCAGATTTTCTAGATACTATGAATGGAAACATACATGTAACACTGAGATATCCCTGACACGCAGACTGGCAGCTGTGGTGTCCACCAGAATCACTGTCCCTCCCCATGCTGGCATCTTCCTGAGCCTCACCAAAAGGGACCAGCTACAAAAACTTCTGGGAAACAAGTAGCTGAAGATGATGTTAAGGAGATGTTACCACAGACAGGCACAAAGACAGAAAGACTTCACCCATTTGGCTGTGAATGAAATGCAGTGGGGGGGTTGCCTTTAGAAAAATGCCAAGCTCATATCAGTGAATTGCTGCACTTTCAGTGGGCTGATTCCAATACTTTCCAAAGCTACCAGGCCTCATCTCTAAAATATCTTAGGGACTGCCAGAGATGGCCAGTGATCACCGTGTGATCTGGGGCATTTCCTCTGTAAGACACCCAGCAGCCAGGCAGGAAGGTCACACCACTGCCAGAAACGTCAGGACTCTCAAGTGCTGTGCTGCTTACACCTTTGGACATCTCCAGCAACTTAACCGCAGTGCTCACACTTCCATGTCTTGCTCTCAGGGTAACTGTGCACCCTAGTAAGGCAGATCAGCTGTATAATAAGGTTTGGATTTCTTAGCCAGAACTGTGACATGGATCTAACTTTGTCAGACAACTCCAAATTGTAACAGAGTAATCAGACTTCAGCATTCACTGCAAAAACATCAGCTCCTTAACAAGCACAACACATTAGCAATGTGCATTGTTGCCCTATATTCATCAACTAGCATTATTATATTTATTTAACTGTAAGTGGCATGTTTTCTTTGCTGGCTTCCTTCCAAACTCATCTGTTACTCTGAGTTGAGGTAGTAGTATGCATTTTCACTGTTTATGATGAGACATTTCTCTCTCAGAAGACATAAACACACCACAACCCAAAACTGGCACAGAGACAATGCATGGGAAAAAAAGGACAACCATAAATAAACCCCATTCTTCCCCTCTCTGACTTTTCAGAAACAATCCTGCAACAAACTCCAGCTCCATTGGTTAACCACTAAAAGCAGCAAAGATATGAACCAAGGCAGAGCCACAAGCCTTCAAAAGCTGCTGGGGGAAGTGGTACAGGGAGCTCCTGGAGTGCCCGTCTTCCTGCTGTTCCTCATCACAGCAGACTGGGAACCTCTGTCCTGTAGCTCTCCATAGCGACTGTAAGTGCAGGAACAGCCTTAGTTAAAGCTCACCTGGAAGCACCCTTCCTTAGGAAAACCAGACAGCTCCATGCTCACACAAATCAACAGCCTGAAGATGAGGTAAGCTGCTGCATTTTCAGCAGGTGCTGGGCATGGACGCAGCTGCTTACAAGAGGAAATGACTGAAGATTTACAATGGCAAAATCAAGGTGTACAACGTGAAGGACTAATTAGCTGCTTCCCATCCCCTCAAAATATTTTCCTATGGCCTAAAAACACATCCTATATATTACATGAAATGGAAGAGGAGCACATTGACTGTTAACAGCCCCATCATAATAATATCACCTCTAAAAAATCAAGTAGCAAAGGTATTCCCATTCCCAGGCTTGTACTCAGAAGGATCACTCTGGCAGAATGGCACCAGTTTGGCACTAGTGATATGTGAAACAAACCAATGCTGTGTGTCTCACTTACAGGTTTTTCCTGTTATTATCCCTCACTAGTCTTGGACTGCTTCAAAATTTATTTTCTCATCCTTCCTAAAGGCTGTGGCCATGGTGGCCATACTGACTAGTGTAAGTGAAAACCTACAGCATTTTTCTGCAGCCAGAGTAATTGCCTACAGAATGCAAACCTTCATCCACCACAGCCTCAGCAGCCAAAGCCGAGTGCAGTGCTGTAACATGGGTCACACAGCCTTTTTGAGGGGAATACAAACAAGATTAGCACAGAGAGGTCCAAAGAGTATTTAAATACCAAAACAAACTTAATTGCTTAATTAATTGAATTAGGCCTCACCTCCTCCAGAATAACCCCGACCTGTTCAGCACTGGAAAAGGCTGGTGTTGACACTGCCCTTGTTTGTTTGGCTGTGTGTCAGCCCGGGAAGGTATATTTAGCTTCAGCGCGCTTGCAGGATTGCATCTCACAGCTCAACAGGAAATCTCTGGAGTCAGAGCTAAAGATATCACTGCACACTCAGAAATTTATGGCCAGCTGTAAAAGTGGGGCTGCGGTGGTCAGGGAGCTCAACAGCCTTCTTTTAAATGAGCGAGGAGGCTGAATTAAACACTTCACTGTGCCGAGTTCATGGCAGGCAGGGTGCACCCGTGGAGCTAAAAATAGCGATAGAGAAGGCTCTTCTCTTGCTGGGATAATACTGAATTGATACATCCCGCTCCCGTTTCCAAGCTTGTGCTCACACATAGATGGGAGGGGGGTAAGTCTGAGGAGGGGGAACTGGGGACTAGTGCTGGAGGAGCATACAGAGATCTCCTCCTCCTCCTCTGAAGCTTTCAGAAAATTTAACAGTTGTCAGATCCATTTCAAGAGAGATAAATCATAAAAGAGATCACATATCTAACACAGGCTTTCTTTTCCATTAAAAAAAAAAAAATCTACACATGGGTTGTAGCATTCTAGGGCAAGTCAATGGACAGAGAATCCTATCATGCCTGTCCTTGATGTTTTTAAGTGCCATTTTGCCCACTGTTCTCACGGCTCCTGAACAGCCTCTCCAGTGCTGGGCAAGCATGGGGCACCTCAGCCACAGCCTCACCTAGTGCCTCAGCCTTGGAGAATTACATTACTCAGGGGAAGAATTTACTGAGGGTAATACTGAACTGATACTGATTTAATGCTGAAAGTCAGAATGGTTAAAAATTAATCCAACTATGCAGACTCACACCTCTCTAGGGTCTCTCTCACAAAATCAGTGGTGATGTCCTGGTGAACATCCCACAGTGCCAGCACACCAGGTTAGCACCTTGAAGAGTCTGCTAAGCTGGTGCCAGCCGTGTGCCCAAACAAGTCATGCCACCTTGTTTTGTTCAGTCACCACCATGGAATTACCAGGGAAGACAGGGCCTTGGAGCAAACCATGACTGGTGGGGAGATGTTCTGCAGTGTCTCATTTGTGAGTTTCATATGGTGTTTTGTAAAGCACCGGAGTGTGTTATCTCAGCAAAGCTCCATAGCACACTGAAGGATCAGGCCCCTCCACTTCACCACAGTTAAGGCAGGAACATGACCCAGGACCTTTCTCTACTGAGATAATGAAAAGGCAGGATGCAAAACCAGCTCCTGTTTTCTGTTAATAAGTGCTTTCTTACTCTATCTTATCATTTTCTCTCAAGTGATGGCTAGCTGACTGTTTGCATTTCAGCTCAGCTTTGGGAATGCTTTGTACAGTCCAAGTAATTCGAGTCAGCCAGAGCACACCTCTCTTTGCTCAGTGACAGTACAGCTCTGTATGTTTATGAAGCAAAATCAAAAAGGAGTAAATGTAAACAAGCTCTCCCTCTTTTGAAGAGCTCCTCCGGATACAGAGTGTTCTGTCAATAGCAATGTAAGGAAGTACTACAGCCCTAGGGTCCTGCATGCTGTTGATACCAAAAAAAAGAACTTATTTCAGGAACTTATTTAGATCAACCTGTTTTCTTTCAGGCAAAAAGCCTGGGGTGCCACCCTGCCTACAGCTGACTGGTCTCACAAGAACAGACAAATTTCTTTGCCTCCAGACTGGTGGAGAGGGGGTAGGTAGGTGTACGAAGTCTAAGGAACTGCGCAGGATTTGTTTTTATTAACCCTGCACAGGACAAGACCAGTTGTTTGACAGCCTGATGCATTCACAATGCAGATTTTGGACCAATCTCTCCCCTGCCTGATGCCTCAGCGTCCCCATCGCTACAGCCAGAACAGCAACAGTTCCTTTGATTCCACCAAACTGCCCCAATTCCAGCAAGGCAATGGGATCCAGGGAGCTACAGTGCCAGCAAGCTCTAGTTACCTAGTTATCTGGTTATACCCTCAGATAAAACATTTCCTCCAAAAAAAGCCCAGAATTGTATTTCTTGCCTGCATTCACCTAAGCAAACCAAAAGGCAAAAAAAAATCTTCCTCAAACCCAAAGAAAGAAAATAAATGTCTCTGTCCTATTTGACTCCCAATTCCTTTGAACAATGCCACTAAAAGTATAGGTTAAGGAGCAGGAAGGAGAGAAGATGGCAGGATTCTTGGCTGAAAATGAGGGCTTTGCTGTGGCCCAGGCAGTGCCGGCTTTTCTGGATGCTGAGACACACATCTCCTTATTTCCGCCTGGGTGAGATGGAGTGGCAGAGTCCCATGAATCTATCACGGCTATTGGGAGCTGACAGCTGTGTGTTCCCCCTTCAGCAAACTGCTTCCCCTTTGTCAGGTGTCATTTGAGTGCCACACACCACCAGGCACACACGGCCCCTCCCTGCAGGCATCTCTGCGGTGCCGGCGCAAGGCTCGGTCGCTGCTGGAAGATTTAAGGGATGCTGCGGAGCCGGGGCTGGCCGCTTTCGGCTGCTCCCCCGGCAGCGCTGCCGGCTGGATGGAGGAGGTGTGGTGCCTCTCGGGCATGTTACATCACCAGTACCAGCTTATTGCTGGATCCACTACAGGAAGGAAAAGTTCAGCAGTAAACAGGAGACACCCTCCCCTCCCGCCAGCAGGGAATAATCCTGCAAATTTCCCACGACTGGAAGGTCTGAGGAAGGTGTGGAGCCTTTCTGCACCAAGGCTCTGGTCCAGCTGATGGAGCAGCTGGCTCTCCTGAGGCGGCTCTTCAGAGTGGTGACAGCTCCGCAGAGCAATGTGCTGTGTTCCCAAAAACTTGCCATGCCCAGTCATGACCTGATTGGCAGACGATGGGAGTCAAGCCACAGTCCTCTGGGTACACACCAGATGCTTTGACTGCAAAACCGCTGCCTTGGTTAAGCTGTCTATGCTTTATATTATGTGATGTACCTTGAGCTAAAAAGGATAATCCCAGCGTTGTAGAGCTTTATTGCCAGGAGTGCTCTCTGAGGGCACTGTTTATAGACCACAGAATCAGAGGAGGCACTGATGGAGAAGATCACCTAGCCTGTATCTCAGCTCCCATGAGGACCTTTTAGTCCAACACACAGGAATTACTGTAAGGAGAGAAACTTGCAGCACATCAATGCTCTTTAACAAACAATGAAAAGCCTGGGAAAAGGAGGTGATCAAGAACTTTGTGATATATGCCCGTTAGCAGACAGGTCCTTCTAGAGACGGCCTGGAGAGTGTTCTTGTTAAAAGCCAATTGGATGAGTGACATTTGGAAAAAAAAAAAAAAAAGGGATACGTGTGTCACTTTTCCACAGCTTCCCCCTGGCTCAGTTCAGACAATTACAGCTTAACTACCAGGGTTATGTTGAAGCCTTCCATGGCGTCAGAATATAAGATACAGAGGGACGCTGTCAACTTCTTTGAGTATTGAAATGTCATTTACGAGAAGGGAAGGCATGCTCTGCCAGCTCTTTCTGTCACATCTGAGAGAACCAAGCACAAAGGAAAAATGTGGTGGGTGTTTTTCATGGTAGCCTTTACCTGCGGTCTTTCATTTGTATGGCTGCTGGAAGAGGAGCCTGCTCAGAGGCTCTCTAGGGTAAAACTGCCTTGCCATTTCACAAAAGGGGAATGTTGCCTTCCCTACAAGCCTCCTCCTGAGGAGCTCCATCGGAAGCTTCCCAAACAAGTTTTCATCAGAGCCATCCCCATGCCACCCGCAAACCTGCCAGCTCCCTGACTAAGGACTCATATGCCTGTGGATACACTTGAAATCACATTTCTGCATGTGCAGTGAGGTGCTGCTTGCCCACCCTCCCTGAATGCACTCCCTGAAGCTGCCACTTGGCACTGAGAGAGGGGACCTGGGAGCTTACCTTTAACCAAAGGTGCCTCCTCACAGACACAAGATGCCTCTGAGTCTCATTCAGCTCCAAAGTGCTGTTGAGGCTTGGCAAACACCTCTCAATGGGAAAGAGAGAGATAGGTAAGAAAGTGTTCTGCAAGCTTCTGCAGACTGGGAGAGAAATGCTCTACTCATACTCTTGAAGGGCCTAAGGTGGTCAGGCTTCCATTGACTTGTAATGTACTGACCAATATCAAGCTCTAAGTACCACTGGAAGATACAGCTCTCCAGAAATCATTGCTTCTGCAAGAAACTCTCAGAAGGACAGGGTGTTTCTGGTTTCTGGAGTGCTGCAAATCTCAGTGCTGCAGCTCTCTCATGTTTGGAAATCAGGAGCTGGTCTCTCCTTTCTCCACCAGGCAGTTAAAGACAGAAAATATGCCTGCAGTTGGTTCTGCTCCAGATGTAAAACTTTTTATCTGTAGAATATAGAACCTTCCTTAAAAAATAAAAGAGCTGTAGTGAGACACTTGGTCACCTGACTCCAGGAACTAAAGTCTTGGGACAAAAAACAACAGATAAAATCCCAAGGTGTGACAACATTATCACTCTGCTCATACATGGCAAGATTCCAAAAGGGATAAACAGAAGAGACACCGCTTTCTGTGAAGAAGTCTGGGAAAGCAGAAACTCAAAGCAAAATCATGTGGAAAGTTATTAAATTTACTTCTAGCATTGCCAACATAACTAAATGTTATGATGGCATTTAGTTATGTTTAGAAATGGAAGATATGTTTTGCTTCTTGTTTAATACCATTTCTTAAGACTTTTTTCCCCCCAGTGTTTAAGTGGTTATCCAGAGCGTTACAAGGAATCCAAGATGGAGCCCTTCACTTGCCCAGAATCCGCTATGAGATCCTGAACATATCTATGCAATGGGGATGGCATTTCCAGCATGTTGACACACATGTGCATAGTATTATTATATATCACAATATATGTTTCACTGCTTTCAGAGCAAAATTTGTTCTTGGACGCTTTCACAAAGACCATGCCAAAAACAGTGAACATGCCAATACACTTTCAAACACCAGGCTTTGGCTTCCTAAAGGGAAAGTTTTTGTTGTTGTTTGGTTTCCAGCAGAAGCCTCTTTCCAAGGGCACAGGGAACCACCCTTCTGCAAAACAACAAATTACAAGTGTTTCCCTCAACCACAAATGCGCTCTTTGGAAAGTTAAGAGGATTCATTTGGGAAAGCAGGGAGGGACTGCACCAAGGTCTGGGAGGAAGGATTTGTTTCTTTTTCTCATGTTTCTCATCTTTAAATGATCTGTCTCTCCTCCAGGCCATGGCACACATTGTACAGCTTTAGCTTAAATTGCTGTCCACATGTATCTCTGCTTGTGAGGTTCACATCATTACCTCATTTCATGAAAAAAATCCCAGACTTCTCACCATAGATGTGGCAGTAAGCAGAAACCCTTCATGAAGAAATAATGCTTGTGAGGAATTTTACTGCTGTGTCCACTTTCAGTGCAAAGAAAGGGAAGGGTCAGCTCACTGAGGGAAGAGGGAAGAATAAATTTTTACCTTCTAGGGCAGCAAAGCCACTGTAACCTTCTGTTCAAATCTTCTATATGGTGCATCTTTGTGCTGACTACTTTCCACCCACTCTCAACAGTTCCCTGTTTCAGTGCATGGCCCATCCTTACCCTCTCCTACCTTCTGATATTAGCCTGCAGCAGCACATAAAGCACTCCAGGATTCTCAGTCTCAACAGGTTTCTTTTTTCAACTGAGGTATCTGTTTTCAGAGCGTTAATATGAAGGCACACACATGGCTCTCTCCTTCACACCAGCAACGTGTCTGAATGAAATTTGTACTGAACAAACCAGCCCAGACAAAAGTCAACAATTTAGGTACCTGAGATCACAACCAGAATGAAGATGGTAAGCGACACAATAACACCCAACTATTGCCATCACCAAAAAACCTTCACTTTCACCAAAAAACACTTGTCAGAGAATCTCTACCCATGTAATTTCGATTCACTGTGTACACGGCTTAAGTAGATTTCTGATGCTCAGCATTTTAACATCTTCTATACCACTGACTAACACCTTTTCCCGTAGAAAATGGGGTTTCCCAGATAAGGTCACTTCAGAATTTTGGGTGCTAGAAGGGGCAGGACAGTTTGAAGCCCTGTTGCAGTACTGGGGTCATCTGTGACCCGCCTCTTATGAAATAATAGTCTCACTCATAATTCATGTTTGCAAACACCCTTAATCACTGGGTACAGTGCTAGGCCTTAAAATAAGTACCTGTGTCAGGAGACAGATTTGTGCATGTGGTCAGGCCAAGGCTACTGAAAGGTTCATCAGACAGATTGGTTATGAAAAACAAACATCTGCATCTATTTACAGATACACATGGCCACCAGTTTGATTTTATTTTCATCCTCAGTGTGATCATCCATCTAATATAGCCTTTGAAATATGAATCTGAAACCTTTTGTTGGGGGACAGAATTCAAAATAGTTTGTTACAAAATGGCATGCTCTTAAGTTTATTTCAACTATTGCTCCTTAACTGTGCTAAAATAATGAATAATAAATACTGGTGGCAGTGGCAGCAACAGCAGCAGCTGCAGGGAGACATCCAAACCCAATCCATACTAAAAAAGGAAACAAGGCATATAATATCTCTCCTTCTCCTTTACTTTCTTTTCCCATTTTTTACCATGGATTCTGCTGTCATTATTGTCCACTTTATCTTTTGCTCCAACCTGCTTCTTTCTACCAAGGAGTGTGGAGGTCTGTAAGAGATTGGAGGATTTCACAGCAGCCCTCCACTTATTTTAGGTACTGGAATAGGTAATTAACTCCTAACAACTGAGTAAGAAGAAGGTATCCCTACCAACCTTTGCTCTTACTTTTCAATAGATCTTACACCTTTTGGGCCCATCCTGTATAGGGATGATAAATGTCTATTCAGGTAAATGTTAGTCAGCATACCTACCCCACTGGACACCACTTTAGTTTATTATTCTTCCCTCTATCACCCTGGATGCTGCTGAACTGGAAAGCACAAGTTAAACAGTGCCTGAAGGATGAACAAACACGATGCCATCGTATTCCTCCTTCCATGAGTGCTGGGTCTGCTCTCTAAAGCTCCTGGTCCGCTGATGAGATGCTTTTCCTTGGCTAATCACACAGAAAAGTACCGAGGTGGCATTGTGGTGTCTTCTGGCTGACTTATCCCTCACACTACAATAGGACCCAATGGCTCCTACTAAGCCCATAAAACCCCATGTACATGCATGTTAGAGCTCCAAGAGAGAGTTACAGCTTGTGGAGGCGAGACAAAATACTTAATAGGTCTGAAAATGCCAGTGAAAAAGCAAAGTAAAGTGCAAGAAAAATGAATCTGTCTGTGACCAGAGACTGCTCCAGCCCTGGAAAATAGCCATCTATCTGTTTGCCCCACTCCAAATTCAACTTTAAAAGTGAGTTGCAAGAGAATGACTCAGTGGGGGCTTTTAGTGACTGAAATACTAAATCTGTGACTTTCATACGAGAGGCAGGAACAGTCCTGTGCAATCTGTGTGCCAGGCTGATAACTGGATATTTGTTCCCTAAAACCACCAGGGCAAGGAGTGCTACAAAGCTCACATCTTGGAGGAAAATGGGTGATTTCACTCTGACCTCCTCTGCCCACTGAATGGACACCACTAGTGGCGCTAAAATGCCAATGTGCAATCCTGTGGGCTGAGGAAACAGTGACATTATTTGCAAACCGTGGCCTCATAAAGTCCTCTTTCACAAATGGGCAGAGCTTGAACATAGAGATTTACTTAGACACTGGGACTGGGTAAAAAGTTTTTATCGAGACTTCTTTTCTCTGGAAAATTACCATTTCAACTGCATCACAGCAGGTTCCTGTTTTCAGGGGGGAAAAATTAGTAAGTCTTACTAAATACTGGGGGGAAAAAAGTACAGAGAAAACAGAACACTTCAGACAAATCTTCAAATTTTCAGCAAAACACTTCTGCATTTTTCAAGAAGACTCATTAGTTTCTACAGATGAAAAGACTTAAACTCTACCTAGAAGTACTTGATGCCAATTTTTGTCCAGTGACACTCCCTAATCAGAGTCAGATGGATGGCTTTGTTGATGGCCCAGCATTTAACTGGATAGATCCCTATATACAGATCCAAGCAAACAAAATACCCTTGCACGAACAAGCATGTGGTCAAGAATATGCTGACTACTTCTAGAAGGTACTGCAAAATCTTCTTAATTTGGTGACAGAAGTGCATCTATTCTGCAAAAATTTATCAATACTATAAGTAGACCATTAGTGTAATGCTTACTTTATAAAGGTAATGATTTAATTTCATTTAAGGCTACCAAGAAGGAAACAAGTAGTCCTGACAAGCCACCCATTAGTGATCTTGGTTATGCTGAGAGACAAAATGTGCCCTATTAACACTGAAGGTCAGCTAAAATATGGTTTGGGAAGGACTCCACAAAAATTGGGTGAGACCAACAACAAAAACTATGGAAGTTCAGAAAGGGACTCTACAAAAGAGGGGAAGATGACAGAAAGGACATCTGCTGGGTTATCCTGAAAAATCTACCAGAGGTATCATCTGCTGAGCAGGTAGGTGTGCATGAGCACCACTGATTTAAAATACGTTTTATGTACAGGGACTCTCTCTACTGTTAATAAAGAAAATTTTGTTTGCCACTGACCATGTGCTCCTACAAGGAAATCAAACAGGTTTGTCCAAACTCAGTCCAGTTGACCACAAGTTAGTACATGTAGCCCATAGTGCAGTTGCAAGAGTAGGAAGGTGTCAGACATGAGTCTTGGGAAACATAACAGCTCAATGGTCAAGCCTTGAAAAGCACACTTGAGACAGTCCAGGAAAGGAACAGAGGAGCTTCTAGCTCTGTCACTGTTGCAAGTCTCACTTGAGATTTGGAAGCTTCAAGGAGTGAAATTTCATGATAGTCTTCCACTTAATATTGGTACAGAATTAGATTGAAGGACCTGGAGGAAGAGAGACACAAGCTGCCATCTGGGGCACATCAGGAACCAGAGCCCTACCTTGGCCATCATGTGTGGCTTTCTCTGCACATTAGGAAGGCTGATAGAGGAGGTTCCTTTTCTACTACTTGTGAACTGCATTTTTTACCATGACAGTAGTCTGGAATCAGGTTATGGTATTGATGATTTACCCTTTGAAGGCAACCAGCAGACAATGAAAAAATACATGTTATGCTGCCATTTGCTCTCCCACAAATGTTTTTCTCTATAGACACACAGAAGCATGTAAAAAGAAAGCAACAAAATTACTCCTAAATTTGAATTTTTTAATGGTCGAGCTAAGAGACTTATTCAAGGGCACTGTGTTTATCAGATCTGAATTCCTGACAGGAAAATGCTGTAGCTGCCTGGTTAATAATAATAATGATGATGATGATGAAAAAAGAAAAGAAACAAGTAACATGCCTGTGCAGTAGAAATTATAAAGACTATCCTTCAGAGCAGACAGAGAGAGACCTGGCAGTCCTCTCTGGCTGTGTAGCTCAGTGTGACTAACACGACCAAATGTCAACACATGCTCCCTAAACCCTGAACCAGACTAATCTAGCAGGAACTGTCCTCGGAGACGAAGAAGAGTTTCTTAAATCAAAGATCCAGGCAGCAACGTGATGGATGCGCCGCTCTAAGCGGTGTGGAGCATGGCCACGCTGGGCGAGCTGATAAACAACCACCCAGCGCTGATTAGATGTGCCTGCCCCGCTCCCTCCGCGGGGCTCTGTGGCATTCCCGGCTCCCAGCGCAGGAACAAGCCGCGGAGACTAAGCCTGTGCCGGCACCGGCTTCCTCCTGCCTGAAGCGAAGGGCTGTAAAAATCACTTTGCCTCCTCATTTGCAGTCAGGCTCTGCTTCCCCCTGCTAAACACCTACGTCGCTGCCTCCCGGCTTGCCACGGTGGGGCATCCAAAATTGACAGGCTTCTCTGGAAGCAGCGCAGAGGGAGCAGCTCTCAGCTGCCACTCGCTACGACTGCCAGGGAGCGTTTGTCAGGGTGGCTGGTGGCAGACCCCTATATAAGTGGAAGTGAATGGGGCTTCTGTGTGCCTTTCATGCCATTGTGTACAACTGAAGCGCAGGACAATGAGAATGGAAACATTTTGCCTGTTGTTGACATCCAACTGCCTCCTAGAGGATACAGTCTCCACCAGACAGATGGCTAATTTCTTTACCCTAACCTCCCTCCTCCAGCACTCCAGTGTTAGTATGATGTTCTGCCCCTGGAGTGAAGCCCTAATTGCTGTCAAATGTTCAGAGACAAAAGTGGTTGTCTACATATCATTCATGCAAGTGTTGTTACCAGGGTGTGAATTAAACAGCAGAAGCCACTTGTCAATTGACTCCAACCTTAGCCATTTTGCTCAAACGCTGGCTCATGTTTTAAAGGATCAAGGTTGACGATTTTTATTTCAGTGCAGGCAGGGACTGTGTGCACCAGAAGATACAGAATCATTCACTGAAGGACCCTCAGCCACTCTGCCTTCATTAGGCTCACAAAGGACATGGGGTGCTCTTTCCCCTGATCATTCAGAAATCCTCCCACTGAAGAAAAATGTTCATTTTCCTTTGTCCTCACCAGCTAAAGCCAAGTGGCTGTTCAGCATGAAATGGGCGCTGAGCACAAAGCCAAGACACAGAGTTCCTCATTTGTCTCGTTCACACATAAGACATATTTTGGGACCGACGAACTTCTTGTTTCCCGGAGACGCGGCTGCCATTGAACAGACAGGTAATACTAATGGCCAGACGGTGACAGTCAGCTATTGGTAGGCTGATTAGATGCACATTCATTGTCAAATTATGTTGTGTGACAGCACAGGCTGCTGAACACCATTTTAACATGCAGAGTAACTCCTCAGGAGGCTCTTCATTATGCATTCAGTGGGCTATTTTCAGACTAAACAGCATGTCAGTGGCTGTGTTTATCCCTTTCCACCTGGGCAGAGGAAACAGTTCAATGTCCCTCCGGGGAATTAATATATATTACAACCCACACGTCGATTTTCCTCAACAGACAGAAATGGCCAGACATATTACATGTTTCCAGAAAATATTGAAGTCCTGACAAAGAGGGATGCGTTCAAGCAGAGATCCTCAGTTAAAAGGAAGCCAAATTCCCCAGGCTCAGCATGAAACCTTGCCTGCTCTCCCTCCGTGCCGAGGTGCGCGCGCAGGAACAGCACACGGACACGCACGGCCTCTCGCCAACAGCTTCTGACAGCACAGTGAGAGGGGCATGCTTTTCCTGGGTCTGGAACGGGGCTGGGAGTCCTGCAAGCCAAACCACATCAGTGTTTGCCCCCGGATGCTGCTGGCTGTTGCTGGGTTGAGCAGGCAGCATCTGCAGTGGGGGTCAGGGCAGCCTTCCCACTCTTTCTGTCTCCTTCCCAGTGTGATTTACTTCCACCTGCTGCAAATACTTCATCTCATGCCCTTTAACAAATTCTGCTGGTGGCTTCCTGGGAATGGATTCATGCCCATGCCTGTAGGTCCACAGCAGTGACTGAAGAAGGTAAAAATCAATGTTCCTCCTCTTCTTTTTCTTTCCTTAACCCACATAGCTTTGAAAAAATGGCACCTGCAAGAAGCTACTGTCCCCAAGCCTCTGGTAACGCCTGAGACTTTTCCTAGTCCTAGGAAGGCCAACAAAGAGCAATAAAAATGTTACACAGATGCCCATGGTTTTCTTGCTAACAGAGTGAGGGGGTAGAACAGGATGGACATGACCTGGCTAGAGATGGTGATGGTGGGAGACATCGCTGCCAGGGATGACAGGGAGAAGGGGCAGGGGTCAGGGAGGTGGGCACTGAAGCCTCATGGCAGGAGAGCAGTAATGGGAGCAGGTTTTCTCCTTAGAGAGCTCATGGCCCAGCACAGATGGGGAGCTGCAGAAAGGAGCCTGAGCCCTAAAGGCAAGAGCCCAGGTCTCAACTCACCTCAGTCCCACCATGTCAGGCTCCTAGCAGGTATCTAGCCAAGACACTGACTCTGCCATTTATTTATTCTCAGACTTTTAAGTGGCTGCTAGGCAGTACTTATCAAGTTTGGCACCGTCCAGGCTCAGAGCAGTGTGTGATCCAAATGGAGCCGCTGCTAATTAAACACCTCTAATTAAACACAGAGACATGGCTGGTGGTTCTCGAAGTCCCTGAGACGCAGACCACTGAAAGCTTGGAGAGTCTCCTGGGGAAAGCTCCACAGCCCTCTCGTGCTCTCACATTCCTCCTGAGGCACTGGCTCACACCCACCCTGCAGGATGGGATGCCAGACCCATGGGCTCAGGCTGGTCACTGTCAGGTCCTTAATGTTCCCCCTGCACCATTTCCAGCAGCACACACATGGCAGGGCAGTGAGGGAGGAAGCCACATGTGTTCAGTGAGCAGCTCTGACACGGGACATCGCAAGGTCAGCGGTCCCCCCCTCTCCACCAGTAAAACCTAAACCGAATTTGAAATGAAAGACTGTTTATTAGAATTGACATTTCTATGGTGCCTGCCCAGCTGATTAGAAGTAACAGCTGTGAAGCCAGCAGTGAAGAGGCCTGATATCCCAGAAGCTACAAAAGCACTTTCTATCCTGCCTCATTACTGATTTAACAGCCACAAGAAAAGATTTAGAGCCAAGTTTCTGCAGACTGTGAGGGCCACGCAGCTCTGCATAAACACCTGCAGTGCCCCTGTGGGGCTGGGGCACACACCAGGGATGCTCATGTGAGCACCTACGGGATCTGGCAAGGTCTGCTGGTACCTGCAGAAGGTGGAGGTGAGCCCCAGATGCTCCAGGCTGGGCAGTGGAGGGTGGAGCTGCTGCCTGCAGCTCTTTGGAGGCAGGGCTGTTCCTCCTCAAAGTGATGGCAAAGCACATTTGGGAAGGCTTTCTGTGGCAGACGAATATTGAATTCATTATGCTGCAGGGAAAAACTGAGAGGTTAAAATAAAATGGCAGCAGGTGCATCTAATAAGATTACAATGTTCCTCTGGGATGTACTGGGAGAGCAGTTTCACTGTGTATTTTAAACCAGGCTATACAGTTGAAATCAACAGGATTTTAGTTGCAAAAGGCAAGCTAATTGGGAATTCAATTCGTGATCATTCAGGTATAAGGCATAACACAGCCAGAGATGTGCTCAAATGAAATCTGCTTGATCCAAGTTAGGAAGAACAAAGTGGATGTACCTCCTGAGTACAAATGTATGAGACCTAAGTATGGAGATACAGGTAGAAGTACACCTTGCAGAGATTTCTGTACTGTCATTAAAAAGACATTTCAATGAAAACAGAATGAAATATAAAATGCTAAAATACCATTTAGATTCTGAGGCTTTCTCCTTTAATTCCTCACACAGCCTCAGAGGAGGGGCTAGATGTGCTAGAATATTATCCTGAACCAACCCAGCAATTCTCAGATCTGTAGCTTACAGATAACCTTATGTGTGTGTGGCTAGCCGTCGCGAACGACGATGCTTTTTATGCCTGCGCGAATGGATTTATTACGTGGAGCTCAGCGTGCGCGGAACTGGCCCCACCCCCTTTAGCCCTGGGACACTCTAAGCCTTGGCCGGGGCAAGCCCGGATGAAGTTGGCAGAGCGAGACCCGCAGGACTCGAACCGGCGTCCTTCCGAGAAGGAGCACGGATCCAGGGGCGGCGGCTTTACCCACTCGGCCACAGCCGCCGGCAGATAACCTTATACAAGGAACTGAAACAAACCTTCCACTTTATTTTACTATATCTATTAAAAAAAAAAAATTAGAACAAATTCCAGTTCTGCCATGTTGCGTCTAAACAGAACCTGTACAGCCACCTTTCAGATGTGCTTGTAAGACAGAACTGACAGCCTGAATGGAGGAGATGCTCCAAAGATCCTACACAACCATTCAAATAAATCTCTGAATTTCTACTTGAACCAATCAATCTGGTTCTCCAAGTGTCAGCTGGTAACACACACATCTGTCAGCATCCAAGTGCTGCAGTCACAGGGTAAGCTGTATTCACAGCTGGAAACTTAGCTTAGCAATTGCTCACGTTTAAGGAAAAGATAACCCTGGATTATGCATTTCACACCGCAGAGGTTAAAGACAGGACTGCTGTTTGGGTTAATGCCAGTACAGTGTTTCTGTGTGACCTCCAGCACACATGAGGCTGCCTGTAGTTATACCTTCCTTCAGTTCCACCTCCTGTGATGTCCAGAAAACAAGGGAGGGCTCTCACTACAACTGGGACTCACCTGCACAGCTTGCAGACACAAAACCAGACAGCTTTTACTGTAAAAAAAATCCTATCATATTCTCTGTGGACAGTTTCCAGCTTTGGCCTGGGAGCATAGGCTTGTTCAGCTGGTATCACTACACTGGCTTGCATCCTGACAGCTGCTATTACTATCGACACAAGGTGTCTATGGGATCCTACCAGCCACTGTGAATCTTTTAGGGCTCAGGTTTAGAGAGCATCTCTAAATGATTCATGTGGAAAGATGACAGTGAGGTAAACATTTTAGCTGGTTAAGTTGAAATAAATGTGTTCCTCAAAACAGCTTCAGCTGAACCATGTGCCAACCAGAGCCCTATTAAAGTCTACAGGAAGATACAAAGAAGATTATTTTAAAATCAAGCAAGCAATAAAAAACTTTTCAGAAGCACTTCAAGGGGCCACAATCAATCAGCTAATGGGCATAGCCACACATTTGGCTGTAAAACAGATACATATTCTTCTGTACTTTGAGCCAAGGCTTCCCAGAGCTGTGTTCACAAAGGACCACTCACTTCGCCCTCTGGGAGGTACCTGGAACACTCTTGACTTCAGCAGCCCGGGTCTCATGGGGGAATCTGGTCCAATTTTATGGACAGCCATCCTATGAAGCAGCATCCATGCATTCAGCTGATGTAACTATGGAAACACCTGTCAGCTGGCCCTTTCTCCAGGCCATCCTCCTTTCCCCTCCAGCTGGGGACTCCCATGGTCCCCCACCCTCCGTCTCTCTCCCCAGTGAAACTGGAAACACTCCCACACAATCAGTCAGAGCTGGTGAGGGATGCCAGTGGCACAGTGTGGCACTCAGTGAGACTATCCAATGGACTCTGTCAGGGAGCAGGGACAGCTCACCTTCTCCTTTCTGCACGGGGGCTGCTTGCCTGTGCCAGCCTGCAAGATCAATGAACCACTCTGCAGTGTGGGAGTGCGGCTCTCGAGATGACAGTCCTCACTGAGTGACACAAGGGCTTCATCACTTCCATCACAAGTGCTTCAGTGCAGGAAATCATCCCTCCCCTATCATTCCACATGGGAACTGCCATTTTTTCCACCAAGTCAGCAGGTTCCTTAGAACTGAGACCCACGGTGAAATAGGGTGCGGATGCAGATATTTTAATACCATTTTATGATTCTTAACAGCTTCCCCTCAAAGTCAAGGTGCTCTTTACTTCTGGTTCATTTTTAAACAGCAGGAAATGTAGTTTAGTATGTTTTTCAAAAGTGGTAAGAACAGAAAGGGAAAAATACAGGCAATTGGGAGAATAAATGGAACAGGAAATTCAATGTTATATCTGCAAGACAGTACGTACTTTTCATGCAGAGCTGATTAGCATGAACCAGAGAGTTTAAGAAAGCAAGAAGTGTGGCACTAGAGAGAGAGAAGGATGCCATTGCTGACACATAGGTCTTTATCCCTACCTTATTCCTCACCCTTGGCTCTTTACCTTTTTGAGTGCCAGTTTTCCTAAGAGGGAAATCAAGTGCTTCCTTTCTACTAATTAGGAGGACGAACCCCTCCTGTCACTAACTGGTGCTGTTGGCACACCTACCACTGACTGCAGAGGGGGACTGGGCCAGCCCAGCTCAGCCCAGCATGTGTGGGAAGCAGGCTGATAAATCCTTGAGTTCCCCTGCAGCATGCAAACTCCCTCCTCTTCCATCTGTCAGTCAGTTCTCCACCTCTGATGAATGAAGCTGGGGCTGTGTCCATCCCATTGCACTTCCACAGTGAGCTACCTGAGTGTCAGGGAGAGCTCCACTGCTGGAAAAGCCTGTCTTACACGGCTGCAGTCCATTAAGGCAAACTGCAGTCTGTGCCAGTTCACCTTAATGTGCTGGGCTGTGAGCTATGGCAGTTCAGGAGCTGATTCAAAAATGATTAAGCTGCTCTCACTCCAAGGGCAGCTACTTCGGGATCGGGGACGGATGACAGCCAGGCACAGCAACCTCCTCCACTACTGCACGTTGTTAACTCACACAAATCTACATGCCAGGGCCCTGAGAAAGAAGGGAGGATCACTGACGGACTCCACGGGTCACAACAGCCTGTTTTAATACAGACCCTGTCAGGTACATACATGTGTGCAGCACATACATGTGTAAGGCCATGTGCCATCTCTTTGCAGTTCTCTCATACACCTTAACCCATTTCCACCCACAGACAAGCCTGACCTTTTTTCCTCGCTGTTGCAAATGCTTGTGTCTTCTTAGAGAGAGAGAAGAGTGCCTGTGGAGCATGGGAGTGGCAACATGAAAAGGGAAGGATGCTGCTGGCTCTGAGTGCCAGGCACTTTTGGAACCTGGGAGCCAGCAGCAGAAGAGTGCATGGTGGGCACATATTCGTCCCCTCTTCTCAGCCCAGAGCCTGTGCTGGAAAGGGTACAAGCAACTTGTCCAGGAGACTGACTCCAGCTGCCAGTCAGCCATGCTGGCTGCACTCCTTTGTTCCTCAGTCTTTCTCTTAGGGCCCTGCTCAGAGAGAGGCTGAAACATGCTCAGCAGCTGGGCTCCATGCCCACAAAGAAGGAAGGGAAGGAGATGCCTGATATACTGGCAGAGCAGCTTGTTTGCAGCTAGAAAAAGAGGTCATATCAGCTCTGGCACTCCACTGGAAATGGAAGTGGGTTTCCCCTGAGGAGATCAGTGAAATAAGTGGGTGCCACAGAACCAAAGAGCACAGGTTGCATTTCAAAACTAACAGCTATCGCTGCTGAGCAGCAAGGCAGCAGGAACAGGGAAACAGAGAGCCAGCAGCACACCTGTGAGATGCTGAGAGCCAGCACGTTGCTGGTCCCACACCAGCGGCTCTCACGCCACCATGCAGCTCTGCTGCCCAGCTCACATATCCCCCACACAACCCAGGCTGCAGAGGCTGCTCCAGCCACATTCCAAGGGATGGTGGGCTCAGGGGAGAGGAGCATGGTCCAGCGTGGCCCAGTGGCAGAGCAGGAGCACAAGCCAGCCCGCCAGACTCTCACTCTGCCCCTTGTGCCCCTCACCTTTAGTTCCCTTGTTTATACGTACTGATTTTATTTTATATAAAATTTACATATTGATTCTTGGTTGCAGCTATGCCCCCCAAACTACTCAGGCCACTGGGCTTTGATAAACAGTTAAGGAAAGCTCATTTTGAAGCAGCAGTTATAGATTTACCCTAAATCCAATAACAACTACACCCCACTGCTTCTACCCTGAAAGCAAAGGGGTGAATTAAGCGATACCCTCTTCACGGAGTTTGTGGCTGGGGGCTGCTCCTGTAGTGCTGCTTCAGATCCCTGTTATTTTATTCTCACCACCTTTTATGACTGCTCAGGGAAAGCGCAATTGCAGCTCTGCGGCTTCCTGGAGCAGTTGTCCTCCTGCACCGCTGCAGCCGGCAAGCTGACACCAGGAGCCCAGCACTCTGCTTTTTATGGCCATTCCACTTCTAATCGGAGCGACAAGGAGCATGCAGAGTCATGCACCAGCCCAAGGAGATATTAGCTAATTGAAATTGTGCCGCCACTGCACTAAATGCTACTCACTTAAATCAATCTCTTCCTTCTTCATCTCACCTCAATCTCATTCTCTCCACCTTCCCTCCCCCTCTCCTCCTTCTCAGCTCCCGCTTTCCCAAATTCCCCCCTCCCCAGATTCCCCTCCCTACTGTCTGACTTCTAATCCCTCTAGGGCAATTAAAAGCAGGACCAACAACAAAGGGAAGGTGACAAGAAACCCTGTTATTCATCCTCTGCAGCACATTGTCCCCTTGGGCTCGAAGCACCCATCCCTGCTGCAGGTAGCTGCCCCCAGGCCCGGGGCAGGTGGTCCCCACAAGCTGGGGTACCTGGGGTGCTGTGCAGTGGCTGTGGGGACCTTCCCCACTCCCTGCACCTAAGAAGCACTCGTCCTTCTCAGAGCAATTACCACAAATGATTTATGTGGCCAGTCAAGAGGGCCTGCCAGGGTTCTTATTTCATCTCTGAAAAAAGGAACTCTGCTGGAATTTTATCAGGGAGCTTGGATTAAATTGACAGCTGCTTTTTCTTTTGTTTTTAAAGACCTTCCCTTCAGAGCACAGCATTCTGCTTTAATCTGGGGGTGGGAAGGGGGGGGGGTGTGTGAAATCCAACACCACGCAAGGGTACAAGCCCCTCCTGTAAGAGAAAAATCCAATTTCTTCTCTCCATATACATTCCAAGTGAGGCCGTTTTTAAGGAGCTGACATCTGCGAATGATCCCCACTCCCACCGACTCGAAACAGCATTTTATTTCACTTCACTGAAGCCACCAAGGCAACAGCTTTTCCTCCCTGGTGCAAGTTGTTAGGCTGACAGAGGGAAACGACAGAGCCTCCATCTCAACAAGAGCACAGCCACCGAATTCAGCTTAAAATCCTACCAGCCACACCACAAACAGAGCCTCGCACATCCCGCCCCGTGTCCAGGCGCGCAAACACAGCGAGGCACAGGGATGCCCGGGGAGGGAGGAAGGGAGATGCGCGCAGGCAGCCGGGCGGACCCGCGGGGACATCCGCACATTAAATTCAGGACCGGCCGGCGAAGCGGGGCGGCTGCCGGCACGCTGGCTGGCTGGGAGAGACCCCACACAGGCAGGCATGCTGGGACACAGCGGAGCGGATTCCGTATGCAGCGAGCACACGCCGAAGGGCGGCGCACACGCGAGAGACACGCCAGCAGGCATGCAGCTACAGACAGCTCGCACGGCCCAAAAATGTGCCGACAAAGGCACATGCAAAAGCAGAAGGCAGAGACAGACACACAGACAGAGCTGATTGCAACTCCAGGCGCTGCCAACATATAGAGGTATTAACAGGCAGTTAACAAAGTCAGCTGCCTCTTGCCTTGCTTCGCTTCAGTGGCTGGTTCTCACACACCCTTTGAGCAGATTTGAAAGCATTTGTTCTCTAGATAACACAATTTGGGCTTTGTATATATATTTCTGAGGCAAAGTCTAACACAGAGACATAAAATTATTGAAGATGCCAGCAGAGATTACAGTATCAATGCTGAAAGGTCTGGATCTGCATGTATTGCCTTAAAAACAATTCTGGGTTTATACAAAGCAGCAGTCTTTCCCTGTACCGCAGGGTGGGAGTGGGGAGGAGAACAGTATGTTAATTTCGCATTTAAAAAAGGGAATAGGATTACAAAATAGAGATGAGCAGTCCAATAACAATGCTAAAAAGGTGACAGAAAGAGGATGCAGGGTGGTATGGTTCACACAAAGGAGAGGCGTGTCTCACAGCAAAGGACTCTGTCAACCTGAAATCCAGGCATTTCCCAGACACAAGATGAAGTATTTTCAATAAATTCACCTACCCAGATGCCTGCCCTTGCTTCTCTTTTTTTTTTTTTTTTTTCTATTTACATTTTCATACTTTTAGATGATTCTCTGCCTGCCATCAGTTCACAGAAGAGCTAAATCTGCATTTGGGGGGATGAAAAACTATGTGGAAAAACTCAGACACCAACAACATGCCTGTGCTCCTTTGTGCACAAAAATATTAGACAGGATTAAAATTAAAAACACTGTTTTTCCTCATACTTTCTCCTCTTGACATTTTAGGTTTTGCCATCAGCAATAGTAACCCTAACTGATTACAGAAGAAGAAACATTTTAAAGCCAGCTGGCAACCTTTTGAATGCAAAACCTTGAAGATACATGTGTTTCTTGCTACTCTGCCCACGCAAAACTGCCTTCAAAAGATGCCACTTCATTTACTACAAAATGGTCACATTTCCTTACTTACTTCTTCCTGCCTCCCATCACTAATTTCCCCCTAAGTGGGCATATTTACAGAGGTTTAATAGCTTCCAGCTCCCGTAGCCTAGCTTCTTTCTCCCAGCTATAGGCTCTCTGCCTGTCCCTGGGCAACCCCGGCACTGGACAAGTGGTATGGAAAAAAGAACAGAGAGAGCAGAAGAGAACACAGCCCCTCTGCAAAGAGGCAACATGCCTTTGTCAAGTCCCTGACTCAGCTGTGCTGGCTTCTCTAGGCTTCCCAGTGGTACAGTAAGGAACGGTGCAGCCACAGCTGTATGGCGCACCGGATGACACACAGATGCATCTTCTTTGGCTGTTGCTGGGGAGAAATAAAGGCTGACACAGGCAGGACGTTCTTTGCACTTGTAGAGGGAAGAGCAGAGTAAAATCAATGTAAGAAGCCAGTGGAAGTTCACTGCTGTGGATCTGTCCCTTATGGCACTCTCAGTAAATACACTCGCCACACCAGGCCCTTTGGCTGGTCATGGGACATGCTGGGAGCACTGTTATCCTGATCCAAGAAGCACATTCTGCAGTGGCGCTGAAATCCCAGCCCGCAAAACTAACACAGGAGCAGTCGTATCTCAGAGCCTGTAATTAAGCACCTGAGGAAAAGTGGTGGATTTTTCCTGGGTCTTAGCAGCATCTCTGACTGATAAAGACATTGCCGCTCCCAGGACTCGCATCCCTGACAAATCAGGCTACTTATATACAGACAGCTATCTAACACCAGAGACCTGTGTTTGAAACCGTGTCAGTCATCTGCTGCAGAACAGTTGCCACTTCAGCCTGCAGCTGGCACAACGCTCTCTTCTCCTCCTGAAGTCAGGGAGAATGCTTTGGAGTTCAAGGACCAAGCTAGCATCTTCACCACCAATCTCTTATAAAGACTGCACTGAGACCAGTCACTCCTCCCTGCCTCTGGTCTCATCACTTAGATAAAGGAGAGCTGGGTACTCCGCTAAACAAAGAGAGTTATGTTAATTTTATGCTAATTAGGTGCATCCATACAGCCCTGCTGTAGAATTGCTTCCCTCTGCCCAGACCTTCTTCCTGCTGCAGAAAGAATGACAGGGGGAGGTAACAAGGCACAGTGAGGATGAGTGTAATGTGGGGAGTCCGGCATCACTCAGAGGAAGAAAAAACCCCTTTTACTTTTGCTGGGTTTACTCCCTTTGCGGCTCAGTTCCCTCCCAGTGCAACCCTTGGAAAGGCTGCCAAGCTCTCAGCCCTAGAAATAGCATGTCAAGGAGCAGAAAAAACAGAGGGGAGGAGGAGATGCAGATAAAAATAGAGAGAAATGTTGATTGCATTGTTACTGCTTCAATTAAGCTCAGACACTTCAGCCTGATGAGTCAACAGCAATGACAAGAGGGCACAGAAAACAAGAGCAACTGCAATGCAAAACCAGTTTACCAGTCCCATTAATGTGGAAGGCACTGAACTCCCAGAACAGTCACTTTGATAAGAAAAGGAGGACCAGCTCTGACATTGTCCCCTCCACACCAGTCTGATAACAGCAGCACAAACAACAAAAAGGAGGCGAGTTAATAACGATGATGCCTTGGTACCAGAGCGGCCCTGCGCAGCCCAGCCCAGCATGCAGCACTGGGGCAGTAAAAGTGGGGCACTGGAGGCCAGCTCGGCTTGTTCAAATGTAGCCACTGTATTCTCCAGGGACTTAAATCACACTTGTGATTCTTTGTGTGTTTCAGCAGTGGCGGCAGAGACAGGGAAGTAACAGATGGGTATAATTACAGGGACCACAGCACAGTCACTGCTCTGCCACCTTGTGCAATGCACGTTTTCTCTACAGGAATAGGCTGCCTTGCACCCCCCCACTGTGAGTGGGGGTGATCCTACTCCCTCCCTCTCCCCATGTCTGCTCTTGTGAGCCGACAAAACAGGGATTTTGGTCAAGGCAGAGGTGCAAATACAACATATGCTAAGTGAGAGGGAGGACCAGTGGCACTACAGAATGAGAGGTTTCCATGGGAGGGCACCATGGTTGGGTTCCTCTCTCAGAGTCAGAGGACAAGCATGGGTCTGAGGCAGGAGACAGTGGGGTGGAAGGTGGGCAAAAACTCTCAAATAAGCTTTGGTTGTGGTTTTCTATGTCACCGACTAGGTAAAGTGATCTCTGAAAAGAAAGGAAGAGATGCAGTTGGTCATAACTTCAAATGGTCTGTCTCTCGGCCTTACCACACCAATCCCTGGGAAATGTTCACCTCTCTCTGTGAAGTGGTTTACAACACATATAACAACAGCATTTATTGCACTGTCTGCCAACACTCCTCCTTTGACCATCGCCATCAAAGAGATGCTGAGGAAATCATGTACGGAACTGCTTGTGACCAGCAGCAATTCCACAAATCTCTGCTCCGCAGCCTGGGCTGCCCAGGTTATCCCACCATGTCCCAGTCCGGGTGTTCATTCCATCCTTGTCCTGTCATAATAATGTAACTTAAATGTTTTGTTAGCCCAGTATCCCATCTCTGACAGCAGCCAGCCACAAATACTTAGGGAAAGTGTAAAAGGAGGAAGGACGGATGTGCAGTGAGCCTGTCACTGGCATCTCTCCCGGCATCCAGCAATCAGGGGATTAAGAGCATCCTGTGCTGGTGACTGTGTCAATCTAGCACTCTCATTCTCAACGGCAAACCTCTCTTTTGTGCCTCTATACGATTCCTTTAAGACACAATCTCTGCAACAGCATGAAGCAGGGAATTCAGACATTAAGTAGATGTTGTGCAGAAAAACAAGGAAACCAAAAAAACCCAAAACATTCTTTTGCTTTAAACCTACTGCCCACTCCTGTGCTGCTGAAGTGCTCCAGAGGCGTTATATTATCATCTCTCTTCCCTTGGCAGTGGTGAGATCTCACGTTTGGGGCAGTTCCCTGGGTACGTGCCTGCCTCCTGAAGTTCCACCCATGTCTCCTCTGCTGAACAACTTTTCAAGTGATTCCCATCTGTCTGTCACTGACTAGCCAGCCATTAATCGTGGCAGGGATAGACAATTTTAAGATGATGCTATGCTTAGGTTAAAAAGCTTCCTTCTGAACCTAGAGGCCCAATAATCTGCATGGTTCTGGCTTGTTGTGCCGACTGGTGCTTGAGAAAGCAAAGTTCTAAACAGCATCTCCAGCTGCCTTTGGCTTCTTTCCCAGGGGAGGACGTGCTCAGCTAATGTGGGGTTCACTGGGGTGGCATTTGGCAGGAGTCTGGAAAGAGGCTCCCAGGCAGGCATAGCATGGCACAGCCTGTCCACCAGCACTCACTCCCCACCCCAAAACTCACAGAGAACTCAGTTTGACTTCGCTGAGACAGGGTAACACTGGCACCGGAGAAAGGAAATATTTGGGTGCTCCACAAGCACTCTTGGGAACTGCACCTTATCTTCTCAACTGGGGCAGCATCCAGCTGCTGAAAGGAAAATAAGTACACCGGGGAACATGCAACAGCACCTTGGGTGAAAACCTGCACAACCCACAGCACGGGGGAGATACAGTTATCCGCTTCCGAGACATGAGTCTGTCAGAGAGGAAAGGTGCTGGCACGGGATTAGAGCAAACAACATTCAAAAGTCCTCAGATCCTGTGTTTGCACATGCACAGGGCCAGATCCAAGGTTCACAGTCTTTCTGGTAGCTATTCATCAAAACATTTGCATTGCCAATTTGGACCTCAACATTTGCTGAAAATCTATGTTCAGTTCACAAGTCTCACACGAGACTGTCCAAATAAATGACCCGCCAAATTAATCTCTTTTCTTAATGTTATCTCCTGATATTTAGGATTACTTCATGCCACTGAAGAGAGGAGAGTTGGGCTGGGGGAGGAGTGCAGTGGGGGCTGTTCAGGGGAAGAGCCCAGCAGATATTCATTCTGTTTCACTCCCCTGTGAGATCCTTTCCATCACACTACTGAGCACAACACAATTAGTGAAAAGGGCCCATTTTTCCTCCAGGAGCCAAGGTCCCAAAAAGGTACAGCTTCAACATCATTAGCAGTTCATCTTCTTAAACCTCCGGGCAGCCCCTAGGCAGATCCCCTCATGCAAACCCCGAACCCCTCCCCCTTTTTGGTGTCTGCTTATCAAACTAATGAAGCACATCTAGACTGAAAGGTCTTGAGGTAGAAGACAGCAGCTTAACCATGATTCAGTACATGTCCTTTCCCCTCCTCCTCTTTATCAAATAAAGCAAGCAGAATTTCCTACACTTAAATGGAAGGGAGGAGGAAGGAAGGAGGGTAAGGGGAGGGAGACATTTGTCTAGTAATTCCCAGCAGAAGGAGATGTCTGTTTACTTTCTTTGACTGAGCACTTGCATATTAAAAAGGCTCAGCTCCTTAGCGGACAGGATTTATCAGTGCCACATTTTCTACTTGATAGGGCAGAGCTGGTGATGCCTGCTCCAGGTAACTGGAGAATAAAACAACTTGGAGTGACCTTCCCCTTGCCCTTCTCCAAGTCCATTCTGTGCAGGGGAGCCAGTGGAGGATGCAGAGGGAGCTGAAAGCCGAGAGCCATGTGGTGGGGAAGGATGCTTTGCGTGCCATAGTACTAAAACAAGAACACCACTGCAAAAGCACAACAAGGCTCCATTAGCTTTTTTTCCATTCAGTGATATCCGGAAAGGCAATTTCCAGCTTTAGGTAAAAACACATAAACATCTTTCATCATGTCACTGACCTAAATATAGATGATTACTTCAAGGCAAGTGAAAAAAAAAAAAAGAAAAAGGAGGGGAAAAAAAGCCCTATTCTTATACTTTCAAAAGCTATGAAGCCCTACAAGCAGACTGCAGTAAAGAGGTGCAATAGATAACCAGTCAGATGTGAAGAGAGAGAGAGAAATGCACGTTCTTGAATGATTGTCCTGATGGACCATTATCGTGTGCCCAGCATTCTTCTGCCCTGCTGACACAGGCCTGGGTGCTAGGCTGGCTCCTGGGCTGCCTCCTCCCGGCACCCTCACCCTTCTCCCCTCTGTACAGAACCACAAGCAGGATCTACCTTTGCTTTGGCATAAAGCCTACACAGATCAGATTCAAACTGACAGAGGGTAAATTTAGATTAGATATTAGGAATAAAATCTTTTCTGTGAGGGTGGTGAGGCACTGGAACAGATTGCTCAGAGAAGGTGTGGATGCCCCATCCCTGGAAGTGTTCAAGGCCAGGGCCTGAGCAATCTGGTCTAGTGGAAGGTGTCCCTTCTCATTGCAGGGGGATTGGAATTACATGATCTTTAAGTTTCCTTCTAACACAAACCATTCTGTGATAATTGTTGTCACGGTTTCAACTCAGTTTTCCTTCTGCTGGATCAGGGGAAACTTTGCTTGAGAAAGGGCTTTGGGAGCAAGAAAGCTATGGTTTGCACAGTAAAAAAGTATATTCTTTTTAAAAGTTTGGTAGAGATAGTCCGTTGTCATAAGCACTTGCTGCCGTACAGTATCTTCCCAAGTGTTGTGCAATTGCTGCTGCTGAGGGACTGGCAAGCCATTGAATTTAAGCTGCCAGACTGCCTTCATTTAGACCCAAAGAGAGACTCTCTCTTTCTCCCTAACATGACACCATCCTGCATTTGCAGCACTATGCCTGGTTCTTCTAACACAAGGCAAAGGAAAAGCTCAATCAATCCATTGCACCTGCTTTCCAATTTTACTGTATTGCAAAGACTTAACGAACCCTAAGATTAGTCACTTGAAAGTCAGGGACCAGATGAAACCAGCCAAAAATACCAAGCATGTATTGACTTTATCACAGACCAGCCATGCAGACTACAATGTTGGTTGAAACACAAGGAACCCCTAGGACCTCTTTTTGAAAAACATGTTTGAAAAATCATAACAAATGACAATTTTGTTCTCCCATTAATTTCCATTAATGCAGGTGAGAGAAACATGTGGACTGGAGTGTCAAAAGGGAAAAAAACTAAAAATCATCAAAGCCCAAAGGGAGAAGCTGGAAGTGGCTAGCTCAGGGGAACATGAGGTTTGCAGGGAACCAGCTCCAACACCACTTAGTGGAAAGGTGCCTGCAGACATGAACGGCTCAGCTGAAGAGTGACACCCGCACACTCAATCCTGTTTGCAGAGCTTTGGGTCAGTCACTGTGGTGAGGTCACAGGCCTGGGCTGCACTCTTGTGCCTTCCTCCTTCCACTGTCTAATTGGTATGCAGAAATAAGCCGGGACCAGAAATAGTAGCGCAACAAAACCAACATGTTGACAGTCAGTAAGTCACCTGCAGAGACCAGCTTGAATGTGGGCAATGCCACAAGTAAAATCAAAGCAAATGCCTTATTTTGGTTTTGTCCAAAAGACCTCGGAAGTAATCCCTGCTGGGACTGGCATCCTTCCAACAGCCCCAGACCAAATGTGGTCACAGGTGTCTCCTGCTGGTCCCCAGGATTTCTGGGATCACAGAGCCAGAGGGAACGAGATGAAGGAATGGCTTTCATTTTAGCTGCCCAGAGCACTCTTTGTGTCCCACTTTCCTAAGTCCTGTATACAAGAATGGGAATATATTAAATAGGTCTGTGGAATTTTACAATGTCACTACAGACTATAAAATACACTGCACTGTAAGTGCTGGGAAGTCCTGGGAATCACTGTGTCTGTTCCATATTTAATAAAGAGAACCCATATTTAATAAAGAGTCTTAACTACCACTTCTCTTTCTGGTGCCACTTTCAACCACCATTTTGATTGAGAGATGAAGGCTACAAACAGTGTCAAAACCCTGTATTCCTTGTCTCACAAGATACCTATTGCTTAAACCATCACAGGAAACTAAAAACCACACTCTCAACTCCATAGCATAATTTGCTTTATTTTTTGTTACTGTGGAAATCCACATTTTTGCACTACAGGCTACTTCTCATGCATCATAATATGGTCTTTCACCCAAAGGAATCCACACTATTGTGTTTGTAAAATTTGCTGCCAGCCTGATATGCCTCAGAAGACTTCTCCAAGAGTGCTGATTCTGTGCACATACCCAGCTGACCTGAAAGACTACTGAAAAACCCCACAATGAGTGTTTGAAGGGCTGCTAGGTGCTGTGTTTCCCATCTTATGGTTGTAGGGGCCATTAACTTACGAGATGGACTTGATGATCCTTTTGGGTCCCTTCCAATTCAGAATATTGTGTGACTTTCAAGCCAGCATGGGAATTGTTCAGTTCACCTGCCCACACAAGTGAAAATAGCTTTATGAGCACGTGGTAGGGTAGAGAAACCTACTACTTTTGAAGGCTGGCACCAAATGGGTTACTACTTCTCTCTCGTGTTTCACTATGGCTCTTCTAAGACGTACACATGAAGCTGCAGACCAACCCCAAATGCTTGTGTCCTTTAAAGTCTTCAATCAACTGCTACATGAGCTAAAGATGGCAGCAGGCCAGTTCCTTGTACACAGTCACAGAGGATTATTCTGGGTTATGATACTGTTCTCCAGGCTTAATATATCCAGTGTATTCACACTCTGCACTCCACTATCATGCTGCTTAGCCTCATCATCATTTTAGCTCGAGGCAAAAACTTGCTTCTCCCTACACAACAGACCTGCTTTTTACCATCATTAATGAATATATCCCACCACTATTAATGCTCAGAAGATGTGCAATCTGAAGTTAAGCTTGCTGGGTCAAAACCAGGGGAACTAATGGGAATCTTGTCCTCAAAACTGCCCTTGGGAAACAAAGTGGCTCTTCAGGAAATTTGTGAGAAAATAAACCCTATATGCACACAAACATACACACACACACACAGAGGGACTGCCTACGTGATTTGACTACAAGCATTCTGACACACAAATAAGGAAAACACCCAGGAGCAACAAGAACACAATCATGCATTGTCTTTAAATGTCTTTCCTGTTTGTGTCACCATTATGTTTCTGTCACTAGTAGCTGGTGCCTGGTCATGGTGTTTAGCTCCTCCGTGGCCTGGCTGAGCTGTAAGTGGAGCCAAATCCAGCATTGGAGGCCCAGAGCCAGCCTGCTCCAGTTGGTCCCTTTGCCCCCTACTGTGGTGTGGAACACTGGCAGGAAACCCTCAGCACAAGCAGCTAAAGCAGCACAGCTGGAGAGCTGCCAGCCTTAAGATGTACAGGGTTCAGCAGCTGCATGGACACAGTGAACTAAAGGAATGGAAAACCTGCATAGATGTTGCCTGAAAATATGTCTCAAGAACACTAAGGGAGAAAATTCTATGAATTGTGTAGTCGTAGAATGGTTTGGGTTGAAAGAGACCTTAAATATAATCTTGTTCCAACCCACTACAGGCAGGGACACCTTCCACTAGATTAAATTAAAGTTATCCATTTTCTGTACCTGACAGAGACAAGCTTGCTCTACAAAATGAGAATGTGGAAGTCAGGTTCTGGTTTTGCCCCTTTTACATTTGGATTGGTGGTTGGATTGCAGTTCCCAGCTGAGCCAGACAGGCACCTTTCTGAGAGTGCTGTGTTTGTTTTCAGCTTGTGAGCATTATCACATTGTAATCAGTCCAACAGCCCCTCTCTTATCTAAAATATAAATACTAATTTGAGGGCTCAAGGAGAACAGCTATTTTATTTTCAGTTAAAGAAAGAAGGAAAAAAAGAAAGGAGAAGGCTGGGCATCATAACAGTAATTTATGATTTTACTGGTGTATTATCATCGGGTAATAAGAGCAACTTGAAACTGCCAATTATCTCATAAGAGGGGTATCACCTTTTCTATTTTGAATGACTCCATCGATAAATGCAGGTTCTGCTTGCTAACAATCCGTCACATAATCAGTGGCCTTACAGCAGGAGAGACAAGTGCACGAGAAAGAGAGAAAAACAAACCAGCAAACACACAAACACTTGATGTGAGCTAAGCCCTTGGCTCGGCAACAGAGAGAGGGGAGAGGGTGAGGGGGCCAGGAGGAATCGCCCGGAGCAGTCGGCAGGTCACACACACAGAGTGTGCAACAGCAAACTCAGTTTACAAAGAGACATCTGTTCCATTACTTCGATGCATTGTGGCTAATTACATCCTGGCCCATCTGTGAAATGACAGCCACTTATTCTCCAGTGAACCGTAAAATCTGTACATGTTCGATGTGGGCAGTGGGGAGTAAGAGGAGTGCAGGGGAGTAGGGGAGGGGGGAGGATGGAGTGGGGAGAATGGGAGAGCAGCACAGGCGAAGCACCGAGAAAAGGGACTGCGTCTCTCCTGCCTGTTTGGTGTCAGTGGGGAAAGGGCACTGTGGAAGAAAGCCCTAACAAAGCACTGCCATTTTGATGCAGGGCTGCAGTCCCTGCTCTAACCCAAAGCTCCTCGCTGCCCATCTTTGCATGTGCAGAGGGAGAGAGATGGTGCCAGCCGCAGGGGTTACACCAGACCTGCATCCCTGTGTGGATTTCTACAGCATTTCAGACACTGCTGTTCACATCATCCCTACCTGCTGCTCCCACAGCTTTGTTAGAGGCTATTCTCCTATATATAAATTTAATTTTAGACTTAGAGGAATTAAAACCAAGGACTTATCTGCCACCACCTCCCATAGATTTTCTGAAAACTGAAAGACACTGCAAGAAAATGGATCTCACCTCAACTTTTCTACGTGTTACAAAATGCACCTTGCATTCAAACATGACTGCCAGCCCCTGAGTCACGTAACACAAGGTGAATCTTATTCCCATACCTAGAGTGTATAAGCCAAGGTATGACATTCTGCACTGTACCAGCTAACAAGGGTTAAATCCTGATCCCAGTAAGTCTGTCAGGACACCTGCAAACTTTTCAGTAAATCTGGTTTAAACATCAGATGAGCCAAAGGCGGAAAAGATTTGACAGTAACTTTTGTTAGGGGAATAGTGGCTTTGCAGAGCTCTCATGGCAGAAACCCCACTAGCAGCTATCAGCTGGTGACTTTTGATCCCATGTCCAGCCACAGTCCTGCTGCATGGACTTCTGCAAAATTCCATGCTGTGGTGGCTCTGATAAACAGGGCACTGGGGTGGTGAAAGTGTTAAAGGTGCAGTTAAAAATGGCTGTGGGATTAAGAGTGGGACACAGACAGAAAACAGAACCTGGTTGCTCAATACCAACTGAGCAGCTGAGTAACTGGAGAATGCTGCTTTTGTTCCATGATTTCTGGTGGAAATCACTTTCCCATTAATGCAATCACACCTTGTGGATTTGGGCAGAATTCACTTTGTGTGATGAACTCCTTACTCCCAAAATATCAGCAAAACTAAGTGTACAAGGAAGGAGGATTTCTCGTTTTATCCACCAGCCAAAGCTGTAGAAATCTGATGATGTCTAAAACCAGGATTGCAACAGCCAAACTAAAGAAAGCTAGAATGCTTCAGGATTGGATTTCTTCCTGCATTTGGCTGTGGGCTAAAGGAAGATATTAATCCATCTGAATCTTTGACTGAACCATATCCTGCAGGTGTTATGGCCATTCAAGATGTTCACATCTAAAGGGGAAGAAAACTACAGCTAATCTAGGTTCACTTACATGATACATGTAAAACAAAAGGGGAAGCACTGTAGGAGGCTGGTTTGGGTTCACAGCCTAAAGCAAAACCACCTGAGGCTGAAGCACCAGGAAAAGTAGTGCTAGCTTGATGTCTTTGCCCCAGCTTTAAAACTGGCCTCAGTAGCTGTTGACAAACCAATGTAATCGGGATAAAAAAAGAACGTGACCTAGTGCCAGGAGCAAAGGTAATTGGAAAATTTAATGGATTTTTCATTAAAACATTCACCACTTCCTTCAACTTTTGATCTGGATTCTGTTGGTTCTGCTTTAATCCTCCTTTTCTGACAAAGGCTTCAACACTTCTTAAGGCCAGAATGCACATTTATAGTCACCTTGTTTGTGACACACAGGTCACAGACTCTGGCAGCAACCTGTGCTCGATGCTTGTAACATCTGGTTGGGGTCAAGCAGAGATCCTACAGCTCAGCCTTGCAGAGAGCTCTGTGCTCTGCATTGGCAGCTCCAGCTGGGGGGCTTCTCCTGGGACATGAAGAAGAGTGGTGTCTCCAGGATAACATACCTCTCCTGTGTGAAGGCAGCAGCAGCACCTGAGATCTGTACAGGGTGTTTTTGTAATGGACAGGGTGACTGGTCAGGGTTTTGAGGGGTTTCTCTATGGGTAGGGGCAGAAAGCCCTGCCTCTTTGAGGTCTGCTAGTGGTCAGCATATACCATGGTTGGTGAATCTCAGAGGTAAAGCACAGCTGTTTCAAAACACCTGCTTTGACTGACAGGTTTGAAGCAAGCAGCTCAGTCTCACTGTACTTGACAAAACCTGAAAAGCTATTGAAAGGCATCTGGCCAACTGAGTGGTGTCAGTCTAATTTAGAATGGATGATACATCCATTTTACCAATTTCACTGCACAACAGGCAATCAGAGAAGGCAAACCAAGGGGAAGGAGAGGGCTGAGTGAGCTGAATTCAATCTTGCAGTGGGTTCCACTGCTGGAACAGCTGGCTCTTAGTCTATGGATAAATACAGGATTTCATTTTCCATGGACATCAGGCTGCCTTTCCTCACCAGCACTAAACTCAGCCTCACAAAAGAAAAGATTAACAGAAAAAGAAGCTCACAGTGTGTAACTCTACAAAGAGCTTACAGGAAGGATTTGAAGTAAATTAATATCATGAGCAACCACATAGTTCACTGATGCTTACAACCTTTTGGTGTAAACTGTGCTTTAGTTGGCTAACATGTTAGGTGTAAGATCCAGCAACCTCAATTACGCTCTTCATTCCCTGCCTGCACAGAGGGACCTCCTCCCCGCACTTCCTTAATGACGAACTTGGTTTCAGCCATGGTTTTGTTGTATGTATTGACCCATCACTTCTGATCATTCATCTGGGAGTGATGGTCTGCACAGAGTCTTAGCCTGCTCTTGTGTCTGAAGCCTAAATCTTTTACAGTAGGTTATCGCAAGTTCAACTTAATGAGCATCAAGAAAGCATATCAGGTGCAGGCCCAGGATTGATCCCGAGTTCATTCTGATCTGAAAAGATTAAAAGAGATATTCCCCCTCTATTTTCTTTTTCCCTTACCTTTCACACTGAATATGGACACCCAAGGTGAGTTTCTCTTCTCCAGCAAAAACTATGGCAACTGGAGTAGAGCAAATGGGTGACATCACAAGAGTCACAAGTGAAAAATGAAGCAATGGGATAAGGCAAGTTTTTTTAATCATTCCATTTAAAATGCTGCTTCCCCCTGAGTTTGTGTGGTATGAATTCTTCCTCATATCTATTTCAATAAGGAATGAAAAATTTGTAACAAAGGACATCTGTTCTGTAAATGCAAAGCTTCCAGCTCTTCAATAAAGATGAAAAAAAAATCTTTGAGACTTTCAGGAGTTTCTCTGTCAGAAAGCAGAGATATCCTTGAGGCCTATATAGCAAAGTGAAAGCTACCTGCTCTCTTTCAGAATCTGTCTTTTCTCCCCCAACTGCTGCCTGATGTGAAAGTCTTTTAAAGACATTTTCCCCACCTGTAAAATGAAGGTGACCAGCACAGCATTTCAAAGATATGGCTCTATGCTTCCTCTTAGGTAAATTCTTCTAAGGCAAGGGAGGTATGACTTTGCAAAAGCTGAAAACATTCCCAACCAGCAGCTGGAAAGAACAAAGTGCTAAATTCCTCCCCTGAGAATTCGCCCTGTTCACAGAGAGATGGCACTGTTACGAGCCTTCCTGGTTACACCACCACACCCCAGGTTTCCCGAGCTGTTGATGCTTATCCCTAAAGCAGGACAGATGTATGCACTGATTTTTCTTAGGGAAGAAGACAGCAAGCCAACTGCTACTTATTCCATTACCTGGTTATGGCCCTGCTACCAAGGTGATTAGACAGCAATGCACAGAGAAACCAGATGAAAAGAACGAAACAATCATTTTGCCTTAATGGAAAAGGCTGGAGGGGGATATTTGTCTCTAAATTTCAAAGGTTGACACAAGCTGCATTTGAACTGGCTGTAAAATATTAGTCCCTCACCTCTCATCCTTTCGCTGGTAGAGAACTGGTTAGCTTGGGTATTTGAAAGTTCAGTAGAAAAGGGATAGAGGAGAAAAGAAATCTTTGGGAATATCTCTTAATTAACAAGCCAACAGGGGGTGAGTTTTAGGCAAATGAATGCCATGCTCACTAAGGAAAACAAAAGCTGGAAAAGGCACTAAGAATATGTGTGCACGTACACAAACTATACAACAGGGCTGCTACGTGTACAACTGCTTGGATCTCTGCAATCAAATGCTGGGTCTTGTGTACACAAATGCTACCTATAAGTAAATCTGAATAGAAACAGCTTTTGAAAACAAAGCAAAGCAAATTACCAGTACTTTACAGCTGCACACAAAAGTGACAAGTTCCAGATGCTTCAGAAAAGCCATCCCAGGGAACAAATGAAATGCAGATAAGACCGAACAGAAAAACCACTTCTTATGTGAGCTTGCATGTCCTGGGCTGAGGGAGAACGGCAGAGGGAAGGAGAGAGACTGTATTTTGGCAGAGGACAGGCTCAGTGTTCCTTTTCCTAAGAACCCATAAAGCCAAACTTCAAATATAACACGTGGCACACAGAGCTGACTTGCACTTGCAATCACGTGGCACGAAGCGAAGCCATGTACTTAGATTGATTTGCCCAGCAGCAGGGCAGAGCAGGGGTGCTAAGTGGTCTGATGAGAAGAGGTTACCCACTGGGAAAGGTAATCCTTGGAAAGGTTAATTTCAAGGAATTCAGAGGGTTCAATGTTATCCAAATAAACCCAGTGTGACTGTGGTAGCTTGGAGGAAAGGGCTGTGTTTAACTGTGATGTGAACACTGGGAAGTGGCAGCACAGCTGGGCTGCCTGGGATGTCTGAAGAAGCACTGGGAGGAAGAGACAGGAGTTCTGCCTCCCAGCCCTTCGCCACTGACCTTGGAGCTTCCAGAGCAGAACACTCAGTCACTGAAATGGTCGCTGGCAGAATAAAAATCATGAGTTTAAGTCCTTCATAACCCTGGTTTACAGTAGCTGCGAGTGCTGATTGCTGGAGATGGAGGAATATGCAGCCAGACCCTCAGTGGGACGGGGCTGCTGACTGCCTGTTGGGTGAAGACACAGGTCCCAGTACACCAGCCCTCCAGGCCAGTCACAATCACTGGTGTTTGGTAGTGAGAGACCCGAGTCATTAGCTGGCATGGAAAGTTAATCACCTGTCCGCAGTTACAAAAAGGATGGTCCCTTCAGGAAAAAGGTCGGTGGCTGGGACCACTCAGGGGACAGTGTCTGTTCTCTAAACGGTGTCCTATGAATAAATCAATCTGTCCAGATCCCAGGGCTTCTAAACCTCTACAAACACAAACACTCAAAGTATATACATTAAAATATGGTTCTAAATAAAAACCTCTCCCCCTGAGCCCAGCTTTCCAATGCCATCTCCCTGGTTAACCCCTCCCTGTCCAGGCTATCCTCTCTATGTTGCAGACTCTGTTTTGTTGTTCCCATAGTACACTATTTGTTGAAATAAATATGGAGATAAGGTTGAGCAAGACAGCCAAGACAGCCAGACTGAAATAAATTCATCACTCATGGGCTCTCAAGGGAAGAAAACCGTGCATTTTTTCTAAATGATTATTTCTGAAGCACTGAAGGAATGGCTATATCACTAATGAGGCCAGTGCTCCATGACTGCTGATTATAAATGACCTAAAAAGAGACAAGGGGATGGTGTATGTGTGTACAGGGGGATGGGAAAAGAGATTAATTGTTCTTCCTTAGGATCTAGAATCTTCTCCCCAGGCTTCTCAAAAGTCTGAGAGCATTTGTAGTTTGCCACAAAGGCAGGCCTGGCATATTTACAGCCACACAAGGAAGTTTGGGCTCCAGTGTCGGGCTGTTCTAACCAGTAGGCACGCAATGCCTCTCCTCCCATGATAGGTCACCATCTACTCACTGCAATAATAATTAAAAAGGAAAATGAGCTCTCTCAGCCACCCCTGGGTCTAAATTATAGGCCCTGCAGGTTGATGCAGCCAGACTGGAGGCTAAAGCAAGGAATAAGATTCACCTATGTCTTCTCTCACTCACTAATTCCCATGGAAACAAGCAACTCCTGACAAATGACTCAAATATGCTTGCAAAAATCTTACTCATATGTTTTGCTGGCTGCCTTCCCCCACACTTTCAGGTTGAGTGATTACAGGTGCATTGCACATGCAGCAATTCCAGAGCAGCTGATGGTGGAACAGGACAGGATGGCCACATGTAAAGGCAGGCAGGATGCAAGCCACAAGCAGCAAAATTAGCAATGTGAATTCAGAGCATAATATTGCAATGTGACCATAAAAAGCTGCAGCTTTCAGATTCCCAGCAGTATTATTTATATCACATGGTATGTAGAAGTGAGAGCATTCAGAAGTAAAGGAAATCCAAGGATCCTAATGCAAAATGTGACCTGAGGGTACTGAGGATATAGGATTTACTTATTTATTTAATGGTTTGGTTTATACACAGAAATTACCCAGGACACCTTGAAAAGCAGAGATCTGAAAATGAGCTTCTGCAGAAGCTCAGACAAAGGAGCCCTGACAGATATTAGATGGATTATAGTCACACACCACTGCCAGAGGTTTCCTAGCACTTTCTAAAGACTATCTCTTTTTGCAGGCAGCAGCATCCTCTTTCCTGAGATGACAGAAGCTGAGAGATGAAGCTTTGCTTGCATCAGAACCTTTCCAACTTGCATGTGGACTTAGGGTAGCAAATGAGCCCAATTCTCAGCACAGAGGCTCAGATCAGGGCTCCTACCATCACCTACAGTGTCTGTTTTAGCTGACTGGAGCAGCTCATCACTAATAGCTACTGCAGTCGCAGTGGGGATCTCCAGAAGCTTTTCTGCCCTTCGCAGGAGATGCCCTTCCCTTGGAGCCTGGGATCACTAACTGAGCTCCTCACAGGTACCCATTTTTACAAAGACCCAGAGCATGCCTAGACTTAGCACAGGCTGCTAAATCTAGGAGTGGAGGCAGGGAAGAAAAGTTTCACTAAGTTTTCCTCCTTCTCCCAGGTCATTTGTCACAACCCGTTAGAGCTAATAACCCCTCTGTAAAATTTATAAGCCAATTACAGAACAGGGAAATAACTCACTAATAGCCCACAGAAGGCCGTTTAGAAATCTTGTAGGAAAAAACTCCAATATATTAAATGCCACAGGTTTCAGAAGTAAATGCTGTAGCTGCCACTCTTTTCAAGCCTACTGAATTCAGAAAGGCTAGACCTACACAAGATCTATTTGAGCCTAACCACCACAACAGCTCTCAGAAACATCCATGCTGGGAGCTGGGGCCACCAGCCAGCTGCACACAATCCATGCTGGAGCCTGTTTCCTTTCTATCCCTCAGCGGTTACAGAGTTCCTTTCCCTCTCCCTTGTGTAAGTCAACCTACAGATAAATGAAGTACCTCATTTGCTTTTCCAAAAGCTACTACTTCACCACAGAAAGTAAATCTGACAAGCAAGAGAAGACCATCCACTGGGCTACACCAACTCTCTCCCTCTAGCTTGGAGTGGGGAACATAAAGAAATCAGCCCAGATGCCGCATCAGTATCATTTCTGAAGTTCTCTAATGAATCAGACCCCAGGCTGAAGCTCTAAAAGAATATAGTGGCATGTCAGCATAAACAGCTAAAACTAGTGTCATGTCAAGTGGTAACAAGGCCACTGCTGTTTTTACAAGCATCATGCACTTAGCAGATAAAAATGAGCATCCTATCAAAGCTGCCACAAGTCGCCCTTATCACCAGTGAGGAGAAACAATGCCCCGGCATGATTGCTGGTACTCGGGGCCACTGATAGCAAGTCCAATTTCTTACAAGCTGTCCATTAGTATGATGAAGAGACTAATAACCACCACACATGAGTTTTTATCTTTTCTTTTTCTCCTTTTTGGTCCAATGGCAACTGCTAATAGCTTTCCAGGGCTCCTTTAAATAAACAGAACTAATTACTCCACACTATGATACTGTGGCTTACAGACAACTAATTATGACATGGAGGGGTTTCTTAACATGTACATTTATTTGCAGAGGGCCATGTCTAACATGAAGCAAATTTATTCAGCCTTTATTCTATCAGCTGGTACAAAAACAACACTGAATACACAGCAGATCCAGACTGCAGAACTTTAGCAGGCAAGCTCTCCCAGGAGGCTGAAAAACAACACATGGAGTCCCCATATTCCAGAACATGTGTAGCTGCGTTGCTGCGAGCCTCCTGCGCACTTACTGTATTGCCATGGCACAGCCTGGAACTGTTGTGTAAATAAAGCTCTGCTTTTCTTCACTCCCATTTGCTATATGTTGAACAGGCAATCACCACTTGCTATGCCTTATGCCCCAACTACATGCCTTGCTGGAGGAATAATGCAAATCCTGGTCCAAAAAAAAGGCACAGAACTGAACAGATGGGCAACATGAAAGAAAAGATACATTGGGAAACTGTTCTACCAGTAAGAGAAGAAGAAAAAGAGAAGTTAAGTGACTCATTGTATGTCATGTGGCCAGCTGTGTTAGATGCTGAAAACAAACTTAGGGTTTCCTGACACCCCCTCCCTGTTTAGACAGGAGATAGCACCAAACCAAAACTAATTTTTTAAAAATAGACCTTGCAGACAGATATCTAACTGACAAGACGGGTTCATATCAAATTATACAAAGTGGATGTGACTGAGTGCCTTTTTGAGCTTCTGCAAACCTCAAAAGTCTTTGTTCTTTAAAGTGAGTTGCTGGGTGAGAGAATTTTTTAAGGTGTGCAGCCCCCGTCTTCCCCTCTCCTTGCATAAACAGCAAATGAAAGCATTTGACTTGCAAGCATTTCTGAACAGCCATGTTGTACAAACATTAACTCCTTCTCCTCAGGGACTATATCCTGAAAGGATGAAGCAAGGGCACCTCTCAAACCATGCTCATAATGATCCTTAGCATTAACAAGAATTATATGCATAAAAAGCGGCATATATCTTACTAAGCAAGTCTGAGTGGCAGATGAACTCATGTAAGAGGGCAGACTATCTTATTCAGAACTATTAGCTGACTGTCTGGTCAAAATACCTGTGTGGAAATGTATGTTTAATTATACATATATTCAACTCTCAGCCACATATCAGGACTACCTACACCTCTGCAAAGAATATGATCCTTAGCTTGCTGCTTAAGGCATTCGAGTTAATGGGCTTCAAAAGTAAGTGATAACCTTTACAAGTCTCATTTAAGATATGGGCCACTGTTTTCTGCAGTTCTCTGAGGCTCTAACTTCCCCCCCCAAACAAGAGGATGATTTTTTACAGGGAACAAGCTGAACTACAGATCACATGCTCACTGTAGAACTGTCACAGAAATGGAGGCAGATTTCTCAGGGATCAGACTGCCCCTGAGGAGTAACTTCAAAATGAAGTTGCTTGGACTCAACAGTGCTCAGTTTCCCACTATGATTTTCAGAGGTGGGTCACTTCAGTTATGTCTCTCCCTGTAGCAACAGACAGCCTTAGCAGAGACATCCTCTCAGAGGGCTCCCTCTTTACAAAAGGAACCATTAGAAGATAACAAGAAATGCTCAGAAAACTGACATGAAAGTCAAAAGAAAAAACGGCATGAGTGAGACAAAGAACAAGGGTGCATCATATCCTGGGTTCCTCAGCATGCCCCTGCAGCATGATGCCATGGAGACGGGATCTCCTGCGGTAGCACAGTGGAACAGCAAAAGCATTTAGGCAGAAAGTGGCCAAACCAACCTGTTGAGAATCGTGTAATGGTAGGCACAAGGAAGTCATGTGAGGCTCTCATTACAGATGTCATTACCCACCTTGATTTTGTACTGCCCAACTTTGATAACTCAAGTAATAACAAAATGGAATCCGGGCAAGTTGTTTAAGGGCTGGAAAAACACACCAATCCTGAAAAAGAGTTTCTGCTCAGAACCATCTCCTCTTCCTTTAAGCCTCTGATTTTCAGATCGATTTAAAGGAAACTACATGTACCTTCACAGCAACAATACCCATGACCTAGTTACCAATTCCCAAGGGAAATCCTCAGGTCTCTTATAGCATTTTTTGTTACTCATATGCTAGGGAGACTAAAATACCACTGCAGAGCAGCAGACCCTGAATTTTTAAAAATCAGGAAGCAAATCCCTAAAATCATAGAATCACAGAATATCCTGAGGTGGAATGAGTCATCTCTGCAAGAGTTATCAAGGTCCAGCTCCTGGCTCTGCAGAGGACAGCCCCAAGAATCACACAACATGCCTGAGAACATTGTCCAAACACCTGAAATCAGACAAGTCTGGTGCTGTGACTACTTCCCTGGGGAGCCTGTCCCAGTGCCCGACCACTCTCTGGGTGAACAACCTTTTCCTGATATCCAGCCTAAACCTCCCCTGACACAACTTCAGGCCATTCCCTCGGTCCTGTCACCAGACAGATCAGGCCTAAATATTTCTACTTAGTTCATCAAGCTTTGCATTTTCCCGTTTGCCCATTTTTGGAGGCATCATGTTCAAGCTTTCCTTTCCTAGATGATGCTTTTTTCAAAACAAAAAAACTAAGACTCTTGCAGGATCTGAGGCCTTCCAGAGAAGATACCAGATAACAACTCCACGCTTAAATGTAAGCTGGAAAACATGGATTGTCCCCTGTAGCTGAAAGCATATTTCTCACTCATCAACGCTTCTGAGAATCAGGAATAGGCACAAGTCACATGTGGGTTTTGGTCTCTTCAAATGAAACCACATTCCCTGAATTCCCAAGACCAGTGGCCACACATGGAAAAAAATGGGGAAATTAGCAATTTCATGCAGTCTGGTATTATACTCCTGCTCTTCATTTCACTGTATTAACCTCTCCTGTTGAGCTTATTGGGGTAGCAATTCATGTACCACATTGATTTTTAGTTATTTTAAGTGAACACAGGATTTATATGTGCATTTTCCCCTCAAAGAATGAAGTTGTAGAGGGCACAGCAAGACACATTTTGTTCTGTCAAAGCAGTCTGTAACTGGAACGGAAAACCTTTGCTTCCTGATATTACAGGCTGAGGCATGAAAGGAGGACAGGCTCCTGGTGCTTCCACACATGCAGGTGCCCCTGAGTGGGTGCAGAGATCCATGCTCTGATCACAAGGCAGCACTGAAGGATGTCAAAACTGCCAAGGAACCCCACGCCTGCAGGCAAGAAGTGATTTCCCTCTGCCTTTAAGACTCGTAGTTTCAAATTTATAGCCCAAACAGGAGTCCAAAGATGGACAACACACTAAAGCTTCTTTCTTTGAAGGGGAAAGCATTTCTTCCAATAGCTTGACTGTGTCTGAACCGCAGGTCACCCCCTGTGTGCAGCTGCAGCAGGGAAACCAAATTCCCCATAAGATGCAGTTCCACATGGGTGATTGACATACGTGGTGATTACTGACAGGCAGCCTGAAACTTTGGCATTTGTTCCACATTTTCATTCCCCAGGCTTTAGTAGTGTAGGATTCATACCTCGGAAGCCATGATTTCTGGGGACAGCATACAATTTACAGAGGGGCTCTGCACCTTTCCTCTCCTCTTCCCCTTCTCTTCTGGATATTTATGCAGGATTTTATTTTATTTTTTTGCCCCTACAGACTGCTTTCAGTTGATATAGGAGAAAGTAGAGGTCACAGGAAGAGTAAAGACACATAATCTAATTTTCATTTTGTCCATTAATCATGCACGATTTCAGCCAGCCATTTAACAAGGTGGAACTCTAAAGCGGTCTCTCCACTGATGGGGGAAAATTCAGTTGCTGCTTCACTCTCCTGTTCATGCTGCACAGAGTAGCCTCTCCTCCTTACAGAGAAAAGGGATCCACATGCCCTGAAAAATATACAATCTCCTGGAAGTTTTCTCAAGTATTTTCACTAAATTTAAAAGTATCCAGCTGAAGCTGTCAAGGCCTCATTTGTGGGGGCTGAATTTTGGGGAGATGTGGCTCAAAGCAAGCCCAGTAGGAAGCTCTGTATTTTAATACATTTTGATATGAAGTTGTCAGTATTGCTACACATTGTCCTAGCTCACAAATAAGAAAACTAGTAATTGCCTGTGTCTGTACAGCTCTCTGCTGTTTCCCAGACTCTCAGCTAGTCAGGATCAAATCTCTGTTTCCTAAAGTGAGACAATTCTGGAAATAAGAAAGGTGTGCACTCATCATAGGTAGGGTCAAGGAGATTGAAGGTATCAGGAGTTGCACATTCAGAGACGAGGCAGGAAAAGGCACCTTCTTTCTCTCCTGGGGTTTGATGAGTACTCCAATATTTTCCACCTGGGAAGATGATGATGTCTGGTCCTCAGCTCCCTTATCTATCTCACCTTTGTCTAATTCTTTGCAAAACTGACCTTAGTGTATGGAGGGGAAGAAATCTCTCTTTGGTTTAAGAATGGTCTTTAGCAGCTGTATTGGGAGTGAGGGCTGAGGAACGCAAGGAGAACTGTAGCAAAGCACATGTCCCAGTAATAATCTATCTGCTCAACAAAAGAACTGACCTCCACTCTACATCCATGTGAGAGCTCTGGACATCCCAGTTACTCCATATTCAAGGAAGCTTCAATATTTCATAAGCTTTCTGTGCCAGCTGTGAATGCCCCAGTCTCCCTCCATTCACCATGTTTTAGTCAGAGCAAGAGAGCAAAGGCTTACTCTGGGCTGCCAGGCAAGACACACAAGGACATTTCTACCTCCCTAACTTAGTGGGGAACAAAAGGCTCTTCCAAACCAAAAAGGTGATAAGCCTGAGAAATGTTGTCTACCTCTCTCTCACAAGACACTTAAGGGCATCATTCAGCAGAAAGAAACAATTAGCTCTAGATTCCCTCACCCTTTCAGGGTTTCAAAGAAACAGTGGGATGTTTAAAGGAAGAGGAGTGTATATACACAGAAATAGGATAAGATTTGAGTATGTCAAAGATTGAGTTGTTGACAAGCACTTGATCTGTTTTGGAGACACCCTGAGCAGTCCAGCTCTTGCCAAGACAGCTCTGCCATTCTGGAGCCTTCTTGCTCTACTTTTATGACCAATAAATGCCCTTCTGTTCTAGGGAAAGACATGTCCTGCAGCTGGCTACCCATCTTTCTCTAAAAATTTACAGCCTTGTTTCCAAGAGTGTCTATGTTTCTCTAGTAAGATTACTGATTTAAGTAAAGGGGTTTCCTAAACACAGTCTTTAAGTCCCCAGAACTACAGGGATTTCCCAAAATGCCCAGACTCGGCTATGGAGTGGTAGCATAGGGAGCAAAAGCCCCTTTAGCACAACTCTGATAGAAACAGAGTGATAAACAGGTGAAATTAAATATTTATTACATTTCTTTTCACATTCTGAATTTGAGTCTGATAATCTTAAAGGCTAACAGCCAATGCCTGTGAAACCAGGAATATAGGAAGGGTAACAGGGATTATATTTATCTGTCAGTGTTTCTGATTAAATTTACCAACTCTGGAAGATGTTTGGGCATTCTTGTCTAGTCAGATCAAAATAATAAAGATGCAGAGGGAAATTTTTAAAGAAGAAACGAGGATTAGAGAACCAACCTGCATTTCTGTGGGATGTGGGGGCATCACTGCCATTTTGAAAACTTTCCTTTGCATGTGAAGTACAGTCACGTGAACTGAAATACTGCCCTTGCTGTCAAGAGGATGGAACAAGAACAGATGGACTGGCCCAATTCTTACAACTCTATTAAATTAATTTTTAACATTCCAAACAGAATTGCCATAAAGTTCAGTAATGACTATGTATAATTAAAAGAATTTTCACAGCACCAGTACTGAGCAAGCCAAAGAGTATTTCACAGGGCAAAAACCTGAACAGACCACAGTTGCAAGGTGAATATTATATAGTGTTTTCTGTACATGTGCTTGATCTGAGAGTAGCAGCACAGAGCTGAAATCTTGGCTGTTGGGTATAATTTTTGCTACACATGTATGTTTTTAGTAAATTACATATTGCAAGCAACTCCTGGGTGCACAATCCCATCTCTGCTAATAGACTTTTAAATTCTGACAGGGACGCCCAACAGCATGAAATAATCCTCTTCAATTTACAAAAGAAGTTCCCAGCCTCTGAGTTTTAAACTATTAGTGATCCATCACTTGCAACAAAACCCAATATAGATACTCTGTTAAGAGACTGCATTTTAAATGTTCACTGTGGTTGTTTGCCTGTGTGTGCAGAAATGACTAACTGTGCTCAGGCTTCCAGGGACACCATCAAAAACAAGAGGAGATTGTGTAAGTGGACTATTTCCTGGTTTAAGTATTTTAATGAGTTCCCTCTCTTCCCCCATCATGCATTATTTGAAGCAAGAGAACGTAACTCTGCTTGCAGGGGGAACAAGCAGCAGATGATGCAACAGGAAAGCAGAGACAGATACGCACAGAGGCCAATTAAAAAAATATATTTTTTAATAACACCACCGTTTGAATGCAAAATGCAAACAGAAATGACAATAAACACCCAAGCTTGTTTCTGAAGGAATGAATAAGCCCAAAAATCCATCAAAAAGATTGTATTAAAAAATCTGATGTGTGTCTTTTAAAGAGATAAAACAGTTCAACTTTGGAATGACTGAGATACAACAACTTTGTCATAAGATTCTTTTTTGTACTTGGATCCAGATCTTATGACAAGCTCAATAGAAAACATTTGATAGAAAATAGGAAAAAAAATGCAACAGGTCCCAATTCCTGACCAGTAATGATCCATAGGTTTTTAAGAACAACAACAACAACAACAAAATCTTTAAATCCTTTTCTATCTTCTGCAACTGAGTCAGGACACTTCCTTCCAAAATAAGCCTGAAAACACTATTTTTCCTTTTTATCGTATGTTGCCTTTAGACATTTCAGATTTGACACTGGGATCATTTTGCCATTTTAAAAATCCAGCCTAAATGAATGTTGCCAAGTCATCCAAAACCACACCAAAAATGATGGTCCTACCCCTATTAATTTCTGTTTTCCAAGGGTTGCTACTGATATCATGTATTGGAAAACATGGCCCACTTTCTATCAGAAAATATACATAAGGAAGCTCTCATTGCTGAATATGTTTGAAAACAAGAAGAAAGAGGGGAACATCAGAAGCAGTAGGGCAGAGAGAGGTGGGCTTCGGTGTGACAGAGGTAGTTTGCTAGAGAATGTAAAAAAATTCTTGGTTTCCATTAGTGACTATGAGTTTTTTTTTAACAAGGACACAGAATTTGTGTAATTCTCTGACTCAGCGCCAAGCCAGGTACCACCGGGAAATGAAATAATGACATCACCTGTACTCCCCTCTCTCTCTGGAAGAAGAACATGCCCTTGCACTGTGCTTGACCACCCGAAGCTGCTTCATAAACCTGCTGGCCAGAGGGTTGCCTGTGCTGGGGACTTCAGGGAACTACGGCTACAATAACAAGCTTCGGGACCTGGTTGTGTCATTAAAGGACATTAAACTCCTGTGTGCAGAGGCGGCTCTTGTACAAGCCTGAGGATTAGTTCGCTGTAGGATACTTTCTGGGGTCCCCATGTGAAAAAGCCCCCAAAACATCCCTTGAGTACCAACTGCTGCACTATCTGCTCTGAATATGAGCACTTATTCCCCAACTTCACACAGCTCTTAAGCAGCATATGACCTGTTTCTGCAGTAACAGACATGAACTTCTCTAAACTAATTAACAGAAACAGTATACACCTTCTCCACAAATCCATCCAAACATTGAAGCTTTACTAAACACACTCTGTTCTCTGGTCAAACTGCATGGGTCTGATTTTCCGACACAGGGTGAGGTAGGATCTTGCTGCTACCGAAGCTGAAAGCCCCAAATGCAACATGACTAAGAACTGAATTGTCCTTTTTCCAGAACTAACACAGGCTCCACATGCTAATTCTCTGCTAAGCCAAAGCATGGGGCTTTGATTTCCTAACCTCAGAATGTTATCTGGCTCCAGTATAGGATTACCATTAGCTCTGTACATCTGTCCTTACAGTAGGGTCACTGTCATACCATATGCCACTTGGACAACCTTTATTCTTTCTAGATTTTTATCTTTTCTAAAATCAGTGTTCATCTGGAAGAGCCTGGATTCCCTTGGCTTTCAAAATCTGCTTTGCATTGCTAATGCATGAGGCTGTAGGCAAAGTTGCATTAGAGAGACAAAGACACAGAGAGATACTAAAAACCTGCTAAGACACTAAATGCTTTCAGGTTGTTCCTCTCTTCAATATTAACAAAAATAGCCAAAACAAACAAACTAACTAACCAGTAAAAAAAATCCCAAACCAGAGGAGGTTTACTCAATTTCCATTTACAAAACAAACAATCTAGTTTTTTCCTAAAATGGTTTTTGCATAAATTCATTATCTTCAATGAATATTCCTGACTTGTACCAGTGTAAGGAGAGAGAGTTCAACCCAGAAAGAGCAGGTCCGGCTCCACATGGAAGCCATCACAGGGTGGTGAATCACAGCATCAGAACACGCAAGGTATCCTAATCATTTGACAGAGGAGAAAAAACCTCCCACAAAAATTGTGGTCAATTAATTCTCTCTCTCCCCCCTCCAGTACTGTGGTAAGAAAAAGGGTCATCAGTCTCCAGATTGTCACTCTCCCAGAGGAGCAACAAAAGAAAGAAATCAGGGGATCTGGAGGGAGAATTGACATGGCTCTTCCAAGATCGATGGCCGGCCTTCTGGGACATTAAAAGGATTTTATACTCATATAGTATCTTTGATCCCACAGGAACTCAAGCACCTCTCTAAATGATCTCCTGATCTTGCATGAAGGCTACATCCATTGAAAGGAAGCAGAGAAAGCCATGTCTGTGCAGGTGACTGTGTGACAGTGAGAGGCAGCCCCAGTGCCAGAAGAGCACAGGAGTACCTACAGAAGAGGCTTAATAAGCCTGGGCCAGACTAGGTAACAACAGACTTGTGAATCTCAGGAGCGGAGAGATGCAGCATCATCTCTGCCACAGTGGGACTGCTGTAGCAGTCAGGGAGGACTGACAGCATTCCTCCCCATGCCTGGAACAAGCAATCCAGTCCAAGCAGCTCACCAGAGACTGCTCAACCCCCACTTCAATGGGACAGCACTAGAACCTGAAACAGAACAGCATGTCTGGTACTGTTACACTCCTCCCTGTATTCCCACTTCCCCTTTCAGTGGACAAGAGCTTATTGTGTTTATAGAGGTGAATGAGGAGTGAGAGTCTTTTAGGTTGATAAAAAGGAAAAAAGAAAAAAAAGAGCGAAGGCAAGAGTGAAAGGAAAATGAAAAAAGATTGCAAGGGGAGGTAGGGGGAAAGGAAATGAGCAAAACAGGGAAGCCACCAGAAAAGGAAAGACAGCTATAGCTTGCTTCAGAGGGGAAGAACATCAAATCAAACTGCTTATATAAGAAGCAAATGGAAACACTCCACAGCCATTCAGAAACATAAGCAAAACCAGCAGGATTGTATTGAAGCCACAAGGCAGATCCAGGGCACGTTCCTGTTGCAGACGAAGACAACAGGGTTTTTTCTATTAGCTTAAGAATGAGCAAGTCACAGCAGAGTTGAACTCAAGATGGAGACACTGAAGAGATGAGCTTATCTCTCATAGAAAATCACAAAGGTCCCCTGCCTCACTTTCATGCCTCATCTTCCACTGCTTTTCCAATGAAAAAGTTCACCATGGAATGCAGAAAAAAGAACAGCATCAGCTGCATCCCTACCAGGGTATCCAGTGGATTGAAGGTGCTCCCATAGCCCTGGCACAAACAGTTTTCAAACAAATTCAGTTACACAAAGACGCAAAAACACATCAAGTATAATCTGTTGTTGTTCCACCCAGGGTAAATCCTCACCTAAGCCTCAACTGCTTAAAATCAGTCTTAACAGCTCATCTTCCTCTGCCTCCTGTATTTCCCTCCCCCCTCACATCTGGGGCATCCAGGTATGACTGTGATCTTGTCCATGATGGGATGGTAAGATACAAATGACAGAGGAAGAGACTACAGGTTGACCTCATTGTCAGATAAAATCCATTATGCATGATTAAAACTTAACAAAATGCAGTCACATTAAAAATTACTATCATGAAGTGCACCATGATTTACTGACTAAATGAATGAGAAATTTATCTGAATAAAATAGTGCTAGCCCTCCTGCATTGGCAATGCATGATAAATTGCTGATTGTGAGAAGATCACTGCTTGCTGTTGGATGACTTACACACATTGATTTTTCCTAACAACACTAATTAGCATAATAGTATCTCCACATATATTACATAAAGTTTCCTCTTAGCAAGCAAAAATTATTTCAAGCCTTCAGGTCCCAAACTGCAAAGAATAAAGATGGAAAGACAGGATTTACAAACTGCCTCCTTGCCCTTTATTATGCAGATCAAAGGTCCAACCCACTGGATCTTACTTAATCTTGAAGAGATGGGAACAACATTCAAGAAAGCACAGGCATTGTGCAATGAAGCTGTGATCACAGTGGGTTGTTTTTTGCATAGTGGTGATCTAATTTTGTGGGGCCAAAGGAAAGTCTTTGAGAAAGAAGAATGTAATCCCAAAGAACTAGGAAAAAAAACCCTACCATTTCTCCAATTTCATTAAGACACAGAGGCAGACTGTGCTTTCCTTATGTAAGTGCTCCCATTGACTAGGGCTGTGTAGGTGAGAAAGCTCTCACTAAGTTGAAAAGGCAAAGCACAGTCTATTAATAGGAAAATAAAAGTGGTGGAATAGGTAAGAAAAATGGAGGACAGAGAGAGACCACATAATTCTCACTTAATTGAAAATCAATCACAATAACTCACATTCTTTTCTTTGAGAAATCCAAGAGGTGAAAAAAGACCACCTTAAAAACAAAACAGTGCCCCGACGTTCAGTGTCCTCTGCAGTATGTGGGTTTCAGACTTACCCACAAGGATTTTTGAAAAGTCCATGCTTTTTCCAGAGGAATGTGCTTCTCGTGAGCCTTAATAAACCAACTTATTTACCGACATTAATGGTTTGGGGTTTTTGACCCAGTTCATTGTACCTAGAACAGAGAACCTGAGCAGAAGCAGAGGAAAGCAGACACATAAGTCTTTGGTGAAAAATGCTGGAGTGCACCCAGAGGAGCTCCCAGTCTATGCTGGCAACTCCACAGCTACTGTTTGCTACAGGAATCACAATGCTGCGAATTCTGCTTAGGTTACAGACCTGACATTTCTACTCTGCTCTGACCTATGTTGCCCAGAAGCCAAAGCACACTCACCCACTCTGAGAGCATGTGAAGTGGCTGGGAAGCAGAGCAGGCAAGCAGGATACTCCAGACATGGAGTGAGCGGATAATAAGCCATAAGAGGTTTGGGTTCTGCTGGTCTTTATTCAGCTTTCCCTGCCCATCTGCAGTGGGAAACATCCTGCTGACAGCGATGCACACATGGCGTGAGCAGTGCAGCTTTTACTCCAAGGCAGGAGTGTTTAGGGGCCTTGCTCCTTACACAAGTTGCTTTCTCCTAAAGGGCTACACTGGTACCCGTGCTTTTCCCCCTCCAAGCTGCCAAACTGGAGCCTTTTCCACTGCTCCATTAGCACAAAAATCCTAGGCATGCAGTGCATCTGACATGCTGGCCTTCCCCAGCCAAAGCAGGCTCCCTGCAAGTGTGCCTACAGGTGACACCTGTGTCCCTTTCAGCGGGGCCTTTGGAAAACAGCCCACTCTTTATGTAACCAGAGTCAAGGATTATTTTTTTTTTGCTGGTGGTTTTTGCTCCCATCCATGTTTGGGAAGGACTGTGGATGTAATCTCTGCACTGTTTGCAAACCAGGTGCAGGAACCGGGCAAATGCAAGGGGAAATTTCTACAGCGGCACAGGAGGTGGCTTCTCTTGTGTCATGGTGTGAAATGTCTGACATCTCCAGCTGGCACCCAGAGCTTCACCTGCTTCAGACACACAAGCTCTTTGGTACTGCCCCATACAGTTTCCCCACAATGCTCTGTTTTACCGTGTAGAGTAAGGTTGGGGAGTGTGAGCAAGTGTTCACAGAAAAGTTTCTCCTTGATACTGGACTAGCAACCCCATGTTGTGAGATGAATGAGGGAAACACTGCCTCAGAGTGATCACATACATTAAATTTTGCTATTAATCCATATGCATTGTGTAGCTTGTGAGTACATAGTAACTATTCCAGAAAATTTTTTAAAGGCTTTAAACATTTCTGTTCTGAGTGTCTCTGTGGGAGCAGTGAAGTTGTCTCCAAGTGATGAGACCAGTTTCACATGGCACAAAGGGCAACAGAAACTTAAAAGTCACTCTCCAAAAAAATTCACTTAAAATTGCTTTTCCACCTGTAAGACTGCAAGGGTTTGTAATCTTAATTTATTGCCTTCTCCTGGCAGAGATAAATCCTCAAGGTATATGAAACTTCATGTCACTGGCCACTTAACAATAGAAAATTCCTTTGTTTTTAGTTTTGTTTCAGCCATCTGCAGTAAGGGGTACAAACAATCTTGAGCCAGTGATGTTGTTCCATAGTTTGGAACATTCAAGTCCTGGTTGAGATGGATTAGTGGGCAGACTTGCAGGTGGAGAGGCCAAATTTATCACATGGGTGATGCCACCACATTAGTGAGATTATAGCCGAGATCCTGCAGTCCTTCATGGGTCCCACGACTGGTTAAAACCCCATTTATTATGATGACAGATATCTCATACTATTTCCATCTGCTGGAGGTATAAAACGACAGAAACCTGTGGTGTCTACAGTGATTTCCTGTGCACTGCAACAATAAAAAAAAAACAAAACCCATTCTGTGTTATTAAATGGGTAAGGAGGGGAAACAGAGGGTAAACTTGAGCAGAGAACCTGCTGAAGAGAAAGAAAACAAGGCTCCTGGAATAGAGGGAGAGAGAAAAGGAACAGACAAATAACATAGAACAGATTAAAAATTACAACAATAGCAAAAATAACCCCAAAAACCAAAACAGACTCAAATCAGCAAACCAAACAAAACCCCAAAAAAACCCAGAAAAAAACAAACAAACATCCCCTCCACCCTAAGCTGCTGGATTCAGAGGGAAAGAAGTACACAATGGAAAAATAATTCTCTGGAAAGTGCATATTGGGCAATCTCAGGAATCTTGCTTTCTCTAGGCAATAACAAATTCAAAAATTACTTTAAAATGCAGATTTTTTTTGAGAATGTTAAGCCTCCAGCCTACATAGAACATCTTGTCAGAAAAGGAGGAGTCATCTTCTCAGGACAGACCTTAAACTGTCTAGGTAGACACATTCAAATAATTTTTCTTTCTGTTTTTTAAAGACATTGTCTTTCCCTCAGTTTCTCCAAATACCATAAGGAAACAAAAGACATCTTTAACGTTTGTCTGTTTTCTAAAACAAGAGACTTTAGCTAGCAGTGAGGGAGCTGGCAGGACAGATTCTACAAAAGGGTGCTAGCAAGAGCAGCCAAAGACAGAGCTTCTGGAGCGAGGAATTGACTTCACTATCACACAAGCGTGAAACAGAAGTGAAGAGGAGACAGAGAAAACACATGATTTTGTGACACTGCTGCTGGACTTGGGCTTGCTTTCTTACGAGACACTTGACCCTCTCTAGGCAGCTCCCACTTTTACTACAGAGGAAGAGCTGATAACCAGCTCCCACTGGGTGTAAATGAGGAAGCCACCTGTTTGGAAGATGTGTTGACACAGAATGGGTGTTTCGGTCCCAATGTGTAAGATATGCTTGCATGCTAATGCATGCAAAATGTCCCTCACACACATGAAAAAGGGGCTAAATAGGGGGTGGGAGTACTGCAGAATACACGTACACATGCACTACATGAGAACAAAGAACACAGGGAACAACAGACTGGTTTCTCTCCTTAGTAACAAACTTGGCTGTCTCAAACAACACTAATCTGGTGAACATTAATACAAAGAGGGCAAGTTTCCCACTGCCCATGAGGAATGAAATCTTTGCTGAGAGAGCAGAAGCCACATTCTTTAGCAAATTAGATGCATCAGCTGGGATTTGGCAGAACCTCCTGAATGCAGGACTCCAAATCTGCACTTAACCACTTACTGGGACAGTCTTTCAAGAGGCATTAAGTGTTCCTACCAGGGACACAAGCACATTACAGACATCAGGAAACCTTTCTGGAGGGAACATACATGCCAATAACATAATGCTTCTAGGTAGCACTAGCCTTGAATATTCAGAAATGCCTTGGAAAGCACCAGAATTAGAATTCACGTAGGTAAAATAAGATACAAAATGGGAATTCAGAAGGGGAAGATACGCCTCCAGGTTGAGCTGGAACATCCCAGCCATCCAGGGAGCATAGACTGATCATCAGAGAGCCCTCCTTCAAGCAGACAGAAGTTAGGCAGAGACACAGAAAGTAGAAGCTGAGTTCAGGGCTTAGAACACACTCTGACACTGGTCCTGGCATCGCAGTGCTGCTCCTGGATCGGGGGACCAAGCCCTTCACTGAGGGCTCAGAAGCAGGCTGTAAGTCACACTGCTTTAGAGAAGGGACAGAAAAGCTCCTAGTAATACATGTCCAAAAAGCTATATTAGCCACAAAGGAATATGTACACACAAGTTTAAAACGGGCTGTTGGGCTCCACACGTAACTTCACAAAACACAGTGATATTGTCTCCCCACAAGTTCAGAACACTCCTGAGCTACAGCCATGAACTGCAGTAAACAAAGGTGAGTGAAAATGAGTCCCTAAAAATAGGACTATTACTTTTCCTCTGAAAATATGAGCCATACTTCGTCCTCAGTTCCTAGTTGGAACATCAGTCAGTACTTAATGATGCTCTCCTCAAGCAAAAGAGCTGAGCTGTATTCATGCTCTCGGGATAAACAAGCAGCCTCTTTCAGTGCCACTAAAATGCTGCTGGGGGAGGGTGGAGGGAAGGCATTTAAAGAACACAGAGATTACAGCAGAGCAGGGGATTTTTCTCCTTCTGGCAGTACTCAGTCTCCCACAACCCAAGATGTTTGTATGCTTCAGCTTCTCTCCATGTCCTTCCTTCTCTTCTGTAGTTTCTTGCACCTTGCAGAGTAGCACATATATGGAGATCTTCAGCTGTGACATTTCTGATTTATTGAGCTCTTCAGTGCTACCCAAAACGAAGCTGTGGCTATGTGCAATCTTTAATTAGCTGCAAGGCCTCTGAGGTGGGCACCACCTCTTCTGACATGTGGCTCCGACACCCCACACAAAGACCCACCAGAGCAGAAGGACTCAGATTTTCTTCCCTCACAATGTGTTTTTTTGATCAGCTTGATCAGATGGGCAGGACTGCCATGTATTCCCAACTTGCAAAGGGCAGTTTGCCCTGCTCCCCAGGCTGGCTCTCCACTGAAGCTCAGCCTTGGAAATGTGGCAGCCCTTTTGACCTGCCCCCCACCAAAAGCCAGTGCCATTCCCAGGAAAGAGGAGGGGTGCAGGAAATGGCAAAGAAGAATGTGTACAACATGGGGAGTCAGCAAACAGCCCCCTGTGGGAAGAACCCCATGCTGACTTTTCATAATTTACCCCCCTGCTGGTGTCTCTTCTTCTGTTTACCTGAGTAAGGGCAGGGAAGGAGTCACTTACATGTCACAGAAAAAGTAGATAGAGGAAAAAAATAAAGGGAAGAACAGGATAGAGTTTACTTTTAAGATAATCACAATCTATCAATAGTTCAAAATAGTATTTTTAATTAAAGGATACCCTGTAAACTTTACCCTTATTGATTGATTATTTGATAAGCAGGTTTCTTTGCTGCAAGCTCCTTAACAGAGGGAAATCAGAGCAGAGGGAGAATGCAGGGAAAGGAAAGGAGGTCCATGGCTGAACAGGCTGTGTGATCACCATGGAGCAGAAACTGCATGAAACCTACTTAACCAAGTTAAGCAGCAAAGATATTCCATCCTTCCTACAGTAAAGGGAGCACAGAGGAGGGTACTGCTTATTCAAGAATAATTCTTGCTGCAAGAATATTTCTATATGTAAAATGAAACTCTTCCTGAAATAGTACTGAAGAAAAAAAAAAAAACCTTACAGGTTTGCTTGGAATTAAATCTCAGCTACCGTAAGCCACTACTTTGGAAGGGAGATAGGAAAAGAGAGAGAATGGGTTAATTTTTAATCCACCTCCTGTTCTCTTTACAAAGGGTGGGAAAGACAATGAGAGTACTCTTAAATTGGAGAATAAACTCCCTGACTAACCGGAAGAGGCTTTCCTAGGAAAGGGATTTGCTAACAGTTTGTTCCCTGCAGAACAGAATAGTCAAAAGGCAATTTTAAATCTAATGTCAGCACAGATACATGAAATGACACTGAGGCTTAGAAACGCTGCTGAGGGTGGAAATGCAGCCTGAAAGGAGGCAGTTTGGTTCATCTCTTACAGTCAGTACAGTGAGCAGTAAGGGTCCAGCTCTCAATAATCAAAAGCGCATGGTTATATGCCTGATGAAGACTAATTATTTATTTATATTCAGATCTTCAAAAATTATAGGGAAACCCCCCATTTTAAATGGTTAGTATGTGGAAATGTGGTAAGTCTGAGCGTGTTCAGGACCAAACCACACAGTAAGCACAAGCAGAAGGCTGCTGTGAAATGCCCCCTCCTTGCTCACAGCAGATGTGCACAACATGTATGTGGCTGTTTCTTACACTCAACTGCCTCAGAAGGTGTCCTCTGCAGCACTACCCATGCCACAGGAACCGGGTGGATGGCTGCAAAGCCTTCCCTAGCCTTTCCAGCAAAGCATCTTCTCTTCCAAAATTAGTTTCAAAGCTTGTTTGACTCCCATTACCGGCAAGGGAAAGCTGACTACCCACCTCGGTGTGATCAGCATGAGACCTGGAAGACTGGGAAGAGAAGGAAGACAAGATATTCCTTGTGCCTCTGAAAGAGATCCTTAGCCCTGAATCTGTACTGTTAAATCTGGTGAGGAGCTGCTGCTGATTTTATCACTGCTGTGAACTGCAAGGTGTAGTAAATCCACTGCCCACACAGCCTCTTTGGTGGTGGCAAATGAAGGAATTCTGGTACACACTGAGCAATTACTTCACCTCTGTATTCAGCACAGATAGTAACTTGGAAAAAGGGTCATTTGTTTTGGTGATGTGTCTTTACTAAAAGGACTACATGACACCTTAGAAGAACAAGCACAACCAAAGAGAAGCTTCCAAGTAAGAGGTTTGGAGTTGCATCATAACCTTAAGGGTGCAGCTGGTTACCACATGAACAGAATGGGACTGAAATGGGGGTAAGAAAAATCCCAATATCACATTAATTTCTAATGACAATATAAGATTTATGATTTGACATGTTTCCCCTTCACTTTCATATTCTAGAGTCAAAGGGATAAGGGAGAACCAAGGCTTTACTTTAAAAAGCAAACTCCTGTCCCAGATGGATAAAGAACAGCTGGAAATCAAGAATCCCAGCAGTTCAGAAAACACAAAGATAACTACTACCACCATCCCCAAGATGGATTAGTTTTATGAGCTCCTGATTTTAAAGCAATTTTAGAATTTCTGAGTATTTCCGACCACCAGTGTTATGGGGCATGAGTTGACATTTAAGACATTCAGATTTATATATTCATGAATTTAAACACAGGAATATAAATTCCTGCAAAGCTAAGGTCAGATTAATATTTTTGATATGTTGAGAAGCAAACGGGCAAACTTGGGAAATGTAGAAGGAAAATGAATACAGAGGCAAGAAGTACTCTAAATGTCTGCATCCAGAAAAAGGTAACATGAAGGACAGTCATGGATGTAGAGAATTTACACTGGGACAAATTTAAATCTCTGGAATATTATCAAAGTGCAAGCTACGATTCAATCTGAATCATGGTTGGGCCATGAAAAATCACAGACTGGAGAGAAACAGATCAGAGCAAGTCACACCAAAATTCTCAGACAAGCGCTCCGTGAGCTCTGGCAGCCAGGAGTGAGGCACTAAGGGGTAAATAGACAAAGTGCTCCTGAGGACTTTACTCTTTGTCTTTGGGTTAAGCCTTCTCTCAAAATACAAATGGAGAATAACTCAGGAGCTGAACTCACTGTCTACATCAAAACACAATAGCTACTACTTTGCAGTAACACTTCTCCAGATCCACAAAGAGTAGAGGTGTCAGTGGGTGACTGGGTTTATCCCTGTGGCTGTCTCACAGTGAATGTGCTGATTCAGGGAGGTGACCCCCCAGGTGGAGGAAGTAGGACAGGAAGGAGGGCTTTTGATTTTCCAGAGAACACTAGAACACTGTTATAAGAAGAAAAGGCTAAGTGGATCTTTCAGTCACTGTCTAGTGCTGAAAGCACCATCCTTTCTGTCCTAAATTAGTTATGCTGATGCTCAGAGGGCAGCACACTAGTCCAAGGAAGCTCACAGCATTGGGGCGAGCATGGCATGAACATCCCAGTATGTTCAGCAATGCTGTCATTAGCTTATCCAACCACTGAAGTTGGTGGTAAGAACACAGCTTTACACCATCTGTATATTAATATTGTGAGCATATACAATGAACAGGGAGAATTAGAAAGGCTCCTGGACAGTAAGAAATGGGCTATGGCTGGTATTGCTGAAAGCAGGTGGAATGGGTCATGAGACTGGAAAGATAAAACTGATGATGACAACTTGCACTTTCAGGAGAAAATGGCAAAAAAATCCCAAACAAACAAACAAACCAAAACCCCACACCAGGAAAAGGTAGTGATTTATATAAAAATATGCTGCTACTGACTATAGACATTTCAAAATCACAGTGCTTTGCAACTGGAGTCATAATGAACAAAACTCAAGGAGAGTCAATTGGCACACGTTGAATCATCAGACTGTCAGGCCTCACTAAATAACAGGTCAAACCGCTCTTTATGTAGCAATCTAGATGATGTAGGAAGGAAGGGTGTTGAAAAAGAAAGTAAAATAGGGGACATTTTTCATACACTTTGTCCAGTCAGTAATACAAATTATCTGCTTCTAAAAGTAATGAGTGGCATCTTTTTTACAGACGTGAATAACTTACACTGTGAGTCTTCGAAAAACTAGACAAGAAGAAAATTGTATTACAACGTACTTTAATGAATCTTGAACCAGCGGAGAAGTTTCTACGAACCAAAGGTTTACCACTACAACTGTGTTATTTAAAGAGGAAAAGACCCATTATTCTGACACACTCTCCAGCAAAACAATGGAACAATTGGTTTCACATCTGATGACTCAGTGGATGTAATGGGGAATACTGGTCAACATGCTTTCAATAAAGCAGGTTTCACCAAAGACAGCTATGTATGGTTTCCATAGAATCATAGCATCATTTAGACTGGAAAAAATGTCTAAGAACATCAGGTTCAGCCTTTAACCCAACACTGTTGAGTCCACCATTAAACCATGTCCCTAAGTGCCACATCTACATGTCTTTTAAATACCTCCAGGGATGGTGAATCAACCACTTCCCTCAGCAGCCTGTTCCTGTTTCTTTATGATAGAATGGTTGGGTTTGGTTGGGGCATGAGAGCAGTGTTCTTACACTTTGATTTTTCAAGATTTAGACTGGAGAAAGAACTTGGTATTGAAGAAAAACATTACCATATGAAATGAACAAAATTTGTATTAGATTAATAAGGAGAGAATCACAGGCCAAAAAAGAGGAAATACCAACAAAACTGTTTTTAGGATTATGCTGTAGAGATCCAATCTTAGTCAAGTGCTGTCCAGTATTTGTTTCTAGTGCTTTATGCTAACATGGTCTCCTTCCGAGGACAATAGACAGATGATAGCAGAAATGGTAAAAAGGCCAGGCTACTGTTTACAAATTTCCTGGTGAGATGGTCAGAATCCATCCAAACACATTTTGTTAACCCACCTGTCCCTAAAAATCTATGGGAGACTGATTTCCATGGAGCAAATTTTGACATTTGTAAAAGGCAGGCACTGCATCTTGTGGAAAACAGTGTCTGTGAGCCAAACACCACCATAGACAGGCATTCACTATGGCTCTGTGGGCTGTCCAGCAAGTGATCTTCACTGTCTCCATCATTATTTCCATTCCAGCCTGTCTCCCCTAAAATCTGGCAAGACAGTTGTGTCTCTGCCACACTTTCATGCAGTGAATACAAATATGTAGCCTTTCTTCTTTACTTTCAGGTAGGCTTTTAAAAAAGGCCAAATCCCAGAACATCAACAATCTCTTTTTCTCACTATCCCAAAGATAACCTTCAAAAAATTGTAAAATCTGTTTTACAATTCCAGAGAGAAATGCACCTTTTCACTTCAAAAGGACAACAACGATTATGTTTTGGAAATGTTCTCTGGACATGCATCTCCCTTTATCTTTGGCATGCAAAACCAGGCTGAGCAGATGACACATCTTGAATTTATAAGATTAAAACAAAAGACAGAAAAGAAAATGTGAAGATATTATTGCAGGATGGTGTCATTTCTCCCCTTCATTCACATCCCTCTAATTTCAAACAACATAACTAGTGGTTTCAATAAGAACTATAATTGCAGCATCCTCACAGTCCCATGCAGGCAAAGAGCTGCAGTCTAGTTTTATTTTTCTTACACCCACAGAGAATTCTGTTTTGTTTCAACCTCTCATTACTCTCCCTCACACACTTGGCTCCAAACATCAAATTTTGTCTCAGCCATTCAATATCTATTCCACTGGGTTGCTTTTTTCTTACCATTATGCATACATATTGAACAGCTGAAACATAGGCACAATTAATTATTCTGAAATTTCCCAATTTTTCCTCAATTTGAAATTACTTTTTGATTTAAAGAAAAAAAAAGAAAGAAGTGCATCCCATAAAACTTTACATACACCTCAAAAACTTAATGGAACATTTTAGGTTAAACAATGCTCTAATTTTTGAGAGAAGGAGGTTGGTTCAAGCTTCCTTGCTTTTATTTCTTAAATCTCTTAACAAAGTCCCTGTTGCATCTTGGTGTGAAACTGATTTCTTTTATTATGACATGAGAACCAGAAGAGCAGAGGACTTGTATTTTTCAAATACCTAGCAAGTTATCAGCCCTGTGAAAATATACTTGCTGCTTGAGCCCGTAAGCCACAGCTAAACAAGAATTAAAGAAACACCCAGAAAAAGCAAGAGGCAAAAGGGCAACACCTGCCACATACTCACAAACTAACAACTGGGTTTAGGGCAGATCAGGGTACGTGGGACAAGGCAAAGAGCAGGGATTTCTAAATACAAGCCTGACCAAGTGGGTAACAGTCAGGCATGAGGGAACACTCTAAGCAGGACAGACCCTTGCTGAAGGTGGGTGGATCAGGATACATCAAGGGTTTTGCTGGATATAGATGGGTCAGGATCTGACCATGCTTTTAGCACTCAGTTCCACAAAAAAACCCATCAGAATTACCTTCAACTGCCAGCCCTGGAAAAATCCCCAACTCAAAAATCCAAACCAGTTATCTGCTTTATGGAGAAACACCCCATCCAGTGCTCCTTTGAAGAGAAACAAGCTATAGAATAAGATATAGGACATAATGGTTCAGGGCATATGGGTCATTCAGCAATACTGTATTGAAGGCTACAACTCCAGTGTCAGTACTAGCCCTGGATCTACACAGAAAAGCAAAGGAGTAACACATCTGACAGGAAGAGTTTCAACACTGACAGTGCAGAGAGCCTTTAGAGAAATTCCACTTCTCTTGGATACTGGTTCTGCTAGCTAAGCTGCTAATTTAGCACTCTGCCTGTCCAACCTCTCACAGATACGTTGAGCTGAAAGGCTTCCTCTCTGGCTGCTCTCCTCTCTTTACAGGAGTACACAGTGATGCTCAGCATGCCCAAGGCTCAAGCCCAGAGTACCAGCACTGACACGTTAATAGGACAGTCACGGACAGCTGACCTCCACAGAGCATTTGCAAGGTCCCAGCTGGACTGAAAAAAAATGGTGTGGCTCACTAAAATAAGCTCAACAACTGAAGAAATGAGTCCATGTAAAAATGCTGCTTATTACAACCTCGGGCACAAATGGGAATGGGTTTAATTAGTGCCTGCACATATGCACAAAACTGAGCCATAGCGAAATTTTACAGCAGTACACAGAAAACAAGACAAGGTGTTTACGTACGCATCTCATGTTCCCTAAATCAGCTCCTGGTTCTCAAATGTGCCCTTGTAAGAATAACTTGACAGAAATATATGGTCACTGCTAACCATGAGATGCAATAGGTAGATTCTTTTTCCCCTTAAATGTCATTTGTTAAAACATCATGATAATTTAACACAAACACACACTTTTACAACTCTGTATCAAACCCCAAAACTACAAAGAAAGGAGAAACTATAAACTGATAGAAAGATACATTCAATTTACATTCAGAAATGTATTTCAAACTAAAGAGTGCAATCTCCTTATTTTTCATATGTGACTGTCAGCATCCTGCAGTAAGTAGTAGAATCAGATAATCTGCATTAGTCTGGATTTAACTCAACAATATCAAAATATCATTTTTACCACTTTTTCCAAAACAATCTGTTCCATCAAGCACATCTTACAATAATAAGCTTTCCAATTTTCCAGAGAAAAACGCTTTTCAGGGAATCAGGGTGAGAAAGAAGGAAGAAATACATCACAGTTGGAAATCTATTATTTCAACTTTCCTCACCAAACAAAATCCCTTCAGTGTAGGCGAGTGGGTTCCACAAGTACTAAAGAGACCTTTCTACGCCTACACAAAAGCAAGAAGTCCCTCATCCCAACTGGATCAATAAACGTGAATTGCACATAATACAGTGCATAATAACAAAGTATGGCTCTGCCTTAACTTTCTTCTTTATATGACACAGAAGTGACTTAATATCTGGACTTGTTTATGGAAGAATGTCTAGTTGTATCCAGATATCCAGTTTTTCCTACATTAAAAAAAAAAAAAAGGAACTGAGATTAGATAAATGAAACCTCAGTTTCCCGTTCATACTGGGGAATTGCAGTGAGATATTAACATGAATTTCTCAACCTGTGAAACAGAGGAGATGACATTAACTCTTTCATGCAGACAGTTCATCCTCTCTATTTGTTTGCTGGGTCTTTGAGTTCAACAAAATTAACAAAAAGAAAAAGACAATAAAGCAATAGGCAGCATGACCAAACATTCTCTGCCTCTCTGTTGCAATCTGACAAATCTGTAGCTCTGACTACAGTCTGAATTCCATGTCATTATTGCAATATTTCTCTAGATAAGCCTTCCCAAAAAGAAGAGGCTTTAGACCAGCTATGTCTAATGCAAGAGGCAAGCAGAATTTATATAAAAATACAAACCTTTGAGCTGTCACCACACATCCTGAATCAAAACCAGGAGGCAGATGATAATTTCTTTTTGTTTTGCAATTAATTTAACATAATATGTGATGGGCTCTGACCTTGTAAAGCTCTTACTCCTCCTTACTGGTAGATCCCCAAACTCCACAAGCTGAAGCAATGACAAATTTTGCCATATTTCTACATGCACATGACTCACAGTTAGACCATGCTCAGAGAGAAATATTCCTTGTAGGTGGTGTAGAAACAGCTAATTTGGTGAAAAGCTGTTATGCTAAGACCATCAACCAGTAATTTCTTTAGTGTACTACTACATCAGAATTCCTGACATGTTTAGGTGGCACATAACTTCTGTGAAGGCATCACCTACTTTAGGAATTGATTATTAAGTTTAATTAATTTTAAAACTCTCAAAATAACATTCAGAAAATTTATTCTTGATCCTTTCCATGACACAAGTGGGCAGATCTTTACAGGGGCTGCACAACTAAGAATACCCTGCTGACCTAGAAGGTGACAGAGCATTACTGTAACCATTATTCATGTTGGTTATTAACTCATTACAAAGCATTCCCCAAGCCTGGCAACTGCTGCTCCAGAGGTTAGCACGGAATACATGTGAGACAGTGATGCCAAGCCACTCAAGCCAACATGGCTTTAGCCTCTTGCTGAAGGACTCTACAGATTCACAACAATAAAATACTTGACATTGCTAAACATTGCTTGAAAGTCCCACAACAAAACATATCATCATGGTTTGAGCACTACTAAAAGCATTCACTTGTCCTTCTTCAAGTGGAAACCAAAGGCACTCAGCACCCAAAATGTCTTCCCTTTGCTCCTGAAGCCAAAATGCCAAATACACTATGTAAACCTGGCTTTATCTCTCCCCCAGGAAGAAGGGATCAGCCACTCTGTCTTTTTGTTACAATGCTAACTCCACCATGAAAACTAAGCCATGCAGTGTTTTGGGATCCACAACCATCAAGCCTTACATTATGAAAAAAAAATGAAACAAACCCTCCAAGGAGGAGCAACTTCTGACTCAAAACTTTCTCAGAGTGGCCCTAAGCACACATCAGTAGAAACACAGGGAAGGAGTGCTAGTTCAGGAAAAAAACCAGCAAATTAACAACAGGTCTGAATCACAATGCAACATCATTTAAGTAATTTTTTTAAATGATCACACGCCAATACCACATGAAAGGCCCAGGAAGCATCTGCAGTGACGTTCCACATTTTCCAGAAGAAAGAGGAGGAGGGTGGAAGACACTGTACAATGAGATGCTAAGCCTTTGTATCAGCCTCTTTTTTGTTGCCCACACATCGTGCACTCACGCTTACCTGACCAAGGGCGGGAAGTGCTGCATATGCCATGGTCTGATTCATCATTCCTTTCTGCTTCATGATGAGCATGCGCTTCTGTTCCTCACTCAGGTGCGCCATCTGAGCCTGCATCTGTGGCTGCTGGGACTGCTGCTGCTGGATGTATGGCATCATGGGGTTCTTGCTGGGGTTTGCCATCGGTGGGGTCATCCTCTGACTCAGCTCAGCATTGAAATGGGTCAGAGGTTTGGTGTTGCCATAAGAAAGCATGTTGGGCTGTTTGCTCAAGGAGTTTGTGACCAGGTTATTTGGCTGCTGATTGATCATATTCATGTGATTTTGAGGGAGGTAGTTATTAATTGTGGTCTTCTGGGGATTGTTTGCCATAGGAGGCACTATTGGGTTTTGGTTGTTAAAGGCTTGAGGATACATCATTGGACTATTTGGTTTGTCTGCACTGAAGGGTCCTCCGTAGGGACTGGATGGAGGCCCCACAGGTGACCAGCTTGAGGGCTGATTTGGATGCTGCTGCTGCTGCTTCTGCTGCATGAGCTTGGCTCTTTGCTGCTGCTGGGCTGCCATCTGCTTGAGCTGCTCAGCTGGAGACAAGTCAGCGCTCGGCATGTTCACCGGCCCAGGTCCCGCTCCTGCCGCGGTCGCTGCCGCTGGGTTCATAAGGTAGCCGTTCCCAGAGCGTGTCTGCATCTGGCCTGGAGTGTGGGCCTGGCTGGGGGTCTGAGGTGACTGAACAACACAGTTTGCTGGTGAGCCGGCCGGGACCGGGGCTGGGGGGGCGCTGGACACAGAAGCTATGCTGGAGGCTGTGGAGACGTTCGAAAACGGGGGGCCGGAAGAAGATGGCCTCACTTGGGGAGACCCTAGTGGGACATGAGCAAATGGAGAATGAGATGGATCGCTTTTCACGCTTGCGCTCTCTTGAGTCTCTGTGGCCGGCCTGGGAAATTCTGGCTCCTTCTTCTCTTCGAAGTCTTCATTGAACAGATCTTGTATATCATCTTCTGGAACGGTGTTTGCCAGTTCATCTATTAGCTCCTGCCACTCCTGATCGTTCAGGTTAATGTCTGAGAAGAGCTTGTTCTGATTTGAAAGAGATGTTTCAGAAGTGTCTATGCAGTTGGAGTCATCCAAAGGCTCTTGCTTTAGCTCCTTGTTCTGCAGGATGTTAAAACTATCATCTAGCTCGTTGCAGCCATTAACAGGGAGCTTTATCTCAGAAAGCCCACCATTTTCACCCAAGTCTTCTAGACCACTACTGTGAGTTCCACTGTTCTGCAGGGGCAGGGGAGCTTTCATGTCAAGCTGGTGAAGAGGAGAAACAGCGGGCAAAGGCAGATTATTGGGCAAGCTGTTGATTGCCTCGATGCCTGGCACATCCTTCCGTGTCCGCTTGCTGGTTGGAGAAAAGCTCTCATCACAAACTCCATTTTGCTGTTCTCCATTGAGTGGTGAACGTGCGCCTTCTAACTTCCTTTTGACTGTCTCTTGAAGCTGAAAGGAAAACAAGAGGAAAGAAAAAAATTAACCATTTGCAGATGCAAAAAAAGTACTCATGAGTGCCGTGGCAGATACTCATCATCAAGCCTACAGTGACAGTAAGTTTTAAAAAGTCTGATTGGGAAGTTTCTTCTATTTCATTATTATGCCTTGATCAATTTGCAAAGACAGAAAAAAGAAACAGCCGAACACCTCCTCAGCCCCCACTCCCCCCAACCTTTCCCTGAATAGGAGAGCAGAATTGTAAAATACGTCTGTGCTTTTTAAGCTACCAGAATTTTAAGGAGCAAGTGGCACACAGTGATGAGATTTATACAGTGTCTAGCACAGGGAGGAGTCTTAAATTAGACTGACCGAAAACCCCCCAAAACCAGAATCACTAAACGTTAGCATTTACTTTGAATTTTTTTGTTGGAAGTTTCTAGAAGCTTCTTGAAAAATACCTGCAATACAACTGATTGACTGCCTTTATTGAAACATGTATTGTTGACACTAAATTTCTTTTAAAAAATTCATTATCATAGTTTCATTTGATAGAAAACATATTCAGAATGAGTTTTCAGGGAGGAAAAAATATATCCACCCTAGAAAATAAAAGGCTTTTGCATGATGTTAACTCCATCAAATAATGAAAAAAAGGAAATTAGCTGTATGTTAGGAGCTAACAAGAAACATAAATAGCTAACAGAAATGATAGCAAGACAAATCTCCAGGAAAGCAAATAAATTAGAATATAAGAATTTTATAAGAATTCTATAGAAATTTAGTGTATTAACATAAGCTTTAACTCACTTTAAAAGAAGCATAGGAAAGAACTGTAACAAGCTACAGTCCTCCCCTATTACACCAAAGTGAAGTCTTTCACTTACATATGAGGCTAAAAAAAGCATCCCTCTTCAGCTAAGGCAAAAAACAATAGTGGGGAGGGGAGGAAGCAAAGAGGTCACAGCGCTAGCAAACGCCTTCAGGACACACTCGCATCCTTGATACTAGAACAATAGAATACAAAATACTGAAAGATTTTATCAATTTTTGAAGTATTTTTACTGGTATGAAAGTCTCAGTCATGTAGCTCCCACCCCTTCCCTAACCTAGAGGTCCTCAACCTTCTTTCTTCTCACAGTCCAGATCCCATTTATTTCTCCCACCCAAGAGGGCTGGTTCCCCTTTCATCCTATGCGTAAGACAGGCAAGCAAATCCGTATCTCGTCCTGGCTTTGGAGGGAGGGGTTCTGAGAAGGCTGTGCCCTTCTCTCTCCCTTCAGGCCTGTGTGGCCCCTTTCAGCACACAATGCAGAGGGACACGATCGACGACAGCTGAACCTCCATGGGACACTGAGCTACTGACACAGCTGGTCCTCTGCAGAGGTATGATCTTTACAACAAAGCAGAAAGGCAAGTCTATGAGTCTAAGCAGACCATCAATTCCTTCATTTTAACTAGAGCAAAAGAGCTTTTTTAATATGGGAAAACAATTAACATGTGACTAAGAGTCCCCAGTGGTTCCCCTGTTGGCATATGTGACTGAGACTTTGCTGCCTGTTCCGCCTTGCACAAAGGCAGCATGTGCCAAGCCTCCCACAGGCTGAAATTCCTTTGCTTCTTGGCTTTCGTGGTGCCACACAGACCAGCTGCTCTTGACCACAGCCTCTGCCCTGTAGCCTGGTTCCTCCTCGGGTGTAAGATGTCTGGCCTTAAAATTCTGGAAAATTGGAGGTATTTATCCTGAAGAAGAGAAGGTCCTGGGGAGACCTTAGCGCACCTTCTAGTACCTAAGGGGATACAAGAAAACTGGAGAGGGACTTTCTACAAGGGCATGCAGTGATGGGACAAGGGGGAATGGCTTTAAACTGAGTGAGGGTAGGTTTAGACTAGATATTAGGAAGAATTTCTTCCCCGTGAGGATGGTGAGGTACAGGAACAGGTTGCCCAGAAAAGCTGTGGATGTCCCACCCCTGGAAGTGTTCAAGGCCAGGCTGGATGGGGCTTTGAGCAACCTGGTCTAGTGGCAGCTGTCCCTGTTCATGGCAGGGGGATTGGAATTAGATGATCTTTAAGGTGCCTTCCAACCCAAAACATCCTGTGATTTTATACCTGTGCAGTTCCACAGGAGCTGACCATACCCTGAGAGTCTCTCCCCACCCCTGGTTTCTGGGGGTATGGGGAGACCACAGCCAGTGGTTTGCATCAAGAAGTTCCTCTCCCCTGTGCTTCAGGCTGTAATGGGGAACCAGCCTGCAGCAGTGTGGGGGTCAGGAAGGCTGTGAGCTTGTTTTGGGGCTTGCCATCACCTGTGCAGAGACCCATCACTGGGTTCCCACTCCTCTTCCAACTCTTGCCCCAGTGAGCTCCACAGATGCCTGGGAACAGGGTCCTGCATGTGGCAGCAGATGCAGGCAGGAATGCAAACTGCATCAGTGCTCTCTTGATTAAGGCCTGGCATAGTCAAGTTTATCAGCCATAGTCTGCAGGCACCCACCAGGCTGCAGAGCATGAAGCCCCACAGCAGAGCTCATCTCCCAGTGCCACGGCAGCAAAGAGCTCTCCTAGGAAGAGGTGCTTGCCCAGGGGTGGTAATTGCCTGAATCTGTGCCAGTTAGCAGCCATGTGGAAAGTAAGCCCACACCCAGAACTAGTGTGAAGGATCAAAATCAGATCCCACAAGGGGACTTATGATACAGCTCTCACCTCTGCTGCTTGCCTCCCCGAAAAGCCTATACGTTTTTAGGGTATGGCATCACAGCTCCCTGCTGCTTTTTGACCAGTGTAACTGGCATGCCACAGAACAGCTGGGTGTGTTTCACTGATCTTTACACAACCCTGGAGATGAGGAACAGGCAATAGGGAATGGCACCGCTTCGTAAGGACGGCAGCACAACTCCAGGGCAAGAAAAGAAAGAGCACGAGCTGGCATCAAGTGCAGGTGGTCAGTAACACGGTACAATGGGTTAAAATAGCATATTTAAATGTTGCCCCTAATGGGCCACTCACACAGCTTACCCCTGAAATCACCCATTTGAGCTCCTAAGCCATCTCACCACACTATCCTTTGCCTTCCACATCAGAAGAATATTAACCAAATGGCGAGTGACTCAAGACCAAGTTCAACAAGCAGGCACACACAAAAATAGGATTTGAAGAAATGTTCAAAATTTGTCATGGCCCTTTCCACTGAGTTCATATTTAGCAAATGTTGAGGTAAAGTAACAACAGGACCTGGTGTCAGGTTTCTAGTCATGAAGCAAAGTTCATATAAGGAAAAGATGTGAAAAAAACCTTGTCTCAATGACAAGGCAGGGATTAGTGAGAGTGATTATCTCCTGACGAGTACAAGTGAACTGACTCCATACATTTTGCAACAGTTTGAAGAAATCCTTTGCAAAACATTGGAAAGAGAATATGCTTTCATCAGGTTTCATACTTTTGGGTTTCATATAATTTACTAATATATCCTGAATCCATCATCTTATTTGTACATGAATGTTTACCAAAACAAGCAAAGGTATCTAGTGGCAAATAACCAGCCCTAAAAATATCAGTTCCTAAAGTTTCATCATGTGCTGGAATTGGGATGTCCCTCTGTACAAATATATGACTTTAGTAAAAGTAAAGGCAGGATCATGTTTATCATGGATTACAGCAGCTTGACAGGGCAACTATTTTCCATCAACTATGAAACATACAGAAGCTGTGCCTTGTTGCAAAACAAAATAAATTAAATCAAACCTATTCTAAGTTTGTAGCTCCACATTATTCTCCTCCAGAGGTTTTAGGATTTGGGGGCTTAACAGGCACTAATTTGTTTGCTCATTGGAAAACTGTAGGTAGTCAGAATCTTAATATGAATGGTTTATTTGAAGGCAACATATTGGATACAGCCTTTGCAGGTGGGGAAGCACCTTGGCTCCAGCATTTTGAGGGAGCTAGGAACCATGCATTTCCTCTTTTGGGGTACAAAGAAATATCCTTATCAAATTATTTCAATGCAAACACTGTTTTTTGTAGCTTGATTTCATTCCAAATCACCATGTTAACTCTTGAATGGTTTGAATATATTGACCATATATTGGCAAAGAGTTTGCCACTACCAGGACTCCACAGTGTCTTAAACTAAAACCCCAGAACTTCCCCTTCCCTCTATAAAAACAATCCCTGAAGTAAGATATTCATCTGTACAGAAACCCTCCCTCTCCTTCTTAGTGCTATGATATAGTTTGTGTATATTTTACAGTATGCATCATGGAGATATTAGCAGGAGCTGAGAGCTTTATGTCTAAGAGCAGAAGACTGCTGATGCATAAAATAAAAATAAAAGGAAAATATCAAAATAAAAGGAAAATATTAAAATAAAATAACCTCCTTGCAGCTTCATAAGCCTTTAGCTTTATTCACAGGAATATTTGGCTGATGGATCTGCGTTTCACAGCACTTTTCTAGCCCAAAGCAGATGACGGTGAAGCAGGACTTGCTATTCTTTATATGCCTTTGGAGGAACTCCAGTTGCAAAGCAAGAAAAGGTCAAACTTTGCAGGTTGACTTTTTAAATGACTCTCCATCGGAGGAGAGGCAGGGGGACAGAGGCCGTGCACGCAACCACACGCGAACCCGAATGGTCTAATCCAACCCATCCTGAAATTCTCGGCAGAGCTGCTCGGACATGCCATGACAGACCCAATAGATAAACAAGAGTGTGTTGAGGCTGTCGGCAGGGCTTTCATCTGTGAGGAGAATCTGCTCCGCTTCATCTCACCAGCAGCAATTCATTTTTCAAAAGAAATGAGACAGAGGTACTGTTGTTATAGCAACAGCCGAGCCACTTGCCGGCCCATCCTCCACCGTTGAGCTGCCTTTGGTGGGCGGCTGTTCCAGTCATCCATGGGGAGTGACTAGGGCTGTGGCAGCAGACTAGTCCTTTCATTGCTCCTTAAAGAAGAGAAAAAAAGGAGAGGGGGGAGGAAGAGGAGGGAGGTGGGGAAGCCAAGAGGCTAAATTCTCTCTTTGCCAGTAGAAACTGAGCACCATTCACAGGGTCTAACACAACTCCACTTCTACTCAGTAAGCCCACAGACAAGGAGGCTTAGGGTCACTTTTATGCATGCTTTTGTGTACCAGCTACATAGTGGACATGTTGCCTCTGACGTTCCTCTAAGGCAGCTTCAGCCACTTCAGTACAAGGCAAGAGCAACAACTGCAAGAGGTCTGGCACACTCATTCCCCAGCTCTAAGGGAACATGCCCTGCTCTGTAGCTGTCTTTGCTCCCTGCGGAAAAGCAGAGAAACTAGCCAAAGCTCAAATCCATCTTCCTCAGAGAATATCCATGTTTACAAAAACCAAGGGTTATCATCTTCTCCACATGCTCTTCTGTGACCCTTTCTGTTAAAAATTGATCTTTGTCACTCTTCATGTTGAATCAGCCTGGTTCACCAGTCATCCATCCTTACTCAAATGGCCTTCAGTTCCCTTCCATGGCAATAACTCATCCTTGGCCCTTTCTCCAGGGCTTCAAATCTCCCTTCCACCAGTCTGTTTGGCTTAGAAACTCTTCTTCCAGTTGGTTCTAAGCTTGCCCCACCACTCTCCCAGAGCTTCTCCAGACAGATCTTGATAAACTCCACCTCCAAAAGGAGTGCTTACCACAAGCTCTGCCAAACACCACCCCAATTCAGCAGTCTCCAGCCTGGACCCTGAAGACTGAGTCAAGTTTGCTCCTTAATTTCTCGTACTGCAGTCAAATCTTATCAACAACTTAGAAGGTGTCCCAGGGGTGGCTGTGAAACAACACTAAGCAAGCAGATTTGACATGACAGCTCTTCTAAGCAAAGACATAATGACCATAACCACCACGTCTGAGATCAGTAAGGAATAATCAGCATTGCCATTTGCATGCCAGCAATTCAACACTCGAAAGGATTCCCCTTTTTTTGCACATCCTTCCTTGCTGTATCACCTCTGAGACTGCCATTCAAAAGTCAGTGCCGAAGAGAGGTTCTGCCTGAGTACAGCCACATCTTGTCACCAGTGTTTGAAGTCCATCAGCTCCACAGTGGCATCTGAATGACACTTGCTGCAGGTGTCCCACAGAGATGGTGGAAAGCGCAGGACAGCCTTTCAAAAGCCACGTTGGAGCTGAAGTCAAACAAGTGGCCAAGTGAAGTGGAGTGGGTTACATATCGCCACTTCCAACAAATGAAAGTATTTCACGTATCAAACCACTCCCCTACTACCTGAATTTCCTCTCACTGCTGAAAGCACCAATGCCTGCTAGCTCACAGGATGATTTGCCTGACGTAGCAAATTGATTTTGGAGCACAATTGCTCATTTAAAGCACATGCTGTGCTCTTCCATGCTGGGCTGGCCTGCCTGCCCAGCTCTTGCTGTCCAGGGCAGTGTTTCAAATATGCAGGAAATTCATGTCGTGAAACCTGTTTGAAGTTGGTAAAACCTCATCCTGCCAACCTAGCCAGTAGCCTGTTAACTCTGCAGGCTCACAGAGTAACCTCTGCCTCAGGAACAGGGTCAAACCTTCACCTTTTACCCAAGCTGTGAAGGGTTGCTGGGGACTCCTGTCATGATCCTTGCTTTTGTCATCGGGTCACCAGAAGAACGAAATGACCGCTGGTAAAAATCATGATGATGATCAGGGCACAAGTTAAACCTGAAAGAGGTAACAGGGAGGAAAACAAACCACTTCCTTGCATTTTAGCTGGGCTTGAATGGATGGGAAGAGCTGCTCTCACAAGCAGTGAGAGGAAAGAGTCCCAGGTGCTTGGATGCAAAGCCAGCAGTGCAAGACCCTCACCAGAGCTGTCTGCCCCAGCCAGCTGTCAGGCTCCCAGCCACCAGTGGGAACTGGATCACACAGGGAGATCAAGCAGAAAACCAGGAAGAAGGGTAACAACAAAGGCCCTGGATGAGAGCAAAATAGTAACAGCAGTGGTGAAGTCAAATCAGGTAAATGCTGCGAATCCACCTGCACTCAGTCAGCTGGGGAGGGATGCTGATGTGTGCTAAAACAGCTCAAGAAAAGCTGAATGCAAAGACCTTGCATGGCAAGCTTAACTGGACTTTAGAGCACAAATTATTTCATGGATGAAATGCTGCCATCACTGTCAAACAGCATTCGTACCCAAGCGTATGAGCTATGTGGCTTCCTCCTCTTCAGATCCATCCAATTCAATCCCATTTCAGCCCAGTAAGGTGAAAGCTGGCGAAGTAGTAACCTCATAATTTCAGGACTGCCAGCACTCCTCTGTTTGTGCAAAAGTCTTAATGAAGGTGCTAAGAACCTGAGAGCAGAACTACTGAGCTGCCAGTGCCTGGTCCTGCCTCTCATGCCCAACAGCCGAGCTCTGTGCTCTGTCCTTGCAGACGGAACGAGCTACATTTTCAAAGCGCGTTATGAGGATTTAGTCAGGCAACCTCTAATTGACTTGTCTGGGAGTTGTGCTGATAAGTCTTCACCCTTTGAAAACATTCCCCATCTGCTTTGTATCTGGACAGGAGGGAGGCTAATGATAAAAACCAGGCACTGCAGATGATTAAAGCTGTACCTCCCAAAGAACTTCTGCAAATTAGGGTAGAAAAGAGATTCAGGAACCTCTGGAGTTTCAAACTAAGAGGCAGCAAAGCAGCATACCCAGTGTTGTTGCACATGCGCCATAGCTACTCATTCACTACTCACTAGCTCTTTAAACTGCATATGTGACACTAGAAATGGTTTCCTGGGGAAAATCTTGTCCCAGTTCATCCTTGGAAGTGCACAAGCCATAGCAGGCTAGTGAAGTGTGCTGGTGGCATCCTGCCTGCCTAGCAAGGGGGCAGTTGGGATAGGAAAGAATTCTTGTGCTCGACAAAGGATGAGCAGCTCTCCGACACAGCCTCTGCTTTCCTCATCATCAAGGCACCAGTAGAATACGAGCTCTGTTTCTGATTTCAGGACCGACATACTAAAATCTTTTCTAATCTAATCTGCAAGGGAAAAGCCCTTCCTATGCTTACAGCAAGCAAATTACTTTCCAGTTGCTCACAAAATACTGCCATGGCACAGTCTGCGTGCATAACATAATACTGCAAAATGTTCTTGGAGAAAGTCCGAAGAAAGATGGCAAAGGTGTGACTACTCCCCCAGTTACACCATAGGTTTCCAGGGACTGTGAGGTTCCATTGAACCTCTTTTGCTGCCAAAGCCTGTCTAGTGTATGATCTCTACAAGACCAAAAGCAAGCTGACAGAAGGCTGAACTCAGAAATGGCACGGTTGTCCCCCATTCACTGCCAGCACTCACCATCTCATGGCAACACAGCTACTCATTCCACAGTTGCACGGAGCAGCATCTCAAATCAGAGTGGGGTGAATAATTTCAAGAATTCTTCAACAAGACTAATTTCAGGTTCATCCTTTTTGAAGCAAAGTGTTTGATACAATCGGAAAAAGAAGGAAATGAGAGCCAGATAGTCTATACACTGTACCTGTTCAAGCCCGCTCATTTTAGTCACCCTCTTGGGGAAACACCATAAATGAAACTTTCACTTGAAAATAATTTAAATATCAGATTAACAGATTTCCACAACTAACACGTTAAATAAAAAAAAAAGTCTTGAGAATAAACTTATACTGTGCTGCAAACAAAATGGTGACTTCAGCCTACTCTTCCTCAGCTATCCCCTGTGCCTGACTGGGCACCTTGTCTGAGGACACAGGTGACCTGAAGAGTTCTTTGCAAGGACAAATGCTTTTAAAGGAGTGTAAGTTATCCAAGTATAGGTTAAACAACAGCACGGTAAGCATTGCAAAGGAGACCCAAGCATGGGGAGAAGGGGAGAGAAATTAATCCTTTGCACAGTAATTAATGAAAGTACATGAATTCTTTTTAAGTTCTCATTATGCTACTGAGACACGTCTTTTGGGGAAAGGAAGAAAATAAATGTGGGACAGATGAGTTTGGAAGTAAACTTGTGCTAAAGTATAGACATAAAACATAAATTAAAAATAAATAATAAAATTAAATAACTGAAAATTCTAAAATAGAAATTATGTCAGAGACATCCAAAAGAGGCTTTTTACTTCAGTCAAACAATTCCCTGATCAGCAAAATCAGCTTGATCCACCTCTAGGAAAAAAGAACAATGCAGGAACTGCTTGTTTGCCTTGACTTTGCATATCTCTTTCAAAGAATGCAAGCAGCAGCAGTTTTGAAGGACTCCTGGACAAAACCCATGGCCCAGTGGTGAGAGGTGCTGGAGCCCTCAGGTCACAGAACCACAGAAAGGTCTCCGTTGGAAGGGACCTTAAAGATCATCCAGTTTCAACCCCCCTGCCATGGGTGGGATGCCACCCACTAGAGCAGGTTGTTCAGAGCCCCATCCAACCTGACTTTGAACACTTAAAGGGATGGGTCCCCTTAAGTTCACTAGGAATTAGGGATGCAGGATCACTGAACACATGTGAAGACTCAAGGAATCAAAGGACTGTACAAGGTGCCCCAGACATGTTCTGAATTATTCAGAGCACAGTTTGAGAGCTATTTGCCATGGGCTAAAGGCCAGACAGCACTCAATAGCAGATTTGCCCTAAATATGGCCAAGTAAACCACACAAACTTCAGTTCTTTGTGGCTTCAGTACCTTCACCTCAAGTTGACCTCAGGCCCTACAAAGGCACACTGCACAAGTAATGGAAAAACATATGTCTGGTCTCCCAGATCCCAGCAATTATTAGAGTCAGAGTCTCAAGGCTGAACCTGCTGTGTGGGGTCAACTACAAATGTACTATTTAAGTCTAGTGATGAAGTGTAAAGAAAAAGATAGATTTTAAGCAAATGAAGGCCTCGATTCAGCACAATGTTTAGCACATGCTTCACCTTGCGTACCCTAAGCAACCTAAAATACAAAGAATGGTTTGTGCAATAAACAATGCCAGAGCAAGACTTTTGCTCAGGTCTTACCTTCCTTATTTCATCCCCAACCCAGGATAAACCTCTTCCTCTCTCACCTCATTAGTCTGTATATACATACACATTGCAGTTGATTTGCATGTGTGCACTTGGCTTCACCTTCCCCAAGCAGCAGATCCTAAAAAGGATGCACTTTGTTGCAGTCTGGTGAATCCCTTTACCCCCTGAACTTACATGGAGTGCCTGGGAGAGAGACAGCAGCCATGGGAATCCTGCCCTGATCATACTCTTTATTTCTGGCTTTCATGCCCTTTCAGTGGGCTGCCTGGACCATTTCTGTCAGTGTGCCCAGTACCTTCCTCAGCAGTGTGAATGCACAGTTGCAGATGCCCATCCTCGGTCTAAGCGAACTACATTGACAGGCAAGGAGGGGCCAACCTCAGCAGTGACCAGAGTCTTGTGAGTAGATGTCCCACTGCCTTGTCTGCCTTCCTAAAGCTGTTACATGAAGTTTGCAGATACCTTATCACCAGAATATCATTGAATGTTCTTCTCCGAATGAATTATCATTGAATGCTTTTGGAAGTGTCAGCTACTATTAGGGGGAAATCACATCCCTACCTTCTTAAGCCATCTACTCATAAAGGTGCTCTGTTTTACTGAGAGCTTAACTAAAGCAACAGTGTCCCAGAGTACAGCAGCAGCGGCCTGTCTGCATGCAAATTCCACAAGCTGATGGTTTTGGACGGTTCAATTCCCTGAAGCAATGGCAGAAAGTTTGCAAAAATCCCAAAGACATGTAAGGCTTTGAGATCTCTCCATGCAAACCAAAAAGATGACCAGAAGAAAGGTGAGCAGTGTTCTGCCAAACAGCTTGAGTGGCCAAACAGCTTGAATTCCCAGTTGTGGCTGTGTGCCAGATTACTATCAGGCACTTTTTTCTGTTTGTGTGTTTTGAAAACTGCCCTCCGAGGGAAGGAACTGCAACTCATAATGCTGTGGATGTCTATACATGCCCAGCATACACAACACAGGGTTTTCTGCCTTTTCCCTTTTGCTGTCAAAAAAAATGTCCCTGCTTTTCCCAAATACGTGCACACATGCAGAGGCAGTAACTGTCCGTGATACTCACATGGGTTTTAATCCCGCCAATCTATGCATACTAAGCATATATTAGCAGCTAATTAAAATTAAATTTAGATTTCAAGTCCCATTCACCACTGAGGGTTTGTGCCTTCAACAATGTCAGACAAATGCAGGAATACAAAACATTTGCTATCGTTAGGTGCTGTAGGTAAGACCAAGTCACTGGGAACACTAAGTGTTTCCTAAACACCTTGAAGGTATGAAGCACCAGACATCCGTTTCCTGTTAGATAAATCATAGAAATGCATTACTACCCAATGTGAATTCATATAATGGGCTTCCACTAATCTTATTTTCCTTTTTAAAAGACTTCTCATTCCTACCTTTTTCTCCTGTTGTAGGGGTGATGAGCCACCTAGTACTAAGGCTTTTAATTGTTAGTCTGAAGACAAAGTACTCTTGGGCTACTACCAGGATTATGTGGATTTTGGTCTCAGAATAAAATATAGATGGCCTGAATTTAAAAAGAAAAATANGCACTTAAATGCTGTCATTCAGGTGCAAATATATATTAAATCTCTGAATTTCACTTAAGAAAACAGAGCAGTAAGCTGCCTAAAACTGTATATGAAGCCAGTGGCAGGGCTGGAACCAGACTCAAATCTCCCAAATTGTGTCCCCAGCCAATGGGAATACAAAATATCTGCTATCTTCTCAGCTCAATAGGTGCTTTTGCAACTCTTTTTTCCTATTCAGGGGGAAAAAGAAGTATACGGAGAGCTATGAACAGGACAGAAACAATCTGGAAACTCCTGTAGGCACCATAAGAAAGTTGCAGGCAAGAACAAGTCGATTCATTCCAGCTTTAAGGATGCAAGTAAGATCTCCTACATCAGGCTGAGATAGAAATCAAGCTCCAGAAGTGTCTTTTTCTTTCCAGTGACCTTAAAGGGAGTCTTAGTAACTAGCTGAAAAAGAGGCATATCCAAAGTCAGATGCCTCCATTTGGACCCTCCCCAAGCCACCAACATTATTTGCCCAGTCACAATTAGGGCACTAATTACATGCTACTGCTGTTGACATCTGTGTTTAATAAAGATTTCTGTCTGCATGGGTTGGGTCTTTCGCCCAGTTTCATTTTCAGAGGCTTCAGTTTTGTCACACTAAACTCTAAGAAAATAAGCTTGAAATCTTCATAGTTTGGCCTATAATTATGATATTACATTTGCTCTTGGAAAGAGTCTTACTTTCTTGCAGTGCCAAGGGAAAGAAGGTTGTGCAGCTCCAAGTTTTTGCTTAGTAACTAACTTACATGCTCAGTCACTTCTGAGTGATGGAAAAGAAGCAAGGGTAAGGGAAGATCTAGCAGGAGGGGCTGTGAGTTTTGAATCCCAGACAAAGAGTAGTGTTATAACCATGATGGTCTAAGCAAAGTCTGTACAGAGAGAACAAAAGTATTTTTAATTAGACACGCAGATATCAGGGAATTATAGACAAGCTTTGGGGTAGGCAAGCACTTCTTCCTTCTTTAATAACAGTTTAGTAACCTTAGTAACAACTTTAACAATGAGCAAACATGCTTGAGAAATGATGTAAAATCATGTAGATATCAGGCATATAGGATTGTGTGCAAATCTGCTGTGTGATAAAGCTTCCTACAGTACAAAAGTTTGTTTTTAAAGGAAATTACACGGGCAGCAGGTTGAGGTTTTTTCCTAGGGGTATTTACAATACTCCTTTATTTTTGCTCCTTTCTTCTAAGCTTTTCAAAACAGTCAAATGAAAACAAAAGCCTGGCAATTAGCATATTTCAGAATTACATTAAGGGCCCAGCTTTAAAATGCACAGCTGCCTGACTTTTTTCAATGCCAGGTGGAAGACACGAGGCCAAGAACAAACCTTGTGAGTCCTGATATCTGTAGGATTTGCAGGAGACCGTGGTCTCAGGTTTCTGGGGACATAAGTGACTACTTTTTTTGGTTGTTTTTTTTCCCCAAAACCAAAAGCTTTCTGGTGTTGCCAAGCTCCAAATTCAGACCTGCAATAGTCATATTAGAAACACTGAACACTGTAAACATAGAGGGTTTTACTGACTCATCAGTAAAGTAGTGGCAGATTTCTCCTCTCCCTGCTAACGAGAAAGGACTGCAGTGCCTGAAACGAGAGCGGACACATTTCCCATCGAGTGTTCCCTGTGTCTCTGTAGAGCAACATAAACTACCCAATGACATTCTCCCCATACAGACCCTGTAAATGTTACCAAAGAGCTAGCAAGTGGGTACTGGGTAAAAGACTCCCCCTAAGGAGCTGTGGCAGAGCACGGCAGGGCACAGCGCCCTTCTTGGGAATGCCGTCTCCCCACGCAGCCACTGTCGAGCAGAGGTTTAAACCGCAAGGATTGAGACTAAACCACAGAACCCAACAGATTCGCCCCTCGGGCTCAGCACAGCAGGGCTGCAGACAGCCCACTGTGTGCTCTGGCATTCCTGGCTTACGCTCCAGCCTCCCTAAGTAGAGGCAGGAGTCCCTCCCTGGGGATAAAGCTGCTCTTGTGCTGCTGCCTAAGAGCCACAACCGGTCCCTGCCTCCTCCACTTTCCAGTGGCTCTGCCGGAGCCCTGAAGCTCTCAGCCGGGTGCCAGCAGCCATCAGAGGTGGCTGTGACAAACGAGTGGCAAGCTACCCCAGCCGGAGCAGCTCCACGTGGTGATGTGAGGCTTCAGGGAGATGGGTATGAAATATGTATCAGTCAGGGGGGGAAACATTTGCTCCCCCTTTGCATAGTCCCATCTTTTTCACTCTGCTGTCCCTGTTTCCTGTATTTTCACAGTTCAGATCTCTCAGCCTCACACAGAAGTTCTGTGGCTGCAGAAGGCAAAGTGGCTTTAGAGCATGAGCCTTCCTTCTGACAGCCAAAGGGCCTCTTCTTGTTCAGTGCACGCTCACATGACCTGATCAGCCTCTCCCCATCTTTCCCACTGCTTTCTTCATGGCTTTGCTGGTGTTTACAGGTCTTGGATAAAACCATAACAACTGACCTCATTAGTAGTTTCCTCAAAAAGACAATTGAAGCTGGGCATTCATCTCCTCCAGCAATTCTCCAACTCACATGAAAAGCATGAAAGGAGACAATGCCTAAGGTTGCTCCAGGAATTTCAGCTACTGAGGATGAAAGGAATTTGCATAACATGCAGTGCAAGCAAGAAGCTTCTGCTACAACTGTTTTCTTGGCTTTCCTCGTTTTCACCACACCCTTCAGGAACAAGAAGAAACCTTCACCTAGGCAGGGGGCTGCAAAAGCAAACTGTGTACAGATGGGCTCAATAAGAGGTTCTTAGACCTGGGATAGCTGGAAGACGGGAAGATGTGCCAGGAGAGGCTAACGCTGTGCCTGCTCTGTTTCTTACACTCTGCTCACTGACGAGAGGACACTGGGCTAAATGCCCCTTTGAGATGACCCAGCACAATGGTTCCTATACCCACAGTGTCTGCAAAAGGAAAACTAGTTAGAAGCTTTTTACTAAAATAAAACAAACGGAACCCTCCCTCTACTAGATTTCAAATGTTCTAGTTGTGAAGCATTTTGATGATAATACATGATTTTATAAAGAAGCAGCTATACAACACAAGGTGGTACAGAGTTATTTCCAGTACCCTTAAATAAAGAGGAGTTGGAGCAAAATAACAACTCATTACTTGCTTTACTGCTTTTTGAACAAGAACTGAATGCCAGACTGTGGTCATCCTATTGAAAGATAAACAAATGGCCATACTTTCTCCTCTTTCCCCGTTCATCCCCTACCTCCCCCCAAAACTCCCAGCTCCAACATAATCATGACCTATCTATCTGATTTTGGGTTCCCAAGGACTGTTATTGCAGTTTGGAAGGACGAAGAACTGTGATAACTATCACACCAAACATGAGGAGGCATAAGTAAGCAATTTTATCTGTTAGTTTTTCTAAAGGATCTCAACATCCTTTATAAAGAGAATTCTTACTAATATCCAGGGCATACAATACAAACAAAAGCTTTTCTTTTTTTCCACAGGGAGATTGGGTACCACAGTAAAAGACCATGGAAAGGGAAAGACACCAGTAGGAGCTGCAGACAAGAAGCCTTGAGGCCAAAATCTTCAACCTGTCAAGGCCCCTGATGCAAATGACAGTATCATGTCCAAAAATTAGGTTTTGCTAGAGAACAGAGCAGCCATGTCATAGATAAAAAGCCACAGAACTGATAAGAGTCACTTAAGGAAATGTGAATTGTCATGATACTTGAAATGTATTTTCTCTGCTTCGTATGTGAAATGGGATCTTCGCAGAAAATGTAATCTAATATCATTTTTTTAAACAACAAACTCATTAAATTCTTGAAAAATAGAGAAGAATAAACATGTGGAGATCCTAGATAGGCAAAAATGCCATTTTTCCTTTCTCCTAGCTTTTCTCACTTTTCACATATGATGCTGTGACTCAAATTAACTCCACATAAATTCTGAATATAAAAAGATCACCAAATTAATTTTTTAATAGAGAAGAAAAGAAAAAAAATCAACCTCCTTGGCAGAACTTGAACTCCATTCCTCAGAATGATTAGTTTGGCCACTGGAGGGCTCCAATATTGTTCCATAAAAGCAAAAGAAAGTTTACTAGGAAGGATAAACACATAACAAATAGCCTGGGCAATAAAGTTCAAACATAATGCTCAGTCTGAACCAAGATCTATGGGTTTGCAAGCATTTTGTAAGAGTCAGGACTAATTTAACCATTGTTTTGTTCTTGTAGCACAAAAGGAGTTGAAGAAGAATGATTTTCTTACAGTTTGGCTATAAATGTCTCCTCCAAAACAGCACCTATTAAAATGATTTTTGTATGCAATAGCAGAATAACTAGGTGTCTGTAGGAGAGCTAAAAACATAGGTTTCCTTGGTACATGTTAGTAAAACACTTCTGCATGAAAGCCCCGTGCTGCAGAGTACAAAAGAAATAGATTCTTAGAGCCTCTTGGGACTCCAGTCTTCCCAGTGAAAGTTTATGGAGATAAATCATGCAACTCAGCAACTGGGAGCACAGGGAAGAGAGATCCTGCTACCTAAAGTCCTTGATTGTTTGTTCTTCTTCGGATAAACCACCGCTGGGAATTACCTCTTATTTTCTAAGAGGACTTACGCGTTCAGGTATAGAAAGTCAAGGAATAACTGGCCCTAAAACTAATGGATTTTTTCCCAGTAACATGGCAGCCAAGATTTTATCAGAAAAACGTATGTGGTCCTGCAAGTACGGGCACTGATGTCAGCTGATAAGCTAATGACTGCAGCTTATCAACTGATAAGCTAATGACTGCAATGCTCCAGTTAAGGATAGAACAAAAGCTATTTCAGTATAGAAGCACGAGAAGTAGTATTTGAGACATCATTCTACTTACAGACTTACGGAAGAGAGCAAAATGTCAAAGTACCACCCCACTGCCCCACACTCCCCAGTCCCTCCAGTTGGGAGTGGGGATAATTCATCCTGGGCTGAGATGCTGCATGTTGGAAGTTTCACACAGAGCTAAATTTTACAACAGAGTTAAGCACTCCTGAAAATAAAAGAGGTTTATTGGAAATACTGAAAGATGCTAGTGGGTACTACGATAAGCCCAACTGAGCACTGTTCTTGTTTGATGAAGTGTACTGTATTGGGCTGATGCACAAAACATCATGGTTTTTCTGGCACACACTGTTTTTTTCCACTTCTTCGATGTAAAGGAAAAAAGGGGGAAAAAATAACTTGCTTAAAATATCCCTGCTGCTCTCCTGCAGCCCCTTCCTCCAGCACATCACACATTAATGCCAATCTGCTGGGAGACTGCAATTCGAACATAATGAGATATTAATGAGCTTTGCACATGTCCCCAGTCGCAAGTGTTCCCCCCCTCCCCAGCTCATTCCTCACAAACCTACAGAGATGCTTTACTTGTTTTCCTGACACTGCATTTGTGACTCCCCCATCCCGCCCCCTCCCCCCAGCAAACCCTGCTGCACCCTTCCACTTAAGCTGCCAGCTCTAAAGAGCACCAAATGGGCTGGCACTCTCTTGTTTCCTGGCCTAACGGATGCTTGTTTAAACACTGGAGCTGTTTGCATTGCTGCGGCTCACTGCATGTTAAACACAGTCCTCTGAAACCCTATGCCAATCCAATAAAGGTATCAGCAGTTCAGCGTGGGGAGGCAATTACTATAAAGTCCCAAGTGTGCCTTCTAAGCTCAAGGAAGGAAAATTTGATTGAACAACTAAAAGCAAAATCTGATTCGGTTCAGCATGGCTTGGAAGACACATGGTTTTGCTGCAGCCAGGCCTATGGAGGGCAGGAGGAAATCAATGGGCGAGCTGGGGAGAGCAACTGCACATTGTTAAGAGGGCTTTAAGCTGGTCTGTTAGTGATGCTCTCTCCTGTCTCCACAGAGCTGCCTCCCTCCCCCTTCATCTATACTCCAAGGTGTGCTCCTTTTCCTTCCCCCACCCCTTTTTTTTTTCTTCTTTTTTTTTTTCCTTTTAAATTTTATGCTGCCAATTTGGTTTCATCCTCCATCAATTCTTGAAACAATTCTTCTGGCAAAGGACCTTTCCCCTGTACAAAGTCATTGTCATATCAAAGGGGGAGTGTTACACAGGAACAGCTATGACAGAGGGCTGATGGTAATCAAAAAAAGATCTGTGCTTCACAGAGAGATGAAAAAAATCCAAATCTCAGACTAATGATAGTCAATATTTCACTGGACCAGCTCTTTACCTGGCTGAGGGCAGAAATTCAAGAGAGAAAGAAAATGCATTTCAATTCATTTAATCCATAGAAACAAAGCTACCTTAAAATGTTCTACTTCCTTGACTTTTAAGTGAAAAATAAGGAGATAAAGAAATGTTTTCATATTATACTTTCTTTTTCTTCCTTTCATTTTAAATAGACTCTGTAAGATGGCCTCACTCTGAGGGTGGCTTTGCAAATGATGTGAAAACTTTTCCAAGCACTTTTCGTGGCCACAGCTACCCTCAGGAACCTGGGAAAAGGGGATTTGCCACCCCAGTCAGGCCAGTGAGCCAGCAGGCTTGGCATCCTGCCCTTAGCTGTGTTCTGCACCTCCAGCTGCTGAGGGGGCTAAAACTTTCCTCTCCCCTCTACACTGTGCGGAAGGAATTCCGTGTACAGCTGGGAATCGGGAGGCATCTTTGTGGGTTAACCTGTCCTGCTCAGAGCTGAGTCCCCAATACTGTGGGCCAAGTTTATCCTGTGGAAGGGCATGGCTGGTGAAGCACAACTGGCACCTGCCCAGAGCTCCAGGCTCTTGACCCAGCCAGGGCTGGCATCTGGCTAATGGGCTTAAGGATCAAGCTGTCCCTTCAAAGCAAAGTGCTCACAGGTCAGAAATCTGCTGTGATGCTAAGAAGTGCAGGCTGAAAGGTAGAGGGCTGTGCTAATTAACTGATTAATGAAGGATGAGTATCACCAGACCACCAGCACTCCCACTGGGAGACACTGCCACTTGCCACACTGCAACAAGGAACACAGGGAGAGGAAGCATTGTCTAGTTTTGAAAGGGCTATCTGCAGGGGAGATTGCTTCTTTATTTTTTTTTTTTATAATTTAAGAGAACAACTTGTGGGGAGAGGATGGAGTTAATCCCAAAATCTCACCTTTCCTGCTCTGGCATTACTCTGGGAGCTGCATTACTCTTTAGAGCCCTGTGGACTCTAAACTCAGGGCAGGCAACAGGATGCCACTGGTGGCCTGAGTACAGCTAGTCATAGAGTGACTGCCTGATGGGGTGTTTTGACAGAAATTAGGAACTTTAAACCAAGAGGGTAAAAGTGTTGGGAAACATCTGTTTTGTTAAAAACCAAAACAAAACAAAACCCACCACAGTAACTTTCCTATTTTCCGTTTTACAGTAAAACACAAACAAACAAACAGCACTTGTTTTTGCTGGCATTCCTTGCTAGAGCCGGGGGAGGGGGGGAGGATGAGCTGGAGACACAATGTCTAGGTAAAGGGGGAATCCTTCCACACACTGCCCTTCAGTTAGAGCTTGGAATCTGGAGACTTAATTTCCACACCCTAGAACAATGAACTAAGAAGACAGGGCAAAGAGCACCATCCTCCTGGGTGAAGCAATGCAGCAGCCAGAGCCTAACCAATACCAAAACAAACAAAACCCAGGCTGTCTTGAAAGCATCAGACTCAGAGATCCCTGAGAGGCTCTTGTCACATTACAATTCCTTCGCTCTCTTGAAGCTGAGAATACAGTTTATGGGAGGGCTTGAGAATCCCACTCACCTACTCACCAGTGGTAAGTGGAATGATTTCCTGATGAGAGTGGGGACGGATGTGGCTCTCAAAATCACAGACTGATGCAGAATCGAGCCTTTTATTTGAAGAAAACAACAAACAACAAAAAATTCAGCCCTTAGATTGCACAGATAACTTCTCAAACATGACCCACTGATGGGCTACATTTCTCAGTCTGCAAGCAGGCTTCTCCTGTTGTTCCCAAGAAGCTGTACTGTGAAATCAATAAGACTCATTAATGATAATCAGTACCCTATGGGCAGCAGCAAAACTGCCAAGAATCCTGCCAGTTTTGTCCTTCTGCTGTTCCTGGGGAAGCTCTGATTGACAGGAAGGGTAGATTTCCCGCTTGCTTGCATTCAGCAGTGAGAGAAAGTTGCAGATGAAATCCTGTAGGAAGGCCCAGCCACAGCATCCCACAAGGAATATCAGCATTTGCTCCCATCAGAGAAGGGCTTTGCACTCTCACAATCACATATACATATGTGTCATCCCACTACAACATGGGATGAGGCTCTTTTCTGTCTTCTTTTGCATCCTGGTGTTCTGCTTATCCTTGAACTCCACAGCAGACTTTCCTGCCTCCTGAATCCACCATGTTGGTGACTCGATAAGCTTCTTTTCCTGACACAACCCATTCCCTCAGCTTTGAGACACACAAGGGGCTACACCATGAAAGACAGACCAAGCTGTTAAATAACACAAGGTGTGCTGGAGGTTATTTTCACCCTCTCAACTTTGGCATTGCAACTGGAAGGTCTGCCACCTATTGTCTTCCCTTATGCTGGTAGTGAACCACTAAGGAGATATTTTGGGACTCAAGGAAGGGACCCAATGGCCCCTTCAGCTTCTTCAAGGTCTGCCTCCCCCCAGCTCTCCTCTCATTTCAGTGACTCCCAGTTTTTGTTTGTTCCCTTCAGCTTAGAATCTCCTTGGGCACTGAGTTGGCCCTGGACCACACCACACATACTCTCTGACATGGATCAGCACAAGTGACAAACAGATGTGTAGACAGGTCTACTGAAGATGAATCCCCCCAGAGATACCCATTTCAGGATGAAATTACTACTCATTTTTTTAAAGATTCAGTTACTTCCAGGGGTACACTGCATAGTTGTTAATTTTTAAAAATATTTGATTTGAAATGGTACCTCTGAAGGGACTGATTGGTTTCCATCTTTGAGATACGGCTCAAGGAAAAACAAAGAACACAGTAAGGTTTAAAGCAACAAGAATTTCCTCCTTCCCATTCCCTTTGAATAAAATGCACCATGACAGCATAGTTATAAATTTACAGTTTAAGCTGATCATTCTTCAGACTAAAACAGCTTTTTCCAGAACCTAGGTCTACACAATGGAGATAGTTTCCTATTAATCAATATTGTGGAAGAAAAATGTAATAAATTGCCATATATCCCATGTCTGTAATCTGCTAAGATAAAAAACCTGAACGTTCTTATAATTCACACTCTCAAGTGAAATAAATGGAAGGATTGACAGAGACTACATTTGTCAGGAGAAAAACCTAGGGGAAAAAAAATCCCCCAAAGTGTTCCTCAACCATAGTATCATCTCATCAGAAGATGCACAGGGTGACGCTGAGGTAAAGGAAATGGAGAAAATGCTATTTCCTGCTTCATTTCCTCCAGGGAGAATCTGGAGCAAGGTTTCATCAGATTACAGATCCAAACCACCACATGCAGGCTAAATGTGTTGTTTGCAGTTCTAGGCCTCCATGGAAGTACCCAGTTACAAGCAGGGTTAGCTCTGCCTCTCTGAAATGGAAGGTAAGCAAGAGAAAGTGGGATGTGAAAAGTAAGGAAGGCGGGTTGTCACGTCCAGTCTTGATTTCTAGGTACTGAGTAGGGCAAGTACAAGCTCCACTGCAGAAGACAAGGTTACTGGCCTGGGTAGTCAGTTATAGAAATAGGAGTAGGGGGAAAAAAAACCCAAACCCCAAAAGCAACCACCTATGTTTTCATTTCCAGAGCAGTTCAAATATTAAAGGTGTCTTTGTTATACATATAAAGAAGCCAGGTCTTGAAAAGTTTAAAGTATCAGATCTCTGAACGTCAGACCTTTGCTCATAAATACCTTTGCACAGGCACCCCCAGATAGATATTTCTGGTAATGTTTTCTGTTCCTGCCACTTCACATCAATAGTCACTGCCTTGAAATCAGCAATGTTAGACTGACATTCACTGTTTCTAATCACACAAAAATCTGCCACATACAGTGCACAAAAATGGCAAGACATCAGTTGTGCTTTATTGAAGGTACCTAATGGGAATGTTATTATATGCTCAAACATTAATAAACTTATATCCGAAGCTGCTGACTACAAGTGGTTTTGGTTGGGGTCTCTAAGAATCCTGAAGTATGGAGGCAAAATAGATGTTATTGGAAAGAACTTTGCACAACACCCTGATAGTGGCCCAGGGGGCAGAATTTGGAAAGCATGCTAGGGGTAGATGTGCTTTGTGATACTGACACACAAGGGAGTCTGGTTGGGTTTCAAACAGCTGAAAATATCCCCACTCATGTCAGTCATGTGCCCTATCCCATGCTGGAACTTCTGGTGTAATGAAATCCTAGTAACTGGTCAGGATAAATTCTCAGGGATCAAAACTCGGATGCCAACCTGGAAGTCAGAACTCAAAGACATTTTTCAGAGGCCACACCTCTGAAAAAGTTGTATTTCGCAGACAACTAACACTGATACCTACAGGAAACCTCATCCAGCTATAGGAGAGGCACCCAAGCCCCTCCAAGTCACTCTGGCCCAGAGAACTCCAGTTTATGCTTCCCTGGGCATGTGTCAGAGCACTCTTATATAGGAATCACCATCACATACCTCCTTCCTCTCTCTCTCAGTGCACAAGGAAGCATGTGGATGTGTGAGCAAACTCACTACATGTTTCTGCTGTCTACTAATTATACATTTTGCATCTTTTCAGCTGTACCTTTGCCTTGCATCTACTTTACACAAGAAAATCTTGTGGAAAGCTTCAAAAAAAAAGGAAAAAAAATTAGGCAAATATAATGCTTCTCTTGGCACTTCTGTATTAGTGGCAGGGTTGATAGTTCTGCCTATGGAAGTGACAAGTTTTGCATTGTTTTGCCTGCATTTCTCGTTCAGAAGCAAGCACAGAGACTGTATCAGCAGCAACATTGTACAGATTGAAAGAAACGATATAAATCTGTTCAAGGCCTTCCCTGGAAGCTTTTCCAATAAAAACTGAGGGATTATTTTTTTGCAATTTGAAGAAGTGATTGCTCTGTACCAGAACTTCCAGAATTGAAATATTCCTATGATGAATATAATTCTAGATTCTGATCCGCACTGCACATCACATAAATCTCCGACCTGAGTAACAGCTATAAATCAAACCCAAGACAGACATCCTGGAGAGGCCAAGTGGGCAGACTCTTGGGCTGCTTAATTTTGGCAAGTAATACTTGCAGCAGCTTCTGCCTACCTGTTCTTGGTGCCCAGGACAACCTCAGGACAGGAAACTAGAAGATTTTGCAAGCAACACGCAGTAGTGAAGAATCAGATCCACTAGAAACCACTTGCCTTGTGTCAGCCTAACCATAACCCAGCTGTGAATGCCACAAAGTTAGAGAATACTTGATTTGTACTTTTTAGGTAGCCCCTCCTGCCTCATTTTGATTACTTGGTCTTCTGGGATTTTATCTTCATTCCAGCTGGCAAAGCATCTACTGCTGGTGGATTGACACAAAGACAGCCAGTAGCAAAGCAGCCTAATATTGCCATATTCAGAAAAGTCTCTTCAGAAGAATAAGTGACAGGAGGGGAGAGAAAACCCCATGGAGCAAAAGTACACAAAGCGTGTGCTTCTCTAGCTCCTATTGATGTTTATTCCTGAAACACGTCAGTCATAACAGGAACATCAGCCAGCACCGATTTTAAGAAGGAAGAGAAAGGAGAACATCTTTTTCTTCTCTCCCCCGTTTAGCAGCCAAGGCCAGTCCCTCACTGGCCCAGCTCTTCTGTAGTTGAGGCTCTGCCCTGGCCTGGGGGAGCGAATACCCTGCACGGTCGTCCTTGCATTTCTGGACCTTTGCCCAGCTACTGGTGGTTTATCCCATCATATATTGTACACTCCATGATGTGTACTGGCTGGAGAGCCTGTGCCTGCTAAGTATTCACCTGATCTAATTTACCCAACCAAACTTCGGGTCTGATAAATTTATTATAGAAATGGGCAGCTCTTGACCCTTCATTGCTCTCTGCTTCCTGAGGTCCACTATGGGTGTGTTGTGAAACCAGAGTTTGGCTGCTACCACACTGGAGTCTGGGAAGAAAAGGTGATAGAAGCTACTTTCAACTCAGACTGGCCACAGTTTTGGTCTCTGGTAGAAAGACTTATGCCCTAAACAGATTGAAGTTTCCAGCACTACAATTTATAGGAAGGAGGCAGACAAAGCAACATTCTCTCCAGTGCTCCCCTGCTCCTCCTTTCTACCCAACTACACTTCTCCACGGAGCTGGAGAACAGAAAGTGTCAAGGTGTCTCTTTTCCAGTTGGACATTCCTGTTAGGGCAGGCTCTGAGGTGCCAGCAGTAACCTTGCAATGAAGTAACAATACATTAAAGAGAGAGAGAACAGCATTAACACAGCTCTCCTTGAAGCAGCATATTGATACCCAGATGAGGAAGAAGAAGGTTTTATTTCTTTCAGGGACAAAAAAATATATCACAGCATTTAAAACTACCTCTTATGTAGAGATGCTGTAGAAACCTTTAAAGGGTGAAGAAGGGATGGAGAGAGACAAACAGTAGGTAAAAATATTCTGTGTATGAAACCCTTTGCTCAGTCTGCTTCAGTAAGTCAGTATTTCTCAGCATCAACCAGTCGAATACATGGAAATACCATCATGCAAACAGAACAGCATTTGGCAGAGAAACTCTGCTTTACCATTTACTTAATGTACTGGGGAAGGTATTAGTCAAAATATTTATTCTATGAAGCTATACTACATCATCCATTTCAATCCTTTCTCTTCCAAAAGCACTGGTCCTCAGTGAAACACCTTTTTTCTATGCAGACCACAGAAAGACAAGACAGTCAGTCTCCTTTTTTCCTAGTTAAATATTCTAGTAATCCTTACTAGTTTACTATTTTTACTCATAACAATCAGATTGTTATGTAATTCTTAACTGCAGCAAGAATTGTCTGAAGACTAATGCTTAGATCTCACTGACAGAAAGGTTTTTCTTAATGTCTTAGATTTTGTTTAAAGAAACAAACACACAAAGTCATTCTAGGCAAAATATTTGTTCTACTTTCTCAAATGATGCCACTTTTGTTTTGGCACACTGTCAATAAATAAAACTAGAACTATAAGGGTCTTGGCTTTGTTTTTACATTGTCTTAGAATAGATAAGCACAGAATTGGAATATCAAAATGTGGCCCATAATTAATAAATTCATCTCAACAAATTCTTTCCTTTACTGTGTGAAGAATTGTTTGAGCCAAGAGTCCAAAATCCCAGGGAAAGCAGGGACAAGTAACGTTTATTTGTTCTACTCTCAGATAGCAATACTACTCAGGCAAGTTTCTGGAAACAGGGGGACCTGCAGTGTTTCAGAAAATGAGGGAGTTTTTCATCCTGTAAATAGAGAATGGACTCCCTTCTCACAGGAGGGCAGCTGCGGTTCTCCTAAAATAAAGCCAAGACACAGAGCACACAGGCCAAATAACGCCTCATGATGCTGAATTATCTAACCCACACCCAGCCATTGGAGTTGTTTAGTATTGTATCTTCTAGTGAGATGCTGGAATGTCTTTGAGCATGGTTCCTGGCTGTTTTTATTATTTCCAGGTAGAGTCTCTCTCTTTTGGGATTTCACAAGTGCTACTTGTGTACCTTTTCTGCTCGTCAGGTGAGCAGTCTCAGCAAAATCCTTACATAATGCTAATAGTCTCATATGGATGGAAAACAGTTTACCTTAGATAGATGAATTCATATTGTTACATTATAAAAGCTTTGCAGAAAGGAGACTTTCCACCAGGTGTCAAGCTTCTGTACTACGTAATCTATCATCAAATCTCAAACACATCTGGCCAATTATTTTATTTTCCTTTTAAAAACCAAGGAGGGGAAATAAAAGCAAATTTAACATTTACACTACTATTTGTGAAAGTGAAAATAATGTATCCTCCAGCAGTTATGTCACATTTACTTTTTAGTGTAACATGTTGACAAATTAAATATTTTCTAGCAAACTTCCCTCTTCCCATTAAAAAAATGGGGATTTTTCCACTTTATGACAGCTCCAACCAATATTTAAAAAAAAAGAAAAAAAAGAAAGAAAGAAAAGGAAGAAGGGAAGGAAGGGAGGGAGAGAGAAGGAGAGAAAGGAAGAAGGAGAGAAAGAGAAAAAGAAAGAGGTGGGCAGATGCTGCTCACTTTGAATTAAATTGTTTCTTTAAGGACCCTTTTCCTAGGTGCAGAGTGAATTTGGACTTTCAGATTCCTTTGTTTGACTGGACAGCTCAGCATACCTTGGCTCTGCTTCGCGGTCCCCGGCACAGTTCCTCTCCCAGTTCCCCATGCAACTGTATCTTTGCACAGCAGAATGCTCCTGGGCTGTCTGTTCCCCCACCATCCTCTGAACCTCCCTCTTCTTGCCTCATCGGTGCTAGCAGGAGAAACATGCACATTTCTTGAAAGAAATCCCTCTGAAATCTGTCTTTCCACGCATGGCCACGTGCCCCCTCACACCTGGGCTTCCATGAGGTTCACGCACTTGGCTTCTGCATGACTTGCTGCTTCAGTACAACATGACCCTTGAAATCAAGCAAGATGTTTTCAGGAGGCAATGCTTCCATTTTGTGTATCTCTGTCAGTACACCAGGCTTGAGGACTTCACAGCCAATTCAGAGATACCAAGGGCTCGGGTTTTCAGGACTTAGTTGACTAAGAGATGCATCCAACACCTGGCTGGTGCAAAACACCCTCTTCTGCAGCAAAGTGCCAACAGCAGTGAAGTTTTCTCAGAGTAATGTTAAGGGGACCTCAGTCCTGCATTGCACTTGAGAACTTTCTGAGAGGTGCCAATGTAATTTAGACTGCAATCCTCTCTCTCAGCAACATTCAGGATATGCAAGTTGTGCTACCTAAGTAAGAAACATGTATCCCTCCACATAGCACTCTTCGGGAGAGATCAAGATTTTATGCTTCTTAAACTAAAACTCTTTCCCTACATGTCATTCCCACCACCAATTACGCAAGGAGACCCATAACAACTCTGCTGAATAAGGGAAAGAGTCCTTAAGAAAAAACAAACACATACCACCCAGCCCCCATTCCCCCAGATCTTCCCAGTTTCCTGTTTTCTAAGTATTTTCCTCTACCAGCTTAAGATCCTTTGCTGTTATGGTCCAACACCTCCCCCCCAGGCTCTGGACCACCACCACACCACACAGCACCACTCCCTGGAGCAGAGCATGTCAGCCTCTGCACAACACATCCCAATTCCATAAGGACAAAAGTCTCCTTACAGCTTGGCAATTCCTGTAAGTAACCAGCAGTTATCTCTTCAGGCAGGGAGGCTGAATCATGCATACTTTTTCATTGCTTTTGGATGTAAAACTTGCCAAACTTATCAGTTCTATTTTTCTGTTGCAATCCTCTAGCAGCTACCCACTCATAAACACAGTGGCAAAAGTGGATGCATATTAAAGGTATGAACAGAAAATTTGAGGTGTAATAGAAAAGCAAATTACAAGATGCAGGAGGAGGAAAAAATAAAAAGGAAGGGAAAAAAAGAAAGTAACAGAAACCGGCTACAACTTCCTTCTGACATTGATTCATTTCAGCTGGTGAGAAGTTACACGCTGGGAACCACACAGATACTATCACTGGTTTTGTCAGAGAATCCTTCTCAAGTTTCACCTAACCCATTTCAACTCCCGCTGCTGTTACAAAAGCATCATAAAAATAGCAGCAAAACTGTGCTTTTTGAAGCAAGCAGTGCAGAAAAATATCCTTCACAAAAGCAAAGTTTGCAGCATGCTGTAATTAAGCTCCCATCCTGACAGTGGGAGCGTGGAGTTTCATTCTAAATATAGCAGGAGGCTCTCCGGCGTACAGCCCCCTTTTTAATGCGAGATTTACAAAATTAGTCAGTATATGCTGGCCTCCTCCTAGGAATTCTTTAAGAAATATTTGAAGTGCCAATGCAGGGAGCTTTACAGCAGGGATTCAACGTAGTCACGAGTGTCAAATAATTCTGGTTTGCTTTTTCCTTGCCTACACAGTGTTCTGAGTAGGGCATCCACTACACACAGGCAGGAAGATGCAGCCTCTGCCAGGCCTGTCGGCTCAAGCAGGCAACAGCACCCACAGAACACAGAGGGTAGACAAGCGCCTTGACTTTTTCCCTCACATTGATCCCTTTATTCAGCTTCCAGCACCTGTTTCTCATGGCATTTTACACTCAACTGCCAAGGCAGTAAGGGTTTCATCACCTTTGGGTTATCTTTGTTTTATTCAGTCTAAAGCAGAGCTTTAAGCCAGCTTGGACTAGCTCGTACTAAAATGCCGTGTGGCTGGCTGGGATGAATGAGACCACACCAAATTTAAACTGAGTCTGGAAATCATCTTCTTAAATAGATATTCTTAATATAGATCAGCTCCAAGTCCTGATCCTAACTGCATCAATTGATGCCAGAATAATTAATAATTTCCACAAAGAAACTGTCCTATAACTCCAGAGAAATGAGATTCTGGCCTGTGTTTTACCTACATGTTTCTGGTTCAGGTAGCAGGTCTGCTCATCTGCACCCTGCACCACCTCTGTGGTGCAAAGTAAAGAGGAAGGAAGGTCTGGGATCCTCCTCCATGGCAGTGCTCATGAAGGTAAGTGGCCTGGCTCCTGGTGAGAGCCTCTGAAAAGGCGGACTTGGCCCTGAGGTTGGACAGCACCAGGCAGGATGAGCGTTTCCAACAAGGTGTGCACTATTAACTGCTTCAGACAGCTGTATTGGCTCCAAAGCAGCTGCATGAACTCTTATAAAAATAGCAACTTGCTCCCAGCAAAATCCATTTTTGATTGAGTCCAGCCTGCCCCTCCCTGAACTCTGGAAACTGAGCCCAGCCACTGGCAACGTGCGGCTCAAAGCTGGGCTCTGGGTGCTGCAGCCAATTTCATGGCCTGGTGTAGCATCCAGGCAAGCTTGGCAGGAGCGGAATCCAGTTCCTCAGCTCCATAGCTGCTAGCTAACCAGGCCATGCTGAACCTACAGGAGAGCAGCAGGAGCATGGGGATACCCTGCTGATGCTAGGAAGTATTGGGATGTGCTCAGGTACTCCCAAGAGAAGCACATTTCCCCAGTCTACACCACCCTGGATGAGCTTGAGGTTGTGCTTTATTTCTGCTCTCACTTTCCCAGCATTAAGTCTATGTAAAATGCAAGCCTGCTGCAGCACACAGCATTTAATGCTGTTCTGCACACCATGCAGCTTCTACATCATTCACCTTCCTGAAGGTGGGTATGACAATGATGACGCAGAACAGTGGACCTGTGTGCCCCTCTTTGATCCCCAGGCTGTCTCACAAATGGACAGACGAATTACCAGACTCAAACCCCAGGATCCCTCGTGCCTAAGGTTGCTGCTCTGATCAGAAGTCCTAATACTTCTCCTGTTTTGTACAGCATGAGGATGCAGAATGAGCTTTTCTCCTACTGCACATACCAAAGGTTGTATGGAAAAGCTCAATGTCGCAGCCTGTATCAATACCCTTTAAAAATAAAATTCCAAGCCCTGTACTTAGTAAAAGGCTCCAGTCTGTGAGTGGAAGCTGTGAACATTCTAACAGTGAGCAAATCCACCATTTACCCAAAGCTGTTTTCCTTGTGGTTTTTTTTCTTTCAGCAGCATGCATGCATGCCTTCAGTGTTTACTGTCAGCAATTTTCAGTGTGCTGACACGGCTAAAAGTGACCACAAAGCCAATGCAAGCAGGCAAAGAGGAGAAACAGAAGTAGAAATGTCAGGAGGCACAGACTCAAACTTTGCAGCAGTGGGGACTGAGGTAACCCAGCTATCACGGAAAAGAACTGGATACCTGTGTCGTGACAGTCACAACTTGTATGAGGGAGGAAAGAGCACAATAGTATAGATCACACTGCCTCCCTGTCCTGTGAGGCTGCATGTTGAGAATCGATAGCTTCCCCAACCAGGGTCCGACGTCCCTACCCACAGGATCAATTCGGAGGCATGATTTGATAGTTATGCTGCTGTGAACTCCTTGCAAAACCCAGTGGTGATTTAAGAGCTGTGCTAAGAGCAGAGCCATGAGCTGTCCTTACTGGAGGCAAGATCTGAGTTTCCCCAAAGCAACATTCAGCGCAAGTCTTTTCCTGGCCTGCGGCACAACCACCACTGCCTGCTTACGCACACTGAGTGACTGTTCACAGACCCAGCATCAGGTTAATGCCACCAACACAAGCTAATTCCACCACAAATAAAGGTGACAAAAGGAGGCCTATAAAAAGGACTTGGGACCTGATGAAATAGGTGCTCGCAGCCCCAGGAATCCCTCAGCCCATACAGCACCCTGATACAAGTGCTGGAGGATTAGAAACAAGTTTGTATTAATTTTTTTTAAAATATGCTTTCCAAGGCCAGTAACTGTATAACATTTTTCAGGTTTAGACATTTTTGCCCCTCCCAGCTGTTTTCAGTCCAAGACACCAGAAAACCATAAGAATAACTGACATTGTCCATTTTCCTTTGTCCAAGACCCAAGAATTGCAAATTTGGATGAACTTCAATGCCAAGTACATATCACAGCAGAAAATCATTATTTTTATAAATGTCCTCTGTAATTATGGAGAGTAGAATTATTTATGTAGTGAAATGTACCCACAAGCCCTAATAAAATACACTGGGAATATTTTGCTTTAAAAAATGTCTGCATCCATGGCAAAGAGAAAGGAAAATGAGAAATTATGCTTTCACAATGAGCTCCCAGTATCACTTCACTTTAGGCATTAGTCCAGTAAGGTACAGTGACTATACCTCCCTATACAATGGACAGGGATGGGTGAGCTCTCCAGAGAGCTGGTCAGATCCCCTACCTTAGTTCCTGCTCCAAAAACGCCTCTGGCACACGTGAAAACAGCCAAGAACTACCTGGTTTCAATTGATCAGCACAGCAGTTACATTTGTTACTGCTTTGTTGCTCAGTCTCTTTCATATCCCTTCCTAAACTGCAGTAAAAACATTCCCCCAGACTGAAGCCAGCAGGGCAACACAATTATGATAAGAGTCGCAAAATATAATAATTTGCATATCCGTGACTGACACAGAAGTTCATTAATTAGGCATTCTGAGTATATGTATATATGTATAAATTAGCATCTATTCATCATTTAAACTGTAATAGTTTTTTTTATATCTGAATATTAACTATGTAGGAAAATTACTAAGTTTTCTGTGGAAGGGCATCCAACAAGAAATTTCATCAGCAAAACTAAAATGAGAATTATAAAAGTAAGAAAAAATAGTAGAGTGAACACTGAAGAATTTCACCTTAGTTGTGCCTATCCCTGCTCTGTTCCACCTCACTTGTTGCAAGCTCTCTGCTACCTCTCTCACCACCCATGCACATGCATTCCCAACAATTCTTCATGGTGGGAGCATTTCAGGAGTACTATTTTTGACTGAATTTAAAAGGCAATGTAAAAACCTTCAGGATTTCACACATCTGCTATCCACAATCCCGACACCTCATTAATATTAAAGAGGACACAGACTGAGAGCAGAACTTCTAACTACACCACTACCTAGCAGAGCTCCCAAACACAAACATCTTGCACCAGCACAAATTAATTCTTACTAGGGAAAATAAGTAGAGGGAAATAGAACTTTTAAGGGTTTTTTAAAAATCTGGATGCAACCTCTTTGCCAGGAAGTACAAGACACTTCAAAGACAGTACTTTTGCAAATGAAAGATATCTGGTGATTTTGGAAGTCTGAGATGACAACTTGAAAAATTACCAAAGCTTACAGATCTTGAACAGAAGCAAACAAGATGACAGGAACGCTGGAGAAATTATAGGCAAGACAGAAACTAATGAAGATATAATCACCAATAATGATATTAGCAAAGTTTGCTCGGAGCTACAAAATGCACCAAGGGTAGAAAAAATAAAAATAAAAAGGGGGTCCTCCGGTGGCAAAAGCAGAAGCAGCTGCTCTGTTATGCTGATTTACCCTTTCCAAGCATCTGGCCTGCACTTTTAAGAACAGTGATGCCTACAGTCAACCAGTAAAACCAAGAGAGAAATAGAAAACCAACAGAACCAGCATCCTCTAAAGGGTGGACATTTATCTAGCAGAAAATGCAGATGAACTTCATAACATGGAAGTTCTTACTGGGCTACATATATGGGACAGTATTAGTAAGATACGGGAAATGGAGAGCACACTAGTGAAAGAACAAAGTGTGAGATATCTGTTTTCTTTTGTAATTCTTCCCCTTCAGAAACAGGGAACACTGACTGTTCCTTGTCCATCGAAGTGGTGGCTTTTACGTGCAATGGTTTGGCAGCTGCTACCCCAGCACCTTCTGCACTGCTAGAGATGCAAAGTTCATAACTGCAATATGTAATTTCGTTCTGTGTGATATCACTGAAAGTAATGCAGCTGTGGGATTGATAGCTGAGTTATTTTACCTGGACAACACAACTGTGTATCTGGGAAGGAAAAAAAAAAAAAGGAAAGAAATGTAAAGAAAACCTTATTTTTTAAAAAAGTGCAGGTTTCTTTGTGATTCAAGTTTCCCAAATTCATCTCAATTTAGATTCAAGGGTAGCAAGCACAAAGGATGTACTCTCACAAGCCCTCCTCATTCCTCCCACTCTTCAACTTCGTAACTATTCAAGCCCACTGACCTTGCTCAGCATCTCTGTCTTACCCTATTAATATTACGATATCACCTTTAAAATATCCATATATAGAACCCATTATGGTATCGAAAACTCATTAAAGCATGTATATATCCAAAAGAAACAAAAGTTGTGCCAGTGTTAAGTGGTCTAGGTTTCTTCTCTTCAACTTAAAAAAACTAAAATAAAAATTGAAGGAAGAAAACTCTGGCTTAATTTTCTGCCTTTCCGCAAATGTAAATCTGTCTGTCATACATCATCTCTGCATTTTGGGGTTGTTTTTAGCTCCCAAACTCCAGGTCTGATCTAGAGAGTTGTAGAGCTCTGACAGCTCCCACTAAACACATGCACGAATGACTCCAGCTTTGCCAGAACTAAGCAGGGGGTGGGTACAACTTTCTAAAGGTCCTTCAGAACAAACAGAAAGAACCTGCGATTTTCTGCATGCCAGCTTTTGAGCTCATGCCTGCTGAGCGTGATCCCTAAAATTACAAGGCTCATGAAACAGGTCATGGCTATGTCTAGGGGTCAAGCAAAGCTGCATTGAGTAGTATGTGGATGAAGGTGAAGTATCATAGATAAGATAATAATGCACAGACAAGGAAAGGTCATTTCTCCTGGTGTCAAGTCAAGAATTAAAACCACCAAAGCTTAGAAGATCAGTTTAAGTGAGAATTCTCTGTGTCAAGAACATCCACCCACCAATCCAGACTAATGCCTCCCATGCAATACGCCATAGGAACCACACAAATAAACCAGAAAGTTCAACTGAGCAACAAAATTAAAACTCCTGATGTAAATAGGCATATCTTGGTACAGGTGGGTCATCAAATGTCATGATTAAATTTGAACAGGACAGGTAAGGCTAGTCTACAGGATCTAGTGCTGAAAGCAGTTTCAGAGAGGGCAGGATTCCTGTTTCAGCCATTAATGAAAGAGCAAAGGCAAGTCCGGTTCATGGCCTTGTAGGTTTTATCATAAGGACCTGTTCTTTTGTGCTTAAGAAACTGCTAATGATCTGGTCGAATGGGCGTTAATTCCTTGAAGGAAGGATCCTTCAAAGATTGAGTAAAAATCTTTGATTGAGGCTTAGATTTAAATAAAGTGCCTACTGACAATTTGGGACAAATTCAGCTCTCAAAGCTGAAGGAATTCAAGCATTTATCCCAAAGTCTTGTATCACCCACTGGCTATAGGAAAGGGACTGATTTCTTGAAAAAGACTGCTCCAGGAAGAGGATGAGGGACAGAAGTGAAAAAAACCCTCTATCATTTACATGGAAGCAAAGACCAACTTTGGAGTGCAAGGCCACCACTTTTCATATTTTTCATTTTCTATTTGGACAATGCTCTCAGGCACATGGAGTGATTCTTTTGCTCCAGAGCTAGGAGTTGGACTCAATCCCTGTGGTCCCTTCCGACTCAGGATATTCTACAATTCTATGATTCTAGCATCAATGGAGGGGAAAGTTACTCAAGGTGTGGTAAAAAGAAGTAAAACCAACCCAGCTGTCAGTTTGCCTGCTGGCTCTTGCCAATGGGTACCCTTTCATGAGCCTCAAAAATCTGAATTTACCAGAATCCTGCACTAGCTAGAGCAACACTAGTTATACAACTTGATCTTAATTGAAATATTTGGTGCCTGCTGATATGTTCAAACAAATTCACCAGATCTTGATTATGCGCTGGCAATTAAAGCCATTAAGTCAGTAGACAGACAGCAGGTTATTTCATTGCTATTTGACAAAGCCAGCCATCGCTCTTTCCTACTGTCTATGTGACAGCACTGTAATTAGCAGTAATCAAATACTATTTGTGCTAGGTGTTGTGAGTTTGCTTCCTTAGCTAGCAAGATACCTCTGCCAATTGCAGAACACAGAAACCTACCTCTGGTCAGATGATACACAAGATACAAAGAAGGGAGGAAAACAATGAAACATGAGGAACAAAGGATGACTGCCTATTTCAGGCTGAAGGAGTTTGATCTTGAAAGCAGGATTCAATACTAAGAATATTTTTTTTTTATTTCTGCAAGCTATAAATTAAAAAAAAAAAGCTGAATTATAAAAGCCTGATCAAGTAATATTGTGAAATACAATAATAATTAGAATTATATTTAGCATTTATGTATTCCCTTCTTGAAGAATGCATGCAAACTCCATTAGCATTAATGGGTGTTCTATTCATGCATCAAGCAGAGACTAAAGCCTAATAGTGCATTACATCTTCAAAGTGCTGTACAAACATTAACTAATTAATCCTCATAACCACCCTGCATGGTAGGTAAGTGATACATGAAGTGTATATCTGAGCAAGCCCAGGAGCAAGACAGCATCACTTTGTGCCCTTCAACACAGACCAGAAATTAATCACATTTATACTGCCACCAAATTCAGATGTATTATACAAGAGCAAGAGAGGGACCCATGGTGAGTCAAGTTCAACTGAAGCCAGCAAGAGAAGAAGTAAATTACAGTGCTCTCTCTCTCTCTTCCCTCCTCCCTGGTCTCTGGTGGGCCACTTGCACCTTGGTGAGCAGAAAATATTAATGCCCACTGCTTCTCCTTTAAATTTCTACTTGGGGGAGAGAGCTCTTGAATCCTGGGACGGAGAAAGGAAAAGATCCATAGGAGCCTTATCACTGCAGACTTCTCCTCCATCAGTACCATTCCCTTTCATATTGTGGTCTTCCCCTCTTTCAGCTACTATTCTTCCTGGCAGGCTTTCTGCCTTCAAAACCTTTAGACAAACTCTGTATATCAAAGTTGCAACAGGACCCCAGGAGGAGGAACTCAGCCCACGATTTGGGCATTCCAATTATAACATCTGAGTGATTTCTCTTTAAATAGTAATCTAGCAGTGAACATGTTTCATCTTTCCCTGATGAAGAGACTGCATTCTGAACACCCACTTTGCAACAGGCTATAGGCAGGAACTTTAAGGGTGTAACTTTATAGGCAGAAAACTATTTTAACACCATATATAGAGGCCCCTGGACATAAATCCTCAGAGAGCATTTTATGAAGACAACAAGCCTACATGGTAGTACGTCATGAAAGAGAGGGAGTGCCCTTTGAGAAGAAAAGGGGGGCAAGAAGACTGCTGTGAGGTGGGGGGAGTCAGGCTGTTCTCCCAGATAACAAGTGATAAGATGAGAATTGCAACCAGGAGGTTTATATTGGATATTAGGAAAAATGTCTACACTGGAAGGGTGGCTAGGCATTGGAACAGGCTGCCCAGGGAAGTGGTGGAATCACCAGCCCTGAAAGTGTTTAAAAGATATGTAGATATGGCACTTGGGGACACGGTTTAGCAATGAACACAGCAGCAGTACATTAACAATTGGACCCAGTGATTTTAGAGGTCTTTTCCAGCCTTAGGAGTTCTATGATAAGTATTAACTCAGAAGGGAAAAAGGAAAAGCAGAGCAAGTACCTAATGAAAACATTGCACTGCACCATTTCCATGACTACTCTGCTTTCCAAAACTCACTCAGCTCCATATATGCCATAGTGAAGTGGTGCAGTGGCAGGTGCTTTAGCAAACTAACACAAATATATTAATTGTTTAAGTTTCCCCCTTCCCTGGAAGCTCAGCATCAGAGCTGAGGCCACAATTGAAATCCATGGGTCTCTGACAAGCTAGTCCTCTCCATGGATAGAGGCCAAGATCAGCCTTTCTCTCTGCACGTGTAATCCTGATCTCACCAATAGCCATGGGCACTTTTCCACAGTTGCTACTTGCCTGCGAAATGATGTGTGCCATTTACAAGCCCAAAGCAGATGGGTGCTCAGGGAGAAGCACAAGCACGGACAAAAATGCATGTTCAAGAAAGATGCTTTTAAAACTGTGCTTTGCTACCTTTTGGTGTCATATCAAACACGTGAACAGCCAGCATGAAATGAGAGGAACTTTATTCAAAGGATGATCAGTTTTGTTTAAAAGTCACCCACACAACATAAATTATACTTCATATGCCAAATCTTCAGCTACAGGTGGTGCTCAAAACTGGTTCACCCTGACTGCTGTAGCATGAAGAGTTCAGGGCTTGGATGGCAATGGGAACTATAGATGGCTCAGCTGGTGTGTTTGGTCTTTAAAGATAGAAACACATTTGAAACATTCTGTTGTCATTTGCCACAGGCTGCTTAGAAAGTTTACAGACACATATCCTAAATACATATGTACTGACATCAAGTCACAATATCAATGAAGTTTCAACAAGACTATGTATAAATTTGCTTAGAAAATGAACTTTCATTTGCCCTAGAGTTTGCTGGACAATATTTTTTAAAAAATGTACCATGGTATAGAAAAGATTCAGTAGTGCCAGTGGTGAAGGTCCTGATGCTTGGAATGGAAAACAGATAAGAATCTTGGCTCAAACAGTTGAAAATTGAATTGAACTTTCTGGGCAGGGCTTTGTAAAAATCAGGTTAAGACAACAAAACACAAGGGGGTTTACAGTTGCCCTTCTCTTTATTTAATGTGATTCAAAAAGTCCACTGTGGTAGCAAACACAGCCTTTGCCCAGTTGGGTGCCCCTGCACTGACCTGTTTTATCCTGAGTGACAGAGCAGTGCTTTTCCTAATATAAGACAAGCACAAGTCTGCAAAAGGTAACAATAACTGTGTTCTGCATCAGAACTAAAAACACGTGCGTTATTTTTATCTGCTTTTCTTTCAAGGAAGAAAAGGTTTTTCCAAAATCTTGTCTTGGTGAAGATTCCACCCATAAGAATGAGGAACACAAGGGCAGCCTCCTTGCATGCTGGAAAGCCTTCTCTGAGCTCTGCCCTTACAGGGCTTAGAGTTTCTGGGGCAAGTGTGCACCACCAGCTTCCTACACCTTCCCCACCCCACCCCTGAGGATCCACCTTCCCTTCCCTGTGCAAATGGAAGCTCTGAAACAGTCCCTGTGCATAACTCCTGCAACACCAACTTCACGCTGTCCTGTCTTCCCAAAATGAAGAAAACTAAAGGAAATTTCTTGTGTGCCTTCCCTAATCCTGTCGCTTGATATATATAGAGGGAGAGAGAGAACAGCACAGAGAACTGAGATTGTGAGAACTGGTCTCATTTTAAAGGAGCCCTCCCTCTCTGCTAGCAAATATTCAGCAAATGTTGTGACCATTTAATTTCTATACTCTCTCTTCCCCTCTGTCAATAACTATATAATTTCCAGACATGTTGAGGAAATATTCCCTGATCAGCTGACACTCAGGGTAGACAAATGCAAGGTAATGCACACAAAGAGCAGCAGTTTCCTCATACCCTCTGATGGATGTTATCTTAACTCCAACTGCTCTGGAAAATTCTTCAGCACTGCTATAGGCAGTGGAGTAAAAACACCTGCTCTATACAGAAGGACAAGGAATTGGCAAAGAAACAACAGGATGGGAGAATGTGTTAATACAAGGAAATAAGTAAAGCCTCCATGTACACTCAAGCTCAAGTACTTGCTACCTCATTTCGAAAAGAATACAGGTTATTACAGCCATGGAGAAGTTTCCATCTGAGGAAGGATTTTAGAGATTGCAACTATTAAGTTTAAAGAGAACTCGGGTCAGGACTGACATGATAAAAAGTATATCCAATAATACGTGCTTTAAAGAAGGTCTATCTCCCTTTCTCTTGTTTTTTTCTCAAACAGGAAAGAATGAGGACCCTGACATTTAATGGGAAATATATCTAAAGGGCAGTATAATTAAAAATAATGCTCAATGCCTTGTTGAGACAAAGTCTCAAAGATTTTAAAAAACAGTACCTGTTCATGGTAACGATTGCTACAAGTTTGCATGGGTTATCAACCCTCCTGCTTCAGCCGAAGAATAACTGTGATAACCAGGAAGAGGAAAAAATTCCTCCTTGTGAAGACCTCACTATATCATCTCTCAGGGCTTCCAAAGCATTTGTGCAAGCTGAGCACTGAGTTCCTTCTGAAATCCATGGCACTTATGTGTCCAGATTCCACAATTGCTGTTGACCATCCTCTCATTCCCCCCAAACAGAAACCTGCACCTTCCAAATATCTAAAGCTATGCCTACAAGGGGCAAGAGACAAGCAACACCGAATATGGGGGGAGCAGACAAACTCTGCGGGCCCAGCTCAGCATGGACTTTGCAGACAGTGATGCTGAACAGCAGGGCGGGAGGGATGGGTCTCTGCCCCAAGCCACTGTACCAAACAGATTTGGCTGGATCACCTCAGCAAATCCTTGTGCCATGGTTCTGGTCACAAAGCCAGGGGTCCCAGGCCAACTCCGAGTTCAGCTCTCTCTTTTGGTATGTCACACAGCTTCTGTTCAGATAAGTGTGACACATCCACGTCTCCAGGTTCATAAGCAATGTGGCAGGCTTCCTGCTCAAGGCTGAGATGGGGTTGCATCAGATATGACTCTGCCTTGATTTTCAAAAAGGCCTAATTCTGCTGTCACTTTGACTTTTTCACTAATGCAAATGAATTAACTCCAGCTATATGCTAATACTGCTAAGAATACAATTCATAAATTAGAGAAGGCTATTTTCGGGACTTTCTTTTATTTCCTGAAAGACCCTTAACTCTCCTAGTCTTTCAAAGTAAGCCAAAGCATTCAGATGTTGCTGGTACAAACTGCGTCATACGAGACACAGACATAAAGAGTAAAACAAGCGCTATAATTTAACATTCAGGCAGTCGCTGCAGAGCCCCTACGTATTGTTGCAAATGAACAAAAGTTTAGAATTGACTCCCCTTTCCAGAGAAGTAAAGGACTCCCCTGCTGGCTTTTTGTTTTGTTTTTGTTTTTTAAATTGCACAAACTGGTCTCATGGTCTGTGCAATTACAACAAGAATGTATAAATGGAGCTGCTTGGCCTAAGGAATCTCTCCCAGCACAAAGAAATCCAAAACACTACGATGCTTGCTTGTTTGTTTGCTTTTAACACTAATGATCATTTTCCACCACAAATCCTTTCTATCTTTTGACCAGTTCCTCATTGACAGAGTTTACCAGGTCCCCCCTCTGATGCACTCGAGCACTTTCAGGCCTGAGCTCACCACAACACATTCAGGAGAGTTTCATTCTGCAAAGCGCCCTGCACAGCCACGATCCGCGGTTCAGAGTGATCCTTCCCCAGCAGCCAGGGGAAGTCAAGCCAAGCACACTGCAAGACTTGCCCTCCTAGCTTGAGTTTTACAGCCGATCAACACCTTCCCTTCATTCCATAAAGGATTCCAGAGAGATGGCAGTCAAAATGCAAATCTCTGTGGAAAGAAGCCAGTTTATCCTCCCAGAGGGCAGAAAGGCAACTAGTCCTGTAAAAAAGATAGCAGACTTGGGCTCTCTGCTCTCAGTGCCTGAGCATGTACCAGAGAGGGAAACTCTTGTGCCCTTGTGTGACATTTGCCTCAACAGGAGCGCCCCAAGCTCCCTGTGTAGATTGAGGGCATTTCAGAAGTATGCAGGAGCAATATTATAGCCACAGTCCACAAGGAAGTCAAGGAAGTCTGAAAGGATTTGTGCAAGGGGTAAAAAGAAGGAGGGGTGATGCTGCCAACCAGCACATCCCAAATTCTCTTTGAAACCCAAGACCATGCTGTGGGGACAGAAGTGCCTGTTACTCTGGGCACAGATGGTGGCATGCAGCACAAGACCCATTCATCTAAGGTGACAATATTCTGCTCTGTGTGAATGTGGCCACTGTATTTTTCTCCACTCTACTGGGAATGAGAGCAGCCCATATTGCTCACTGTTCTCCAGGATTTACATCCAGGAAAGTCACGTGCCCCCTCTGCCTCCCTCCCTCTCTCCCTTGCCTGTGCACACACAGAGCAGCCATCCCCTCCTCCTTTCCATTTATCCTGGGTGGTTGCACGGAGCTGGGGAGCACATCTGCACTGCCAGCCACACCTGCTCATCACGCCAGGCTCCACTCTGACTCACAAAGGCACAGACAAAGTTGCAGTTCAAGGGGTGGGAGGTGAGGAGAGGCATGAAAAATATCTGGCAAAGTAATAGGATTAACACCAGCAGTACTGTGTAAATCATCATCTTGTGTCTTTGTGCTGCTCACACCAGCTAAAAGCAATAAACCAAAGCATAAACAAGACACCTCCCCCAGCATGAGGTACATTAAAGTAATGCAATTTCCAAGGCAGCCCCAGCATCGTCTGTTCCTGTCCTAATGAAGAGCTGCAAAATTTTACTCATCCACTCAAGGTAAGTCATATTTTGATGGACAAGTGAAAGAAGTAGATTTTTCATTTTAAGTATCCTACTAAAAGGCTAACAAATAAATCTTCCGACAGTGGTATTATCTTCCATAGAAGTTCTGGTACTCAATGCCAGGAATATGTAACAGACATTTAAATGCCCTAAATGTCCATATTCATATAGAATTGCCCTTTTTGCATACCAATCAAAGGCCAAGTTTTTGTCTCAGCCATACTAGCATAAATCCCAGCTAAATCTAATGATGTTTTCCATTTAGAAAGAACAAACCTACTCTAAACACATGTAATGGGACAGTATCAGTCAGCCCACTGATATTTCTTAGTACACCCTGAATTTATCTGCTTTTCTGCTGGAAAGAAGACAAAAAAAGAAAAGGGAACCACTATCAAAGAAAAACAAGAGGCTGTATTCTCACTTCTCTATTTTCTGTGTGCACTTGGAATTCATGGGGATCACTGTACAACACTGTTCACAAAGAACTTTAAAAGGTGAGCTCATGATTTACATAAATGAATTTGTCATTTCCAGCAAAATATGTCCTAATGATGGAAATTCTTTCTTGGTCATGCTGTAGAACAAAATATTTTTCTGAAAGGTTCTTCAGCTTTCTGTGCCTTCCTGTTTATAGACAGATAAGACTCTTTCAGAGCTGAAGCACAGTAAATTACTGCTTCAGAGACCGTGACTTTCCTCTGCCCCCAGTTATGCACATTAATATCAACTGTAAACCCAGGTGTAGTCAAATTCCAAAGGCCTACATACTTTTAGAATCTGAAACACAGGTTTTTTTTCATGTAAAAATGAAAATTCATCTATTCAGTTTAAGGATTTATCTATGCCTGTCATCTGAGTACCTATTCTGCTACCTAAACAGAATTCGACAAAATAAAAATTTGCTTCAATGGTTAACTACCAACAAAAGATTTTTTTTTTTTTTCAATCCAGCTTCTTCAGAGAATAAAGAATATAAAGAGGATTTAAGCACAAAACAAGTGTAGCCTCTCTGTTGCTGGTGGCAAGGAAAAGAAAATGCAGACAGCAAAGGCACCGCCTAAATACAGTGTGGAATAGATTCCCTATAACCAGATCTGTGCACTCACACAAAGGCATCTGCCAGCAGAGCTAGTGCAGGCACCAGCCAAAGGCTATTTTAAAAGTGCAGCCTATGGAGCATTTCCTCAAACCAAGACAAAAGGACTTGCTGGCTGGCACAGCTTTAACAGCATCGCCCGGCATGACGCCCCGGAATTAGAGGCGTGCCAGCAGGAGTGTGGCCTGAGTCACTCCGAGGGCACCATTTGGACTGGTCATGAACCTCCCGGTGCCCTGCTGCCACCTTCCACCCCAGTGCTGCCTGGCAAAGATGCCTGCAGCCACCAGGAAGCCCTCCCTAGCCCGGCTTTATTAGCAGCCAATTCCCTTGGCCAGCCTGCACACTGAAATTTAACTTGCTTTTGTTGCGTGCTTAGAAAAGGAGGGAGGAAAAAAAATAAATAAAAGGAGACAACAGGATTGTCCTGCCTCCATTTGGAGAGCATAGCACATAGTATCAGACACTGAACTTTAGAAAAACTCCCTGGGGACTGTTCAGACTAGGGGAAAAATGCTGTTTCCAGTGAACTGCCTTAATTCAATTGATTATCACACCTTACTGCCAATACAGACACATTTTAGCCACTCACACAATACTAGCAGGCCAAGTAAATGTTAGAGACTGACACACCATTGCCAACATGGCTCTAGTACACAGCCCTGAATGAGCCTGAGATAAAAGAAGCTCTATTTTGTTACTAGAGTTGAGTGGAAAGCTATTTGTATGGACATATACTGTATTTAATATCACCATTTATTGCTCATTTACATGTATTGTACAAACATCCAGCAACTTAGGTGGGTGCCAAGATATACAAATTTCAATGCTTAACTACAGGCATGTTAAAAACGGCCTTCTCTTTCCTGTCCCATCTTCTCTAGGTTTAAAAGAAGGTGGTGACTGCAAGGATTCAAACACATGCTGATATCCACATAAATCTGAGGTACATGCCAAGGTGTTCTGTGGAAAACTCATGGCTGAGTGTGTGCAAGGTTGAGGGAGGGCTGTCTGTGGGCCCAATGGGACTGTGAGCACTAATGACTTAATTTTTTTGATGTTCTTAGTCCCTAAATTGCATGGTAATTTGGACACAAATACCTTAAATTGAAAGAAAGTGGCTTTAGATTTGATGTTAGGAATAAATTCTTTGCTATGAGGATGGTGAGGCACTGGAACAGGTTGCTCAGAAAACCTGTGGATGCCCCATCCCTGGAAGTGTTCGAGGCCAGGTTGGAGGGGGCTTTGAGCAACTTGGTCTACTGAAAGGTGTCCCTGCCTGTAGCAGGGGGGTTGGAATGAGATGATTTTTTAAGGTCTCTTCCAATCCAAACCATCCTGTGAGTCTACGAATGACAGGGCTCTGTGAACTTGCCCCTGCCCTGCTGCTTGCCCTGGCAGAGGAAGAAGCTGGTTGAGCAGATAAATGACTAATGAGCTGCATCTTCATCTCTCCTCCCTGCATCTTCATTACCCTCCTGCATACAGGATAATGCTGGCTACACTGCTCCCTTTTAGGCAGTGTTCACACATTCACACCACTGTGAGAAATGAAAGCACTGTGCATTTATAAGGGTGCTTCCTGCACGAGTCTGCTCTGTCCCTCAGATCTCTGTTCTCCTGAAGATCACAGCTGCAATATAAAATATATGATTTTTAACTGTTCAGCAGGATTATTCTGCCAGGGCTGGCAGCAAATAAATTAGAGGTTGAAAGAATGACAAAAAGCCTTCTCTTCCTTAGAGCCTGCAGCTGAAGCCAAAGAAGAAAAACTGCTTAAGGCTCCGTCCTTCCCTCCACCTCCCAACACCTACTTTCGTTTCTCTACAGTTCCTAAGACGTGATGTTCACATTACAGTAATAAAGTTCACATATGTCTTCATACCAAGCACTGGCCCAGGAAGTGATACGGACTTAAGTGATGTGCACCCACAACAGCTTTTTGAACAATAAGCCTTTTTCTCATGAAAAATTTTAGCCAGTAAGGAAGCCAGTGCTGCTGGATCTATGTTCATGAAAGTCCTGCTACTGCAAACTCTAAAGCAGAGGCTGTGGAAGGGCTATCAACACACAAGCCCACCCAAAGGAAGTTATACTGCAATTGGTATCAATAGATTAAGTTGGTACTAGGGCTTCTGAACCCTAAGGAAGTTCAATAAAGCAGAAGGTTGACAGAACTGTGAAGAAGTCACCCAGAAGTCTTACAAGACTGACACAAATTTCGTAAGATGCTGTAAACTCTCCTGCAGGATTCAATGGCCACATCACGTCATCAACGCTGGGCAAAAATGGAGATGTTGCAGTGGCTAGAGCCATCCAAAGGAGCTGTAACTGTTATTAAGTTCAGGGAACCATAAAAAAAACTATAGGCTTTGGCAAAATTGTCCATGACTTCAGAATATTCTGTATTTCTACTACGTATTGACTAATAATATATGCATGCTTATGCATGCAGAATGATTAAAAGACACAATATTGCTTAATGTTATTTGATCAACAAAAGGCTCAACTTTCTGCAGGAAACAGAATTATTCATTAAAATGCTTCTGGAGCAGAAAACTTCATTGCTGATAGAAAATTTTCTAAGCTGACTGCTCTGCCGCTCTCAAGCATAAACACCCATTCATCCATACACAACCTACCAGACCTGTTTCACAGCTGAGGGTTACCCGGCTCTCCATGTCTTTGCCCCATATCAGCAGTCATGGTCGTGCAGCTGCACAGTGGACTGCACAAGGGTGCTCCTTGATTCGAACTCGCTGTCCCCCAAAACAGGTAAGTTTTCAGCTGACCTGCTTCTCAGCCACATCTTGTGAACGACAAACATGGGGAACAGGGAGCAAAGGGCAGGAGACATGCAGGGGTGCCTGTCTCACTTCACCAAAGCCTCATGCTGGTCCATAAGCGACTGGAATAACCTTGACCTTGGCACATTCTTTGCCCCAGTACTTGAAGCATTAAACACAGCTAATTTCTACCATTAGCTTTATTTAGAAACCACACTGCTCACTGCCAAAAGAGGAACCTGATCCTCATGCCCACATTGACTTGGGTTCTATAGTATTATTTAAAGACAAAATACACAAACTGGCAGCTCAGCTGTATATCAAATTATAAAACTGGGTTCTCAAAATCGTGTTTGGTGTTATTTTTTTCTTAAGGACAACAGGCATCTGCAGAGCCTCCCTGAGGGCACTGAAATGTGGACAAGTGCCTCACCAGCCAGGGACAGTTTCTTCTCTTGCCTTCTTTCCACAAGCAGTCTCACTGGTGTCAGTGGAATTACTTGCTCAACTGCAGGGAACACACTTTGATAACAAATGTGTCCTTTAGTATAAAAAAACCCCAAACAAACAGCTAAAATGCACACAACCTGAAAGGGCTGTCAGGAAACTCTCTCCTTACAAGGATATGGCACACAGCAGAAACACAGATTTGACATGAAGATGTCTGCCTATGATTTGAAAGGCATTTTCCAAGGCTAACACTATTTTCATTCCTGTGTGGATCAGGATCATTCCTGACTGAAGTTTCCAGATCTGATACACTTCAAGTTCCTTCCTATTCAGGACAGCAAATTCACTACATGGTTAAACAAACATGTGCACAAAGGCAGAGGACTGATCAGAGTACAGCAAGAGAGTTACTACATCATCTCATCTTTAAGAAATGACCTCCATCAAGGTCAAAAATATTGGAAACACAGAGGAAAAATGCACTGCCAATGCCCCTCTGGTGCCAGCTCTGTGAATAAAGGGCTCCAGTGTTCCATGCTGTCATTTCTGTAGCAGTTATGAATGCAGAAAAACCCAACTTATAAATAAAAAGCCCAAAGAAGCCATAAGAAACCTCGAGTTTCCAAATCATTCCAACAATTAAAGACTACCCTAACATTAAAGGCTGTAATTGTCAGCTGATTATTTAAAATTAATCTTCAAGCATTGCTTTAAAAAATGGCTTTCTTGTGAAAAATCAAGAACTCCATTTGAGTCAAACACTTTTTAGGAGACCTTGCCATCTTCCACTGCAGTGCTCAAAAAAAATACATTAGCAGAGATACAGGTTGGCTTCCTCCCCCTTTTCTGCTCATTACCATCAGTTTTGAGAACTGATTAGCTGTGGTTGTTATTCATTAGTCACATCTCTAAAATCTGAATTATAAACACCCCTGTGAGGTCTTATTCTAATCAACCTATTTTGAGTCTTGCAATTAATACTAACACCAGAAAAGTAATTGAACACTGTACATTCAAAGACCATCCCCTCTTCCCACAAAAATCCAGGCTTAGATATGCATGAAAAGGGAGACTAAAATGAGATCTAAAAACTTTGTTCTCGCCCCTGTAAATCCTTCTCCCGTGTACACTGCGGCCAGTTCAGCTGGTTAATACAGGTGACATAATGGGTACACAGTAAATACGAAGCAGCCATCAGTGATTTTCCTGATGGGGTCAGAGGCTACATAGCTGATAGATCTCAGGAGGACAAGAACATGCAGGCATGACAGATTAAGTGACTGCCATTGGCTGTGTGCTTGCTCTGAATACTCAGCTATGGACGATAATCAATTACGTGGGGCTGCTAATGATACTGATCAAATGCACTTAGCACTTGGCAGCTTGAGGGCTACCACCCTGACACTTGGAAAACACACAGGCTACTCACGGGCAAGAGGAAGCAAGAGGCTGGTACCAGCAAAATCCTCAAAGTCAACAAGAAAAACAGCTTGTTCCTTCTTTGCCTCCCTGCCTAAAGTTGTAACATAAATATTTGCTCGGGACTAAGCATATTCTTTCCCCTAAGACCATATGACTTAGAAGTGCTACAGCCATCTGTGAAAGGTTGGAGACAGCAGTTCACAAGGAGGGACCCCACACTGCTTCAAGAATGACTTGCTACAGGAAACAGTGTATTAGCACCCTACATACTGGCTTCCAGAGGTCTGTGTGACAGGCTGCCTGCCTCCTGACATTACTTCCCAGGCCTCTCCAACGATCCAGGGTGATTTGGCTTCCTCATCATTATCATCAGCTCAAGATGTTGATCTCTTTCCAATTTTTACAACCAGGGAAAGTGAAAGTTTTGCTACTGGTTTTAGAGAGTGTAAGATCAGGACAAACGCTTCTGAGTTTGCTTAGGGCATCCTAAACCACAACTTTCTTTTAAGGGTTGGGACAGGGTTTTGCATTTTATTTTTTAAATAACTGAAGCCTCATTCCTGCACAAAACAATTTCTATTGATTTAACTGAAGAGGTTATTTATTCCCCATTCTTATACAGAAAAAGGATTCATTGCACAGAGATACAGGGCAGTGTTGGGAATACCTAAGATTATACCCTTCATTTTTGCCGGCGGCTGTGGCCGTGTGGGTAAAGCCGCCGCCCCTGGATCCGTGCTCCTTCTCGGAAGGACGCCGGTTCGAGCCCTGCGGGTCTCGCTCTGCCAACTTCGTCCGGGCTTGCCCCGGCCAAGGCTAGAGTGTCCCAGGGCTAAAGGGGGTGGGGCCAGTTCCGCGCACGCTGAGCTCCACGTAATAAATCCATTCGCGCAGGCATAAAAAGCATCGTCGTTCGCGACGGCTAGCCACACACCCTTCATTTTAGGGAACTATACCCTCCCTTTAAGGGGCTAAAACAAAAGTAAAGCTCTAACTGACAGAGGAAAACACTTCTCTAATTGATAATAAAAGCAGTAATTTAGACCAGACCTAATGTTCTCGATGGTTCTTTGCTCTCAGATCGCACAACTGGAATTCTGGGCATTTGACACAAACTTTTCATCCCTGAGGAATCAGCCTTCCTCCTGCTGTAGGGCAGACAGTCCCATAGCAACACTGACTGACCACAGGGATCAGTTAGCAAGATGGAACATGCTCAAAAATGTCTTTACAAGTACACTGCATTTAATCACCACAAGAAAAATAAATTTTGAAGAAATTACCAAACAGTACTGTCTGAGGAGAATTTGTAACAGCTAGTTCTGCAGATAGCTGTATGTTCCCTGGCAACCCTTTCCCTGAATGCAGGAAATTAACTGCAGAAAATGTCTTACTTTTCAAATAATAATAAACCAGCAAATTAATATAGTACAGATCCATACCACCGGGTTGTTTTTGCAAACCGCGTGCCAAGTTTCCTGCTCATCTATTCTCAGGTTACCTCGTCAGCAAGCAGCAGCCTGGGACATAAGGCAGTGTACACCATACCTGCTAGAACAGCAGAGGGGAGTTTCAACAGGCAAAATGCAGGAACTAGTGGGATTTTTATCTAAAATTTACTCATTGTGTGCCGGCCGCTGTGGCCGTGTGGGTAAAGCCGCCGCCCCTGGATCCGTGCTCCTTCTCGGAAGGATGCCGGTTCGAGTCCTGCGGGTCTCGCTCTGCCAACTTCGTCCGGGCTTGCCCCGGCCAAGGCTAGAAAGCGTCCCAGGGCTAAAGGGGGTGGGGCCAGTTCCGCGCACGCTGAGCTCCACGTAATAAATCCATTCGCGCAGGCATAAAAAGCATCGTCGTTCGCGACGGCTAGCCACAACAACTCATTGTGTAGAATGAAAAGAAGAATCCTCACCACAATGCAGTAAGGATTCATTAAACTGTTAAGAAAGAAGCTTGTAGTAAGAGCCCTACTTAGTTAGTAATTATTCATTATTGGAAGAGCTAAGTATGCCAGCAGTGATGGTTAATCCCTTCTTTCCCTTCCTTTCCCCTGCAGAAAGTGGCACAGGAATCCTTCACAACTGCCAGCTTTCAAAAGCTCTATTCTAGAGCTCAAGGTTCCCCAGAAGGAAAACAATGTCTCCTATCTCCAAATGTTCCATGCTTCCAAGGAAGGGCTGACTGAGGCCGACAAGTTCGCGACACAAAGCAAGGCTGCTGTGGGAAATCAAAGCTGGTCTGCACATAATGACCTTGTGCAGCATCAGGTCCAGCACAAGGGCCTACAACTCAAACTATTACACCCTCCCTCCCCACTACTGCCTACGGGAATGACAGCAAATGTGGGCTTGCCCTAAAAATGGTAGGCAAAAGGGGGTTTTTCTTCCTGTCTTCCAATGAACGAGAGGGTACAGCCAATCTCTTAGGGGACCACATAGTGGTAGATAGAGGAGCAAGACATGGATTTCAACAAAGAAACTGCAGTTACATACCAGGAAGAAGGTTTTCAGTGTGAGTGGAGTCAAACACTGGTTCAGGCTCCCCAGATAAACTGTGGGTTCTCTATGCTTGGGGATCCTCAGCAACCTGAAACAGCTGGCCCTGCTTTAAGCAGTGGCTGGGCTGGATGACCTCCAAGAGCTTCAACTACTTCATCCTTATTCCACAAAGCCAGTTTTAGTTGAAGGACCTACATAGCTCTGGGAATTTCTTCTTGCTTTTAGCCCTGGAATGCAGCAGAATAGAAGAGCACTGGCAGGTGAGAACAGAGAAACATGCCCTTTCATTACTGATGTTCCATTAATTAGTTCATCTGTGAATAATAAAGGCACAAGGGTATCTTTTTTTCCTGCTATATCTGTGCTGCCCAGGTGTGGATACCTTCAGCCCTTACAGTGGATCCTGATATGTTATTAGTGCTTCCAATACAAGCACAAGCTTGTTGCCAGCTTGAAGGATGTTAGTCAGGTGTTTTTTACTAGCATGGAATGCACTCCAACATATGCTGTCACACACTTTCAAGGGAAAAAAGCAACCAAACAAAACACCAAACAAGCAACCACCCTCTGCTGAATTAAAGTATATTAAAAAAATCACAAAACAGGGAAGTGAACCCTACCCTCGAGAGAAGACATTAAACCAATGAGGACTGATTTCCCAGTGAGCCTGTCAGCCACAACCTTCTGAGAACACACCAGAGAGGTAGCTACTTTGATGCAGCTTGCTGATACCGTGCATTAAATTACTCTTGTTCTTACAGTCTGTTCCATCTCAGGGCTCCTTTGAGGCAATTACTAGTAACTTGTTATTGCATTCCACTAAACGATTCAACTCTCAAAAAAAATGCAATAAACTAATACTTTCCTGTAACAGACTCAATCTACCCATTCTTGTGGCTACTCTACGTACCCAGCTAAAACACAGTATCAGAAACATCAGTGTTTTCTCCACAGTATTAGGTATCAGATAGCTAAGATGCATATATAAGTGTCTGAAATACCACAAAGACTACCATTGATAAATTAGTATTTTGAGGAAACCTTTCAGAAATAAAATAATTCCTATCATTTAAATCCTCCAGAATATTCAGTTCACCATGTCCTTCCAACTCTCCCTTCTTTCATTCACCTGAATGCTCAGATGCTGCTCTAAAACATGTGCCTCTCTTACCTTTCTCTGAGACCAGAAAACTAGTTTTGCATATTGAATCATTCTTTATTTCCATGGATGTCCCTGGGTTCCTTTGACAGCTTTATCTTACTGATGAGGATAAATGTTCTTTCAAAAGCTACTGCCAGACCCCCCTCATTCTCAGACGTCAAAGGACATGGTTGGCAGAATCTGTCAAAAATAACTCACATGGTCTGAGGGATTTAAAAATTACAATTGATAGTTTTGAAAATACAATTGATCCACAGTAGCTTTAGGTAGGTCCACTTCACAACTGGCACCCAATCCCTTCCTGCCTTTTTATTTCTCCTGGTCACCATGGGAATTATTCATTTGAAAAATGAACTGGAAAGAAACAGTGAAATCACTTCAGTATTTCTGAAAATGAGATTGCTTTTTTCTCTTCACATTTTGCAGGTACTCATGTCTAGAAACGTTTGAAGCGTAAGGGAAACAAACGAAAGGAAATTAATTTAAACTTAAACCAGAATCCTGTAATGGTTTGGGACTTCTATAGAGGCTGCTTCAGCTTGCATCAAAATCTGACTCCAGAATACTCATTTTCCAAAGCTAAATGCAAGGGGGTACAGGCAGAGAAGGATTAGCAAAAACTACTTAATTGATCCTACAAGTGCTGACAGGTAAAGCATGCACCTGTCGAGCCAGTGAGGCCACATGCAGCAGAAGGCTGATTTTCTCCCCTTCCCTCTACTCACCCTATGGAGAGCTAATGAGTGCATTCAGCAGCCCCAGCCCCAGACTAACCCTCTCCTCCCCATCAGTGGGAGAGGCTATTCCAGATGCTCCAGACCTGACCATCACGGTTAAGTGCCAGGCTTGCAGCTGGGTGGCAAGAGCTGATGGTGCTCAAGGGATGAAGTGGTGGGCAGCATGTTGTGCTTGGGTGTGCTGCCCAGGTGAGCACCATCCTGTAAAAACCTAAGCCAATTCATCTATATTTTTTACACCCATAAAAGGAGGGTGGCACTTTGGGTTAGAGTTTATACAGATCAGTACAAGCTGTTGTGCTCTTAGCAGCCACCCAACTCTGTGTGAGCTCATGTTCACACATACACACACACACAATGCAGTGTAGGTACACCTTGCTACAACATTCTGTGTTCATGACTGAGAAAATCAAGTTGCTGTGGCACTTGAAAATTATCTAGGGCATCCTATAAAAGACAAATACAATGCTCATATCAAATCTGAGCTGTTGTGAACTGCATACTGACTGACAGCAGTACCTTAAGCTTCTGTGTTCTCATAACACTGCTTCACCAAATTTTTTAAAAAGAGTTAAACAAAATGATTCCAAATGACTTCTCCTAGGCGTTTTGCAAAAATTGCCTTGTTATAATAGGCCACAGATCCACTTAGCCTGGTATGCTTTCTTTGACAGTGTCCAGCAATGGGTGCTTAAAGACTGCAAGAAACAAGGCAATATAGAGGATGCCATCCCCTTGTACACCATACCCCGCGACTCAAAAAAGGGGACCTAGAACAGGTATTCATATCATCATAGCCTGACATGGTTCTCCCTGCCAAGAATTTGCCCAACTTCTCTTTAGACCTGATTTAGGCTTTCACCCATTCTTGCAGCCTATGGTGAACTTTCACTGCTTCATTACCTGCCCTGCTTCACTCCTTTGCATCAACTGCCTACAGTTCCTGCATTTTCTACCTTTGCTTTTGCACCCATTTGTGATTTTAGCACAACTTTCACACTACTTCAGCTCCCTCTTATCCAGGCTAACCAGGGCTTGGCTATTTGCAGTATTGCATCAATGGAAGTCTTCAGACAACAGTATTTGCGTCTCCAAGGCTCCCATCTTGCATCTTAACTGTGATTTTACCATATATTTGTACAAAGAGTAGAAGTGTTCATGCGCACACTGGAGAGCTACAGCTTGCACTGTGCCTGCAGTTTTGACATAACTGCACTTCTGAATTGAAGATGAAAACTTCCTACATTTAGAATTTATAGCCCTTGCTGAGGTTCATCTCCAATGGAGCAGCATGTCACCTGCAGTGATGTACACCCAGCCAGAATACAGAGCCACCTCTCGTTCCCAACAAACATAAACACCAAAGCAATCAAAACCAGAAAGTGAGAAGCTATTTCTCTTCTCACATGGCCAGGAGTGCTTTTTGCAGAGTGTTTTAGATGAGGGCAGCATTCCTGAAACACACATTGCCCTGCTCAGGCTTGTCTCTAGCTACTTCAAGACTCAGGTGCCCCACAGCAGCTACAGCACACGCTGGGGCAATCCTGTGCTTCATGGGTGTTTATAGGTGCTCAGAACAGCCAGTTCATCAAGCACTGCCTGCATGTGTCATTATTAAGGTGGAACCAGCCACGATTCAAGCCAGTTCCAGGGCCAGTTCCTCTGAAGTGTTGCCCAAGTCACAGGTCTGACTGGATGCTTTGTCCACCTCACTGCAGTGGATGTAGCTATGAGAGAGCAGGGAGCACACATATATCCCTGCCTTCATTTCCCAAGGGATCTGTCAGGGAGAGATACTAAGCTGTCCTTGCAAACAAGCAATTACTGCTTGCTAGTGGTGATACCTTGAGACCTTTGCTTTCAGCAGGTTACTTGACATGGCTACAATTTTAGAGGTATTTTTCAAGTGGCTGTTTTGGAATGCAGCCAGATTTTTACAAGGTTCTGTAATTTCAATAATGAAATTAAAACCAGAATTTAGCACTTGTGGGACTGAAGGAAAAGAAACGTGGGGCAAAGTAATGCCTGCTCACATTTTTACTTTATGAGATCTCTCAATCTGCTAAATAAAAATCACACAATTCTCCATGATCAAGAATGCAGATCACAAAACCAGCTTCTTGATAAGGCAGCAAGCATAAAACTGGGAAGCTTGGAGGGATATGGCTAAATAGAAAATGTTCCAGAAAAATTATATGAATGGACTGATCTTGTCCTTGAATCTTGTGTCTGCCATGCTCAGTGGATCTGGACTGGTATATTTAAACAAGCTAGAATCCATAGAAAATTTTTTAACAAAAATAGCAAAAAATAAAAAGCTACTTAAATATTATACAGAACATTTTGGTCCTAGACAGGACTAGGATTCTTTTGAGAGGTCTGGGAATACACAGTGGTTAGGACCTCATTTCCACTGAAAAGGGGGAAAAAAAGGAAGAAGGCCCTTCCTGCCTTATGTGATTCTGAAAAAACCTTCCCTTGAACTACATATAAATATATTCAGTGGAGACCACATCTTTAAAAGTGAGCTTTTCATGCAGTTAAAACCACTGGAGCACGGATTCAATATATGCCAAAGCCTGAAAACCAGGGCTCATAGGAAATCAAAACACATCTGGCCCCAACTCAGCTTTGCCATCAACCATAATCCAAACATTAAGGCAAAGAGTCAAAATTACTTCTTAATTCCTAAATTCCAACTAATGGGGATTTTAACAACCAATTTATAATCTCATGTGTCCCTTCAGTGAACAGGAGTGAAGAATGAAAACCAAATCTGCAGCAGAGACTTGCATAGAAAAAAAAAAGCTGAAAATGGCTGCTGTACAGGCACAAATTATATTACTAATGTGATCTGGCAGTTTTACTTGAGTCCCATTGCTGCAGCCTAATCATATCTTTGACACAGCTAAATTGCTAGGATACAATGGGACCTGTAGCTAATAACATTGCTTCAAAAATAAACAAACTCCTGTTTTCCTAAAGTGATTATAAGGAACTCCCATATATTTTACATGAACTGCATCTGCTTAACCATCCTGTTCTGAGGCGAGATCACAAGTAACTGGTCTGTTTTGTGTCATTATGGTAGGAAGGGATCAGACAGTGCTTTGCAATAGGTATTCTCACTGCTGCTCTCAAATGCTCTCTTGGTTTACACTGACATTGAATACAGGAGCAACAGAAAGCAGGAAGATTTTGTTCTTATTTTTAAGAAGAGAAAACAAGATAATGCAGATAGCAAAATCACCACTGAGAGTGAGGACTCAGGGCAGATAAAAAGAAGTAGATTTAAACAGTATGCCTACATTCCAAACTGATGTAATGCCACAGAAACTCTGGAAAATACCACATCCCAGCGTGGCTGGGCTCAGTGAGGTACCAGCTGGCTCACACCCCCCCTGGCACCAGCACATCCATCTACCCCTTGTCTGAGAGGTCCCTAAATCTTTTTTGTTAAAACCACTTGTCCTTAGTAAATACCAAACACTTAACTAAGTTGACTGAAGCCAGCTGATTCAGTGATTCCTGAGCTCAAAGACACTTGATCACCAGCTGAGGAATGGCCAAAAATTCACACCCTGGCACACCTGCAAGGGAGGAAGGGCATTAACACAAGGACTTGGGAAGTAGTGGGGGGAAGAAAGAAAAAAACCAACAAGGCAAACAAAAAAAAACTCAACAAAACAAAAGGAAGAGGAAAAGAACTAACAAAAAGAAGGGACTTCCTTCGCAGTCAGACATTCCCACCTGGCTGGATATCCCCACTCAGAACCACTTTGTAGCTCTTCAGGCTAAGGAGGCAACACCCGACAGACTGGGAGAGCAGCCAGAGCTAAGTGGAGCAGCCCAACCTGTTCCACAAATAACGAAATTAATAACTAGCTCAACCAAGAAAAGGCAGTGGGTGATAATGGTGGGTGACTCTACTTTGAGGAGCACAGAGGCATCCATCTGTCAGCCTGACCTGCACTGAGGGGAGGTGTCCTGCCTTCCAGGAGCCCCTATCAGGGACCTAACTGACAACCTGCCAAGCCTCATCAAACCCACTGATTACTGCCCACTATTAGTGTTCCATGTGGGAGTGGGTGATGCAGCTGGTAGCAGTCTGGGAAGCATTAAGGGAGAGTACATAGAGAGGTGGTGGAGGAGCTCAAGTAGGTTTTTCGTCAATTCTACAGGTCAAAAGAGAGGGGCTAAAAACAGTCAGACAAATCTGCAGGTCAACAGATGGTTAGATCAAGGGTGCCATAGTCAGAGTTTTGGTCACTCAGACCATGGGATTCATTTTGCCAAGCCTGGTTTGCTGGGTGCTGATGGGGTCCATCTGGCAAAGAAGAAGAAAAAGTATCTGAAGGGGGCTTACAGGGAAGCTGGAGAGGGACTCTTCATCAGGAACTGTAATGGTGATAGAACAAAGAGTAATGAGCACAAATTGAAAGAGGTGAGGTTTTAAGTTAGATATTAGGAAGAAATTCCTGTCTCTGAGAGTGGTGAGACACCGGAACAGGTTGCCCAGGGAGGTTGTGGATGCCCTGATGCTAGCAATGTTCAAAGCCAGGTTGGACAAGGCCTTGAGCATCCTGGTCTAGTGGGAGGTGTCCCTGCCCACAGTCCAGGGGTGTTGGGACTGGATGATCTTTAAGGTCCATTCCAACCCCTTAACATTCTGTGATTCTATGACAAAGGAGTACTCACAGGAGCAGCGCCAGCAGAGATTGGCAGGGGCACTCATTTCCTGCAAGGAATAGCGAGAGCTGTGGTTCAGCTCTTTATAACTCATTACTACTCTCTGAAGATCCTACTCCTACCCTGAGCTTGCATATGCTACCTCCAAATATGGCTCAGAATTTCTTGCATTTGCAAAGGCTAGAGGGAGAAGTTATTCTGCTATCACATGGATTGGAAATTATTTGGGAAGGGAATATTTTGGATAAAGATGTACTAAAAGACTTACGTCAAACTAGTATTTTGGTTGCATCCATTATAGTGACAATTCTTAATTTCAGAAGATACTTCTCTATTTCTGAATTTTTAATTAAAAATACTTTTTCTTTATTAAAGGGAGTCTATCTGATCCAATCAATGTCAGTATAAGCCTGGAACCTTCTCCCCATTTTTAGTGCCTAATCAGACAGGCATCAGGCTTCACATGTGCGTCAAAAAGAGCTCATTTCAATGCATTTCAGACAACACAGGTACTTCACAATGGGTTTATGGTTGTGTTCTTTTCTTTATTAACCATAGCACGTAAAGAAAAAGCACAAAGGCAGTCCTCAAAAAGAAAAATCCCAGAATGCTTGGGAGGGGTGGGTGGGGGTAAATATCTAAACAACTATTCTGCAGTTCTCTAATCTGTTACTAAAGACACCACCATTCCTCATCCCTCCAGAAGTGTTCTTAATTAAATAAGAATCTATTAAAAAATACAGTGTCCCTCAGTGCAAACTCCCACCCCCACCCTTCTCTTTTAATTTTAAACGTGATCTATTTTGTCTTCTCCCTGCCTAGAAGCTCATTAGAAACAGCCCCTTTCTGCACACATGCATCACCTAACACAGATTTGGAGGGAGAGAGACAGAAGAAAGGGAGAGACAGAAATTAGAAAGTGAATTAAAATAGTAGACCTGTGAGACAAGAAAGCCACTGCAGACAAAGAACACCCGCTACTCACAAGGGAACAATGAAGGCTGAGACACAAACGCTGGTACCATGGGATCAAAACAGAAGCTGTTGCTTAACTTTGGAGCAGAGATGCAGCGCTGCTCTAACTAAATTCAATTACCAACAATAACCAAGGCAAATCAGACAGATCTATCACTTTGCTTTCTCTGGGTGGCAGAAGGTCGCCAATAAACGTGCCTTAAACTCCAAGGGAAGCACCGGGAATGGGCAGTGTTGCTGTCACAGGCACACTCACTACCTGCTGAGTGCTATGCAAAGCCCACAGGATCATTCTCTGTCACCCTCCTTCCTCAGTCCCTGTTTCCAGACACTGCCCAGCTCTTCTGGTGTCTGAAAAGTCCAAGCTGGCCAAACCAAAAAGAACAATAACTTGACCCCTCTCTGAGACCTACAGAGGGGACAAGACCAGCAACCCATATGCAATCTGGGTTTTTTTCACCCATTTTCTATAGCAGAGCTTTACTTGAGGAACTAACTCCTAACAGTCCACCTTGAAATACCTTTTCCATCCTTCAAGAACCTTTCCCCACCTTGTCCCACATACCCCAAGGAGCAGTATAGAGTTGCTTGCCATCAACAAATGCCAAACACAAAGTTCCCTTTGAGCTTTACTCCATGGCAGCATGAAAGATACAGTAACAAGTAGAAGAGAGCTGGAGAGGAACTTTTTACAAGGGCATGCTGTGATAGGACAAGAGGAAACGGCTTCAAACGGTTTACATTAGATATTAGGAAGAAATTCTGTACTGTGAGGATGGTGAGGCACTGGAACAGTTTGCCCAGAGAAGCTGTGGATGTCCCATCCCTGGAAGTGTTCAAGGCCGGGTTGGATGGGGCTTTGAAAAGCCTAGTCTAGTGGAAGGTGTCCCTCTCCACAGGGTTTGGGTTGGAAGGGACCTTGAAGATCAGCTACTTCCAACTCCCATGCTGTGATCCTATGAGGATTTCCTCAACCTCTCTGACACCAGAAAGGATGAGAAGGAGGTAACAGGCATCACATGAGTCCTGGGATGGAGACAAAGTAAAAATCCAGTAAAAATTTACCTCCTGGGATGAAGAAAAATTCAAAGTGCAGTAAATCTCCCTGCCTTAAAGAGACAAGAGGTTGAGAATTCACATTTAACCTTCATTCATTGCTTAAAATATCTGCAAAGAACAATTTGAACTCCAGGTTTAACCGGGGCCTTTTACACAACTCCCCAGACACAACTGCCTGAAAGGAGGCTTTGCTCTCCAGAGAGATTCCACTTGTCCTGCACTGATCTCTGAACATAACCTGCACCTCCTGATACTTGAGCTGTAAAATAACGCAAGCCACATATTTTGATTTGTTTGGCTATTTTGGGGGCGTTTTTTTGTTGGTTTGTTTTTTGAGTTTTTTTTAATATAAAGTTGTTTCTGCAGTGGATTTTAAGTAACTTCATGCAACTGTCCAGCACAGCTGCCAGCAGTCCCTTCAGTACAGTGGTGGAAACATCCTTCTTTGTCTCTTGGAAAGCTGTGCTAGAAGGGACTAAGAGAGTGGATCCAAAATGAGGCCCATACCTAAGTGTGACTGGAAGGTTATTTATTTTGGAATGTTTTGCTAGATTGCCTGCTTCACACATGATGGAATTTGCTTTCATTACCAGACATCCTTGTCCAAGACCAGTGCTTTCAGAAGATGATGCAGTGTTTCATTCAGGTAAAGTCCTAGGAATTTCTTTGCTTATGTATGCAGAAACAAAGGGATCCAGCCTGTTTCAGTCTTACTGACATGAAAAAAAGAGTATCCAGAAAAGATTTTCTCTTCTCCTCCAAAAATTAAATTAAGAGCGGTTCACCTCCTTTTTTTCTGAAGTTGCAGAGTCACTTCCTTGCTGAAACTACAAAACATTTTCATCTGATGGCTTTTTTCCAGCATGCTTTCCTGTGAAAGTTTTGTTCTTTATGATTGCTGGGCTCGCACTTGTGAGAGAGGACAGATAGCAAAAGCTCTACACCAGACAGAGGTACCCACAGTCATGTTGAGTAGCAACCTTGATTAGATTTTTAATAATGCCAACAGATTAAGCAGAACTGTGACAAGAAGAACAGAGTCGAAACAGCTGAGGAGGTAGCTACAGTTTTAATAAATCCTTTCCTGATCTGGGAAGTGGGAGAGTGAGAGGACACTGATCTCAGCATGTAAAACTGAGGCAGGAGCTTAGAAATTAGACCTGGTATGTCACTGGACTACTGCTGGGAAATCACATGGGAAGACATAGCTTCCTATTTTAAAATTTAAGTAGTCAGCTTTTGGTTTCTAATTTCTTTTCCTGGAAAGCACTTAAAAAAACCCCATAATAAATACAAAAATTAAAATCTCAGGTAATTATAGGAAGTGACCCCAAACTCTGCGTTCAGAGTTATGGGACCTAACACTACAGAATACTTCACGTTTTGCACAGACACAGTCATTTCAAACTGGAGGTTATACACTAAAAGCTCACTTCCAGCCTTTTAGCCTCAGACAGGCTGAGCTCAAACCACAGCGCTGCTGGCAGCTTTCTGCTCACAACCCTTCTTGGCAGTTTTTGTGCCTGAGTGCCCAGCTCAGCTGGGTGTCTAAGGGAAGGGACCGCCTTGTTCATGCTGCATTGCACTCCAGGTGCCCTCTTTATTACCTGTCTCTGACTCTGTCTCCTCCCCATGCGGACTCCCTGGCTTCCTGGCACTTGGATGTACCATCAGATAATACCTCGCCTTGTTCTCTGACAATGCTTTCATCTGGATCTGGATAATGGCACACCTTTTGATTTCTCCACCTCTTGATCTTGGCCCACACTGACTGCTCACTTTTTGTTCTGTTCTGGGCTCCCATGGAACCAGGGGAAGCAAATTTATTTGTGATTGACCAATGCAACCCTACATCTAACAGCTACAAAGCAAGTCTCCTCTCAAAAGAAAAACTGCAGGATCAGAAGCTCTGTCAGTAAAGCAAAATATTTTGTTTAGTCCTCAGTAACGAGGAAGCACAAAGAAAAGGAAAGAAGGAATGCTGGTAAGTATAAAGTCATTAAAAGAAACTAATATGTACAATTTTGTCAATGCCCACTTCTAGGTCACAAGAAAAATACCCTTTTATTTTATCAGCAAATTAAAATGAAGGAGACACTGTTTTCAAGGAAGAATTTTACCACTATCTTAATCAGGAGGGAAATAAAAAGAAAAAAAAAAGGAAAAAGAGGGGAAAAAAAAAAGCCTTTAAGGACAAGTTTTCCCCTTTAACATGTAGACCTTTTACTGCACTGATGGAATTTTTATCACAGAATGTGTTGACTTGGAAAGGACCCACAGGGATCCAGTCCAACTCCTGGCCCTGCACAGGACACCACCAAGAATCACACCATGTGCCTGACAGTATCATCCAAATGCTTCTTGGACTCAGACAGGTTTGGTGCTGTGACCACTTCCTTGGGGAGCCTGTTCCAGTGCCCGACCACTCTCTGACTGAAGAACCTTTTCCAGCCTAAACCTCCTCTGACTCAGCTTCATGCTGTTTCCTCAAGTCCTGTCACTGGTTACCACAGAGCAGAGATCAGTACCTGTCCCTCTGTTTCCCCTTGTGAGGATGTTGAAGACCACAATGAGGTTCTCCCCCTCAGTCTCCTCTCCCCCAGGCTGAACAGAACAAGTGACCTCAGTCACTCCTCATCCAGCTTCTGCCCTTCCAGACCTTTCACCATCCTCATGGCCCTCCTTTGGACACTCTCTAACAACTTAACGTCTTTCATATCTTGTGGTGCCCCAAACTGCCCACAGTATCCAAGATGAGGCCGCCCCAGTGCAGAGCAGAGCGGGACAGTCCTCTCCCTTGCCTGGCTGGCGATGCTGTGCCTGATGCCCCCCCGGACATGTTTGGCCCTCCTGGCTGCCAGGGCACTGCTGCTCATATTCAACTTGCTGTTGGCCAGGACCCCCAGGTGCCTTTCCATGGCACTGCTTTCCAGCCTCTCATTCCCCAGTCTGTCCGTATATCCAGTGCTGCCCCAGCCCAGGTGCAGAATCTGGCACTTGCCCTTGTTGAACTTCATACAGTTGGTGATTGCACAGCCCTCTAATTTGTTGAGATCCGGGTACAAAGGGCATCAGGACCTTCAGGTCTTGACGAGTGCCTCAGGTACTGGAGCCTTAGTAGGAGATGCTGTTCATACTGTCTTTCATGCATATAAGCCTTGTCTTTCATATGAAGAAAGGCAGGTAACAGTTACTTGAGTAATTGCAATCCAATTACTGCCCCAGGACAGAACTGCCCCTTTGCAAAAATACATCTGGTAATTTGCATATATTTCAGACAGAAGGTAACAGAAATCATCTTGTTCAGATACAGAACAATTCTGCTTCTAACCCATCTGGTTTGTCAATGAACATGAGCACTGACACCACCCACAGATACCCAAGGGTACACTGTGGATACTGCTTAGAGTTGCAGGTAAGGAAAATACAGTGGCAGCACAGGGGCTACACATACCCAGCCTCCCAGTCAAGGCCAAGGAAGAACACTTAAGCACTGACTGGGTGTGCACTAAGTTGAATATTAATGTGCAAGATGGTTACTGGAACCTTTACTATTTAAATTGCTTGTTTTTATGTTACAGTGAAGGCCAAGTGACAGAAATAAAACATTACTTCTCTTGGTACTCTCTACTTAAATTGCAGCAATAAATATTTTTAAGAGTAGTGTTGTCAAATCTCAAGTACAGGTTCATCCCTCCAGATTGTACATCATGCTAGCTTGTTATCTACCATTTCATTATGAGCTCTCATAAATAAACTGAGAGCTACCTCTCTCCTGGGCTGGCTATTTCCAGAATTTGTTTCCATAAGAATTCCTGCTCTTTTAATCTTCCCACACAAGAAACTGCTTTATTTCTGCTGAAAGCAAACTAACTCTTTGTACTTGCCCTACCTGCCTGCAAGGATCTGTTCAGTAGCTATAAGGATCCCACTTGCTTGCATTTCACAATTTTAAACAAAGTGTAAAGAATGTTTCTCACATACTTAGATAAATGTGAATCTTTTGTAACCCACTTTTCAAATAAACTTCCTCTGCCTTTCTCAAAAAGAAAAAGAAAAATAATGATAGATTGAAAACACAAATCTCTAATTTTCATATCAAAAGTGAATGAAACCAAACTGATTTCCAACCAAGTCTGAGAAAGGACAAAAGAGAAATAACTGAAAAACACACTTTCCTTGACATGTTAAGGCTGTGATTACCTAACATGATTTCCCTTTCAAAACTCTCCATTGCTATGAGTCACAAATATCTTTGATAGCAGTTTGCTGACAGTCTCCCATATGCTGGTTGTCTCAAAAACGCACACAGCTTGTCCAGTAAAGTGCTAAACCTCAGCATTTTGTAACCCCTTGGTTTATCTAGCAATTATATTTGCTACCAAAAAAAAAAAAAAAAAAAAAAACAACTATTTAGAAGGGGGGGTTTTTTTGTTTTTTTTTTTNAAAAAGAAAAAAAAAGGATGTTACTTGCTGAAAAATATTTCTAACCATTTCAGCTATTTCTCAGAGCGAATACAAGAACAGAATGCCCTGGCACACACAGTAATGAAAAGTGAGGGACAGCTCTGTTTTGTGGCTGTTACATGTGATGCTGACAAAGGAGATGCTGTTTGGTAACTAAATATATAAAAGATTGATATTGGCCTTTGTTTCTGTTTCCTGATTTAACTTTTGTTTCAGAACATCACTGCCTTGGCTTGCACACTTTGTCTCCCAGTAAATCACAGCATGCACTTGCAAACGCAGGGGGAGTCTCCAGCTTTTCCCAGGCATTCAAATGCTGACTAGAAAAATCATTCTTTATCATAAACTGCAGGTCTGAACCTGGCAAGTGACACACAGGCAGGAGAAAGAAGGCAGCTGAGGGCAAGAAAGGGAACTGTTGCATGGAGCACAGAGGTTTATTGTCTATTTCATTACTTTTTTGTGGTTTGCACTGGCAGAAGAGACTTTAACAGAAATCATTAAAGGTTTGGAGCATGCAGGACTCCATAAACATGCATTTGGTTCAAGAAGTGACACAAACTCAAATCACATGGCAGAGACATTTGAGTTTGTGAAGTTTTCCATTAGAAGTTGTCTGCTCATGGCAGAAGGGTGCAGAACAGCACAGATGCTACGCTGGCAGCGCTGCAGAACAGCTCAATCCTGTATATACCTCTGCTTCAGCAACAGAAGACAAAAATAGATGCAAGTTTTACAACTTGCAAACCCAGCTCCTCATTCTTTTCTTCCAAACCTCTTCCTACACCTTTAGATCTTTCTAAGATGTTTACCCATCTCTCCTACCCCCAAGACCTTGCCTGCAGCATAGCAGTATATGAATTTGCCTGGCAACCTGACATAAATATCCAACCAACCAGCAAACAAAGCCTGGCATGCTCTTAGCTGCAATGTTTCTGTGCACAGACTTACAACAAATCAGAGCTGGCCACAAGGCAAAGAATTAACTCATTTTCTTTAGCTCAAGTTATAATCTCAGATTTGAGAGGAGAGACGGACATTGGCCATCCTTTATTTTACTTGTATGCAATGTTCAGAACTCAGCTCTAGACATCTCTCCCCATCTTTGCTCAGAAAATACAAAGCACTGTATCTGCCCTACCCATTTCTAAACTGGTTAGATAAATAACTATTAGGGTGAGGAGAGGTAAAGCACAAGGAAAGGTGGGGTGTGAACAAGCAGAGAAGTACTGGAAAACACACAGAAATGAGCTCTGTTTGACCTACCCAGCCTGGGATCCCGTGGGTGACCAGCACCCAGCTCTCTTCACTGAAACCCACTGCAAGACCTGAGCTGTGCCCAGTGTTGAGGGCACCCTTTCAAGGACTGGCACTGAATGGGATCATTTCAGAGGAGTTCATCACAAAAGGGATTGGTGTGGGGCAGGAATCTGTGCAAAACATCACGAACAACTTTCTACAAAATTTTGGCTAGTGCCAGTCTTCATGGAGCCATAAGCTGGCTCAGGGGGAGAGAGAACTACCTGTCCTAAGCAGCTCCTTGTGTTCCAGCTGGTGGCCTTTCACAGCAGCTCCAGCAGGCAATGAGAGCTACACCCTGTTCAGAGAGCAGTGCTGCACCCAAGTGCTGCTTTGTCCCTCCATTCTCTGGGACATGCAACACATGAGTGTCTCAGAGATCAGTGTGTTCTCTGTGTTTCAAACCAGCAAACTTCAAGGTAAGCACATAACAAGAGATCCCCCTCTCATTTCTTTAAACTTACCAACGTGGAAAAAACAAACGAGACCCATATCCTGTATCAACTACCAGCAGAGTTGAAAGGAAGGCAAGGTGGTGTGATATTAACAGTTTCATCATAATTAAACTGTTACATTCCATCCCGCCCCACAAAACAGATTACTTGAAATTGAACCACAAAACACAGGACAAAGTCAAGTCAGAAACAAAGTTTCACTGCGTGTATATTTGCTATTGCAAATGCAGCACTCTGCATAAAGGTCTGAGTCACTGCTGAGCACATGGGAGTCCATCCACTGCTTCTGCCCTACATATATATATGCCATAAAGGATCCAGGTAAAGATTCCCTGTAACAGAAGTAGATGAGGAAGGCTGACACATGTCATGCTTTGATACATCACAGAAGTACTTTTTACCCTTTAAGAGAAAGTGCTGCTAATGCAAATAATTTTCAATAATAATGCAGTGTGGAAATACGAGAACATGGTTTGCGTGGGATGGAGGTAAATTTAAATGGCATGCCTTGGAAAAGAGGCCGACAGGCTGTTCCACATGTACTGTTCTGCATACTGGCATGGCTGGAGTGTGAAATGAATGGAAAGCCTTAACCCCTAATGTGCTGTTGTTTCCCCAGTCCCCCTGCCAGCTAACTGTTAGCAGGAGCGCACATCAGGAGAGAAGGGTCAACAGAGAGAGGGGAACAAGTCAAAGGAAAAAATATTTCTTACAACTGATACTGCAGACTTGAAAATTCAGAGCACAGAGACAGCTTTGTCCTTCCCTCAACTACTTAGCTTTGACTTGCAGGGTCAGGTCCTTCATTTGTGGCTGGTACCACCTAACAAGTTGGTCTGGCTGGCTGCACCCTGAGCATGGCTACGGCACAAACTGCAGGAGGTTTAACACGCACAAACTTGAATACTTCTGAAACTACACCTCTTGGGTAAGTCTCTCGGGTACTTAGCTTTGCCTATCTGAAAAAAAACGAGACCAAGTTTGTTGGCTACATCAAACACTTTCATGCTTCGTCTTTCCTCACAGGGAACAATGGGAGCAGAGTCAGGCTTCTGAAGAGTTGGCAAGGCTTCAACAAAGCAGTGGTAGGCAAAAGCAGAGACTCATCCAACACCCCCATTTCTAGAGACAGATGAACACAAATAGACAACAACTTTAATGGTAAACCATCTTTCTCTGTCCTCTAAAGCTTCATTTTACACAGGATGGTGTTTTATACAATATGACTCCTACTACTTGGGAAGGCACATGCTGAATATTTGGAAGAGTCAGTCAGTGTACCAACTGACATTTGGATTCTTATTTTCATAACCCAAGAAATATAAACTTACTTTCCCGTTTTTATTTTACTTTCTAAAACAAAAGCTTGCATTGAGAGAGATCCTGGAACACTTGGGAAAGAAGCTGATGACACAGAATAGCCCTGAGGTACAAAAAGGGGGTAGCTTTATTTATTCTTCTAAGAAAAGGAGAGGGAAAGCTAATCCAAACAAACCATGGGCATTCTGTCTTGCTGGTCAGGTATGGAGAAATCATGTCAAACACCCAAATGATACAGCATGTCTTTGGAAACCTGAAACACAAGCTAGTTTGATTATTCTCATTTTACAGCTTCACTGGATAAACTAAAGAAATTAATCCTTCAGGCAGTTACCCAACAATAATAATTGCCAAGACCCCCATCATTAAAATCATGTTGTGAAACTAGATAAAAGCAAGCCCTGTTTTGATCAGACCCCACATCAGTGTAATGCTCACAATCAGCCTGCACAGTCATGCACTGTGGCCAAGCTCAGGCCTTTCTTTATCACTGCTCCAAGAACCAACATGACTACACTGTCCTGAGCATGGGCACCATAATGTAAACAAGATGTAACATCTCAGCTGAGGATCTGAATGGGAACACACAACAGAGATAAAATGAGTGAAACCAACAAGTTTTAATCCAGACCTCTATACAGCTATTTCAAAATGGGCTCTAAAATATTGAAGTAAAATTAGGACAGTCATTAACACCATGACAAAGAGAAGCACATGAATTTCATTCTGCTAAATGCAGTAACCCTCTCACTCTACAGTCAAAGTTTCTTATTCCAAACACCTCAGAAACACACTGTCATTCAAGCTATTGACCAAGTTCATATTATGGCAAGTATTATCTCAGTTCCACTGCAAGTATATATATGCATTTTTTTAATGTATATGCTTGATCTTTTCCCCCAGAGATAAACAGAAGTGGTACATTTAAAGTATATGCATGAAACAACATTTTTGAAGTGGCACCAGTGACAGCAGCAGCAGTGCTGGCAGCATGTTAGCATTTGGCTAATTGAGCCATTCAGGTTAATGAGCTTCACAATTGTGAGGATCAACTGGAAAAAAAAATAATTTCTTTAACACCATAAGCATTGAGAGTGTGCTCATCCAGGTTTCCAGAAGAATCCTATTTGTATCAAAGAGGCATGAAGACACAAATCAGGGAGTGAAAAGAGCCCCTCCCACAGCCTCACATACCCCTCAAGAAAACAGGAGTCTCCCAGACACCCCCTATTTGAGATGCCAAACTGGAAAGCCAAAACAAGCCCCTTACTGACAGCAAATTGTGCAGACTCTCCAGCTCCTTCCTTCCAGTGGAATAATTAACAATGCTGGCAAGTACATTATCATAAACTTCAGCGTTAACACCCCCACTGCAAAGAACAAAGGCAGTTCACATCTCTCCCAAGCTCCTGCTGCAGACTGGGTGTTGATTCTGACAAGTTGCTCTGTGCCAATTTAGATTCCTTTCACATTTGGAAAATTATGTTCATAACCACAAGCTAGAGAATACTTTTTAAGTGATGCTAGAAAGTGCAGAAAACAGCACTCTGAAAACCTGCAAGCCAGCCCAGATCACCTGATTATTTAGCTGCCCTGTTAATTCAGCTGTCTTTATGCATAATTGAAACAAATCACTTACAGCAATCACACATAGCATCCTTTATCTCAAAGGGTGCTGAAGTTCTGCTGGCCTGAGGATGGATCTTGCATGTTTATTCCCAGGCACACTCCCCCTTGGTAGGCCCAGAGGTTGAAAGAAGCCAGGTATCTGCAAAAGTAGGTCCTAAACACTTCCATTAAGAGGATTTTTTCCCCACCTCTGATACATAGTCAGCAGCTGACCACATGCAGCAATGTTTCAGCAGTGGGCAAAACTTGAGTACTGGTCAATGCACTTTGGCTGACAGCCACTCCACCCTAGATGGAGGCTACAGGGAGGACTAGGTATGGGACACCTGTGTTAGCTGACCAGCTGCAGTCTGCTCATCACTTCACTTGTTAGTAAAGTCCACAACTTGAAAATCTACTAAGGTGTCAATTTGTTTTGGAAGCTTACTATGACACCCAACCAACAAGAGCACTTTGCTACTCACGTCTGATGGCTACACAGCTTTCATTTGGATGTGACTTCATGGATACATTCCATCCCCAGGGTATTTTGATATAAACACACTTAGCAAGATGCATCCTGCACTACTGTCAAGGGTGCAGGTGTTGTGAGGTGTTGCACCTCAGAATGGACACACAAGTGGAGTCCCTGATACATCTGATTCATGGTCCTGAGAGCAAACCTCAGGTTACTACAGCTAGGTTTTAATTATAAACTCCAACTGGTCTGAGTGCCACCCTAACCCAACCATTGTCCTTCTTCATGAATCAAACTTCTGCTCCAAGAAAGTAGAGCTTTGCAACAGAGGAATAATTTCTGTAATGGGCCTTGGGGATGGGACTCTTGGTTTTCCTCTTGCTGATCTGCTCCATAGCCAGGACAACATCTCTGGTTGTGAGGCTGGCAACTTAGTTTCATTTGGGATAGTTAGGCACGGAAGAGAGAACAGCTGCTTTTTGGTTTTAGTGCATTCTATTGAGCCAGACTGGATTTTTAGTGGAAAGACAAGATATGTACAGCACCAGAGAGGTATATTTTTTAACATGTTGAAACGAATAATTAAGAAAAAAACCCAACAACCCAAGGTGCTTCACAACAGATATCTTATGTTCCCATGGTTGTCAATTTATTCATCAAAGTTCTTTTTCAAACAGCTGTCACAAACTCTGCAAGTGTGACAACTAAAGCTAACATTTCTAGGAGGCAAGTGATGTCAAAGTGCAGCAACCTTATCCACAAGGTAACAAAACAAAGGAGAAGCTTATCATTCACTGGGAAAATGAATGGCCCATAAAGAACTGCACTGCAAAAATAAACCAAACAAGACTCCAACCAAATCAAACCAGGTCATTCCCTATTTCTTCTGTCCCTTCCAAATACCCTGGTTGCTAGCATCCAGGATGAACTGTGACACAGGGAGTTCTCACTTTAACTGCTATTTAGTACATACAGCCTCTGTGTTGGGCAGTATGCTCTGCTTACCCAGAAAAACCCTCCTGAGCTGGGAAATCTGGTGTTTCTTCTTTTACAGAAAAAGAGAGTCCCTTTCACAGAGAGCAGATGTGATTTTCACCTGACCTTTGTCAGCTGAGGATGCTGCACTGCATTTGGACGTAAGTAACAAAGTAGTAACAATGGATATGACCTGCCTTGTTTACTCAATGTTAGGTATTAACAAGGCCTGTGCTATCTCAGTCATGGCCACATTGCACTTGGCAAGATTTGCCAGTGTAAGCAGCTTGATACAAACACAAGCCGAACCTCTGGGAAGGACAGTGCATCCCAGGAACAGGGAAAAGAAGCCAAAGGTATGTTCATGTTGCTCAGAAGAATCAAGCTGTAAAATAAAGGATATGGGGAAGATATAAATCCATGTTTGTAGAAAATTCAGCTGTTTGTCAGTGACAGAATGCTTATTTTCATCTTCAAAAAATACAGATTTCACCTTTGGAGGTGACTTCTGTATTTCTCTCACAAATAAATAACTACTACTCAGCAGACAAAGAAACAATAGTTCTCAGACTACAGTCTATAGGGATTCATCTTCTCAGTTTCTTATACACAGTGGAAATGTAAATTTTGTTATCTGCTGTCGAGGAGAGAGAAAGCCAGCAAAAGTTTTATTGCAGCACATTCTGAGGATTCTAAACATACCATATCACATATACACTGTAATGAGTTTTATTTTAACTGCTTTTGGAGACTGCTTTAGTGGACACTGAAATTGAATAACCAGCTCTGCTCATGGAATGAAAGGAAACTATTAACAGTATACGTAAAAGGTCTGTCATTATTTTACAGAGGGCCTTGCAGGAGGGATGCAATGGCCATCACATGGAAATATTTTCCATCTTGTGTGTTTAAAAAAAACAACAAAACACCCCAAAACTCAAAAAAAAAAACCCCTAAAAAATCCAAGGCGCACATGTCGTGGACCTATCACTTGCATGTATATGTCCTTCATCAGGGCTATACAAAGGTGCCATGGTCAGAAGCTGGCAAGTCACAGAGCACCACTAAGGGAGCTTCTTGCCCTGCAACACAATATCCTTATGGGAAAACATCTGCCTCTCAAATTTACATTTTCCCTACTCTTTAAAATACTCAATTCTATGCTCCTTTCCCTACCTACAGTCTCTCTTCAACAATTTTGGTCTGGGAAATTGATACATTAGGGAAACAATTCAGTTTGCTCTGAAGCAGAGAGAAGGGGATATTCTTCACATCTTGAGGAAACCAAGTCATACTTTTCACATTTACCATACTCAGGTAAGTGCATCTGTACTTAGATCTCAAATGCTGACCTGTTTCCCAACTTTATTTGTTCCATCCCACATAAACGAGCTATCTACCCATTAGGAAAACCTATACTGACCTCGCTCTCCCCACCCTTTTTCGCCCTTGCTTTCAAAAGGTAATTCAGCTTCAATCACACTTTCAGTGATGCCAGTGGAAATTTTCTTTTCCATTTACTTCTACGAGAGCAGAAAGAGGTTGCACCAGAGGTCTGGTCTTGGCTTGTCCATATACAGCATTACTAAGCAATAAGCCTGTAGATGAAACCAATCCAAAGAAAGATATTACAGAAAACAACTCAAATCCTATTTACTCTAAGTTGTTCTTTGCAATTTTATAATTAAGAAGAATAAATATTTCAGAACTTTTTTCCCCTCTTGTAAGATCTACTACACATGAAACACTGCTTTCACTGCCTACCTCATTCTCTGTGTCCATGTTCAATATTTCACTAAGAGACCTCTAAGCTAGTGCTTGATGTTGGCAGCTCCAAGAGGTTGCTAGTTTTGCAGTTCAAAGCAAAGAATCTAAGACACTGCCAATATTTGGACAAGTTCCCCACCAATGACAAGGAAGAGCAAAAGTCACATCAACAAATGCTTTCAGCATCAAAAACCAAAAATGCATTGCTGTTATGCTGCATGTACTTTGTCCCTGCTTCTGAAGAAGACTTTTGGTCCTCCTTACAGACAAAGGGGGAAGCCATTGCCATGAAGAGTGCTTTGTCATATTCAGATTCCGCCTGCAACTATTTCACTACGAAGAAAGACAAATGCTCATTTCCAGCCATTACAAGCTTGTTCCATTCTGTCCCTCAATTTAACGTTTGGATGCTATGTTTGTTCAGATAAGCCAAAAATCACATAACAACCACTCATATCTTACCTTGCTTACGGACAAGAACACTAAATGGAAGATGTTGAGGAGAGGGTGTGTGAAGATTTTGTAAGACAAAACACCACTAATTAGCAACACAGTCCTCTGTCAGAATTTGCTGAGGGCAAAGAAACTTTTGTGGGGGCAGAAGTTCCTAGAAATTTTTTAGGAATGCTTACGCAGTATTGATACTACAGGTTATAGCTACCTGGCTATTAAATATTGCCAGACAGATATTAAAAGAATTTCCCTGGTAGATTTTAAAGCAAATGAAAAGACACATCAACTACCAATAAACCACCAGGAAAACACTAAAAAATTTTCATATCTTATAGGCCCAGACAGCCCTTTAAGCAATGCTGGTCACGGCACACAAAGCAGTCTTTTCCAGCAGTTCCTCAGCCCATATCATGCCTTCTTCTTGCAGTTGGTCTCACACTCCTCAGGCCAGTATTCACTTACCCTTGCTTTGCAAGTGCAAAAAATTTGGAGTTTTCTAATATCTAGGGAGAACTTAGGGGCAAACTTGCACTTGGAAAGTCATCTGTCTCAAGAGGTTCATTGGCAGGGGAGTACAGCACTGCTGTACCCATAGTTTCTCATTCCTAGCTCCTCCTCCTTCCCTGGACTTCATTAGTACTTAAGTGTACATGATGCAATTATCCTTTAATTCTTCATCTCTTGCACCATTTATCACCGCTCTCTTCACTCCTGAGATTTGCTACACTGATTTTACTAATCCATGACACGCTGCATTGCCTCCCCAACACTTTCTCTCTCTCTCTCTCTAGTCTCCATACCCTCCTGTTCACCATCAGCAAAGAGCCCCTCACCCAGCTGCACTTCCACCCACCCACCACCCTCTCACCAGGCAGACAGTGCACGTCTTTCCCAGCCCGTTACAACTCTTATTGTTTGTGCACACCTGCTCCATTCAGCCTTCAAGTGCCTGTGACACCCACCCAGCAACATGAAACCACGTGTGGCAAAACATGTCCCTGGGAATGCTCTTGGTCAGCATCAGGGAAGGCGAAATCAGTTAAAAAAATAAAAACAAAACCAAAACCCTTCAGAAGCAAAAACATGTAGGAAAGGAGAAAACTAGAGAGAATGAGAGAACTGCTCATTATTACATTAGCAAATCTAAACTATTTATATGCACTACATCTATCACTTCAATTACACATTTCTAAATGAGGCTGAAGCAAGATATCCATAATTATTACTGAAATGCCATTTTTACATTAACCCAACAGTTGTGCACGTCCCTCACAAAATGCAATAAGCAAGCCACCAATTTATTTTTTCTGTAAACTACAGATAAATTAATCCAAATACCTCTTTTGCAATAGATTTGATTTTTTAACTCAGGATTCCTGTTTTCTTTGAACAGAATGAGCTGCGCAGAGCATCCTTTTCTCTTCTATCTCCTCTTTTCAGGAGCTTTTTGCTCCCCCATTCTGTTTGGTCTATGGATGCTCAGAGGAAGAAGTGACATTGAAAAGGTTTGTTTAACTTGTCTGGTAAGATTGTTCATCCTTGCACCTCTTCCTCCCTTTTTCTTCCAATTGTCCTTTTTGTTCTTTTGTTCTTTTTTACAGCTCCTAATGCTATCTGCTCCATTCCACTCTTTTCTGTCACCTTCCTTCTTGCTTCCTTAGCTGTGAGGAACACTGGAGGTGATGTTTACAGCCCAGGGATGCACGTCCTTCATTTGGAGAGAGAAGGAGCAGAGATATCCAGCCCCAACACCTCATGAGCCCCAGAACTGAACCTGGTCATGCTGCATGTTTGTGGACTCACCCCAAGTCAGCATAAGGTCAGGGGACCACCATATTTTGCTCTTTTGTGCCTCCGTTCTTTCACCTGCGCATCACTTCTGTCCACGTATTTGCTATCCCGCTCATTCCTTCTCTCCCTCACTAGTATGACTAGCTTTGTTTCTAGGCTTCCTTTGCTGTCTCATTACTGCTGGAAACACTTCTGCATTCCCATAAAAACACCAGAGAGTTTTATGAACCACAGATTTCATGGAGAAGGAAATTAAGGCATGAGTTGGATAAAGGAAAGGCTGTGCATGTTGTTTACCTGGACATTAATAAAGACTTTGACTCTGTTTCTTACAGTATCGTCCTGAAGAAACTGGCTACTTATGGCTTGGACATGTGCACTCTGGGTGGCCAAGCCCAAAGAGTGGTGGTGAATGGGATTAAGTCCATTTGAAGCCTGTAACTAGTAGGGTTCCCCCAGGCTCAGTATTAGGGCAGTTTAATATCTTTATCAACAATCTGGCGGAAGAGGTCAAGAGCACTTTCAGTCATTTTACAGACAACACCAAGTTGGATGGGAGTGTTGATGTGATGGAGGGTAGGAACGCTCTGCAGAGGGATGTGGGTCAATAGGCTGAGGCCAATTGTGCTGGGTCCTGCCCTTGGATCACAACCACCCCATGCAGTGCTCAGGCTTGGGGAAGAGTGGCTGGAAAGGAGCCTGGTAGCAAAGGACCTGGGGGTGCTGGTTGACAGCTGGCTGAACACGAGCCAGCATGTGCCCAGGTGGCCAAGAAGGCCAATGGCATCTTGGCTTATATCAGAAATAGCGTGGCCAGCAGGACTAGGGAAAGGATTATTCCCCTGGACTCAGCACTGGTGAGGCTGCTCCCCAAATTCTGTGTTCAGTTTGGGACCCTCCCTGCTAGAAAGGCACCAAGGTGCTGGAGCATGTCCAGAGAAGGGCAACAGAGCTGGGGAAGGGTCTGGAGCACAAGTCCTGTGAGGAGCAACTGAGGGACCTGGGGGTGTTTAGCCTGGAGAAAAGGAGGCTCAGGGGAACCTCACTGCTCTCTACAACTACCTGACAGGAGGCTGTAGCCCAGTCAGGATCAGTCTCTTCTCCCAGTTAACAAGCAACAGGACAAGAGGAAATGGCCTCAAGCTGCATCAGGGGAGGATTAGATTGGGTATTAGGAAAAATTTCTTCCCTGAAAGAATGGCCAGGCATTGGCACAGGCTGCCCAGGGAAGTGGTGGAACCATCATCCCTGGAGGCATTTAAAAAATGCGTAGATGTGGCACGTGGGGACATAGTTTAGGAATGGACTTGGCTGTGCTGGATTAATGGCTGGACTTGATAATCTTAGAGACCTTTTCCAAGCTTAATGATTCTGTGATTCTTGAAGAGGTGAGATACATTTTCCAAAGTCAAGCAGACCTCAATGAGCAGGCCTGAGCACAGACTCTTAGAGCAGCTGATATGCTACTGCATATTTCAGTTTGCAAGAGAGGTAACTGTGGTCTAAATATGCTCTCTCACCACATATAATTTCCCTACCCGTGCAGAGAAAGGCTTAAGCCACATAGAAAATAAAATCTATTCCAGGAGATTTTTTTTTTTTCTTTTTTCAAATTAAACTGTTACAGCAACAGAAGTTGTTTGAAATGGTTGGGCAGAAGCCCCCATGGACACTCCCTACTATCAAACACTTATTTTCCATCACTCTCAAATAGAACAGCAAATCCTTATATCAGATGATGACTTTTTACAAAAAAAAAAAAAAAAACAAAACATTTCAACTAATTATAAAAGTTGATGGTTTCAGCATAAGCCCTGCCTTCCTTACTACCTTCATCCCATGGCCTTCTACTTCAAAAATAGCTTTGGAGATCTACCTGTGACTTTTGCCCCATTGCCAAAACCATGCTCAAATCTTGACTCTGACCTGGCTTTCAGGACTTTGTCTGGATTTTAAGATTTGCTCCATTGTAACCACAAACACTTTTAATACCCTCTTTGCATCCACTTTGAGCTGTGAAGGCTGCTTTGACTCTATTGATCTACCAGGCTGTATTGCTAGAGGGGTGCCTGTCCTACAACTCTGTCCTTGTTTTGTATTTACCTACTGACAGTTCTGCCTGTTCAATAAAAGCATTATTCCTTCAACTCCTAAAAGCACATTTCACTTGGTGTTTTATGACTGCAGAAGTCTTTGCAAGTAAAGATACCTGGTCACCTCTTCCCTGCCTTTGAAGCCATGCTAATATTCTGCTTTTCCAATTATAGTCTTCCACAGCTATCCATTCTCTTCTCACGTCTTGCCTACAAGCAAATACATAGAATCATGGTTGGAAGGGACCTTAAAGATCACATTGTTCCAAATCCATAATTATTATGAAGTTGCCCAAAGCAGAGGCTAGGACCCAGATACAGATCTATGTTTTTCAGTGTTCAGGTGTCATCAAACAACCACTTCAACCCATCCTAACACTGTAGTTACAAGTACAGCAGAAGTCTGAATTTATTTCCTGCTAGGTGAGCCCTACAAGCCCATTTGTTATGTGGCTGTAGGAAATTTGGTGCTGACACGAGAAGGCAGCAGGAGCAAACGTCCGAAAGTGGGACCTCCACTACCAACAGCTGTGCAGATTTCATACTAGATGAAAGTAAAACAGCAACTGCAGTCAAAAGCTCAAGGAACTTGCCTTGTAGTTAAGAACATTGTTGTGAATTTGTGCTGGAGAAGAGGATAGCAAAGTCTCACTACAAATGTAAGGGGAGGATAATTCTTACATGAACATTCTGAAAGAGATAATTACTTTAAAGTAATTCACAGTGCTAGTATGGTCTAGCTCTCTGCATGCATACTTCTGCTGAGTTCTTTTTTCACCTGATTTGACTAAATAATCAAGGAGGGCATTTGCTCATTCTCAGATTACTAAAGATGTGAACTGGTCATCCCGAGGAAAGGCATTTTCACATTATTCCAGAAATGTTTAGTACATGGCACAGATGCTGAGAGGACAGAAACTCATGGTATGGCACTGGCATGTCCTATAGACATTCAGTTTATGTAACTATATAAAAAAATCAATCATCAGCAAACTTATTGTGAAATGAAAACTAGAGTCAGTACAAGCTAGACACAGGGAAAGAAATGGCAGAGCTGATAGGACTGAATCAGAGGGGACATCATCACCTGTAGCATTAACTATGATTTTTTAATCAACAGTGACAATATACACATAACTAACAACTGCAAGACACACAAAGTGAAAACTATTATATTTGCATTAGGGCAAGCATGAGAGTGTGTAGCAAAAAGTAACTCAGACTTGGCTGTTGTATCTGAAGGGACCATCATCTTGACCTTTGGGCAGTTGGCACTTCAAGATCTCCAAAATATTTAAGCCAAGAAATCTTGAATAATTTTTCACAAGCAGCATAATCTTATCTACAATCAAGGGCTGCATATGGTAGAATCCAGACAGGGTGGGCACAAACTTACCAGCAAATTTTAAAAGTAAAATTTTACTTTTTAAGAAAAAAGTTGGGGTGGCTCACCCCGTACAATGAGAAGTAGATGTTCATGCTGAATAAAACCCCACTTTAGCTGGTTATGGCCAGCATGTGGAAAATCACACATTGTTAGCAGGTGACAGAAACAAATATATACTTCTTTGCTGACTGCAATTTCAGCCTTGGCCCAAAATGTCCTTTTCCTTACCCAGGACTGCACTTACTGCATCTTGGTTCGCATCTCTCAATAAAATACAGTTTTTAAGAGACAGCTCATTTCTTTACCTTTAGGGAATGCCTGGAAAGTCTTTTCATTAAAATGCTAATAGAACCATAAAGTTTAACACCAAATTTCCCCCACTTGAGCTTGAAAGCAAATGCTTTGGTCTAATTCTGATCAGAACACTATCTATTTTTTCATTAAAGTTTTATTCTGATGTATTCATTATTGAGGAGACTATGAGGAGCTGTATTATGTTCAAGAATGAACTGAAATGAACTTTGAAGCACAAAACAAAGCCCGTCTATGCAAGGGAGCAAACTGCATAAGGAATTAAGAGATGAGACTTGCTGCATTTCTAAGTGGTTTGTCACTGTAATATACCAGTACTTGGTTGTTCTTAGGGCTACTAACTGCACTTATCCCTTTGGTCCACTTTATTTGGTGTATTTGTTAAATAACAAAGCATCAACACTTAGCATGCACGTTCATGATGTTTCCTAGGCTGGCTCTCAATTCATCTACATACTAATGCAAGAGGACACATTCTGCAATACAAACAAGCCCTTGTGTCACGTTGAGTTACATATTCCCTGGCTTTTCCCAGTGCGTGGGAGGGTGCAGACTCTCTACAAAGCTACTGCTACCCAAAAAACTGGGAGAGAACGCTTCTAGCTTCCATCCTCCTTGTCAGTCACTAAGAGGCGAGGACGAAAGAAATGCTTAGCTTAAAACTTGCCTTTCTCAAAATAGCTGTAGAGCAGCAGCGCCCAGTGCTTCTTTTACTTCACTACTGCAGCGGCCCAAAGATATAATTTGTGGGCCAGCCATGCAGAGCTAAAGTACATGATGAGATTTAAAGATGATTCAATGCTCCAGCACATTTTCCCTTAGCTCCACTCAGCCCAATTGGAGTGCTCTTTAAGAGCATTGGTTTATACACTCTTAATAACAAAACACTTAGAGAAGCCGCAATCCATGGACTTTCATGCACACAGTCACGTGATTTTCTCACGGTAACCCTCTCCTTTTTCTCCACCCTTTTCCCCATTGCCCTTTGCTCCTCATCCATTTTGATTACAACCTCCATGGGACAGAGCCCAAACTCTCTACCTGACATCCTCTGTCGTCCCCTCAGTGAAGTTAAGAAAGAAAAAGGGAACACAGCACGCACATGCTTTCCATTTTGTATATGAAAAGGAATCTACATTTTCCTCTGTCACCTGCCCTTATTTGAGATATTTCTTTTCTTCTGGTTCTCATTATGGTTTTAATGAAGCAAGGAAAGCTTATTTAAAATTACTGTACTACAAATGAGCTGACTTAAAAAAAGAAAGAAAAAAGGAATGCATTACTAGAGGTGAGGTTTCCAGCCAGCTCTCCATGGGCGTGTTTTCACAGAGTCCATGGGGAGCATAGTATCAGGGAGGCAGATGTCTGGTTCCATGAGATACCTGAACAACAAAGAGGGGCTGACAGGGCTACCTCACCTGAGCTGCACTGGAGGAAGAGGGCAGCTCTGCACAGTGCCAGCCCAAGGTCTGCAGGGCTGTGGGAACAGTGCCGGGGCAGGACAGGATGAGAATGGGATGAGGGGAAGAGAGTAACCCTGCACAGCTGCTACTGCTGACCCCACAGAAGGCCACTGGACTTCCTGCCATCTTCTGTCCTGGTCCTTGATTCTTGCCCGTTCTCATGTTCTCCTCTGCCTTCTTCATTGACATTCCTCCCCTGCCTTTATCAGTTCCATGTGTGGTCACTAACACAAGGATTCCCAATGAGCAGCAGTGTCACAGGCTGGGTGCTGAGAAGCATGGGCTGGCCACAGGGCAAACATGCCACACTCCACAGTCCACACTGGCTTCCCAGGTTGAGAGAGAAGGAATTTTGACTTTGACACTCATGCTGGAAAAATAGAGAATGTTCCCTGCAAGAGAATTGTACCCTTACTCCAGAAAACTACCTTTGCATTTCAAGCAAAGATCTTAAAAATTAAAGGCTAACTACAAAGAATAGAGCCAAACAACTTTCCATTTCAATTGGTGCACAAACATTCCTTCAAAACTGTTGGAGCTACACGAAAGGAAAATAAGCACAAAAAGAATTTGAATAATGCCTATGTCTAAGGGTTACTATCTAAATGCCACATACCCCAGCACTTACAAATCACAAGGCTAATTCAGGTATAAATCTCTCCAGAATACTGTCTCAACACCTTACGATGCCTCCATTTGATTTTAATCCTCCACACCCACTTAAGGTCACTTAATGTCAAAGCACTAACACCACAACCCAAAATCAGCACAGGGGTTGCCTGACTTACAGGAGTTTCAAGGCGTTCTGAACTGTGCTTTTACCAAACACCCAAACCAATTTATAGTTTAACAAAATATCAGCTGGCACTGACTAGACATAATCTTACAAAGGTCTTTTGTCTCTGCCCGAAATCTACTGGTATATAGCACTCTTTGCTGTGATAATTGGTTTGGCTGTCCATTCCACCCATCAGGTGATAGAAAATATCCATCAGACTAAATGCAATGTGAGAGAATTCTCTTTAGCCAATTAGTTGGTAATGAGAACATTAGCCACAGTATCTTCTGCAGAGGGCACCTTAGCAATTCCAGCGAAGCCCACAAAGATGACAGTTCTATCTGGATGATTAATAGCAAGTGTATGACACTATAGGAATTCTACACAGTTGTGTAAAATCGGGGAGGAATGATCCACTTTATGCTGTTAAATATTTTAAGAGCCACAGATGATTTTATATTACATTCTAATACATACGCTTATTTTGTGTCTTGAAATTAACTCTCCTGCACCAAGAATAGTTTTTAAAACATTTGGAATTCTCCAGGCAAGAGGGACTGCATAAAATCAAGCAGCAGTTACAGAATTACAAGATTCTCTCTTGCATAGTGAGGCTTTGAACACCAGGAGGGCAAAACTAAGTCAGCCTGTTTCTCCACTTTCACCTTAAGTATATTCTGACTCTACAAGAAAGTGGCTTAACTTCCAACCTGGCAGGTCAGAAACAACCACCTGTGTAATGTGCAAGGCAAGGGGAAGTCAATATTTGTTCTTCCTGAAGAGGCTTTTGGGACAGAGAGTACTTTCTGTGTGAACACACATGCCAAGACACACTCAGGTGTTCTCTGATCTCAGTGGGATCACCCCCCAAAGTCCTTCATACCAACATAAGGCAGGACCGTGGCACCAGCGAGCAGGGAGTTTGGGGTCCATTGCACCCAGAACTGTATCAGAGTCACAGGTACCTGTGAGTTGTCTTTAAAACACCATGGGGGCACTGCCACCTGCCAGCACCCCGAGCTGACGACCAACAATACCACAGGGAGTTTCAAGCCCCGTGTCTCAATTACTGGATTGCACAACACAGAAAGAAAAAAACTACACTGACACTGAATTGATTCAGCTACACCAGTGAAAAATCTTTAAATGGGCACACTGCAAGGCTACAGCCCAGATTAGCCTAATTGGAGTTAATTGCCAAACAAAATAAACAATTTGAGTTTCCTGTTGTGCCAGAAGGGTGCTTGTAAGAGAAGTCTACAATGGGGCAACTATTAATACATCAATTCATTTACACTGCAGGCTTGCCTAACACAGACAAAGCCTGAGTGAGCTGTGTTGGGGCAGAAAAAAGAGGGGAAAGGCAGAGTAGATTAGCAAATGGTGCAGTTATGGGAAGTGACAGAGCAATCAATAAACTGCAGGTTCAGAGGATAAATTGAACAGACAAAAGTCAGCCTTAGTTTGCCTACCAAAATTTCACTTGTATAAATCCTCTGTGGAGAAGGATAGAGTATTGTAACAACTAGCATAATCTGAACCTATTTTTCTTCTCTAACTAGTCTTTCAAAGGGTCATTTCTTCCTCAGTCCAGTTCTTCCTCTTACTGGAGCTTTGTTAAGCTTGAAAAACACAGCAAATTTCAGGTGGAACGTATTAAAAAGTACTTAGATACCATGTTGATAGGCACTTTGGGAACACCACACAACGCAACAGCTGAGACAGACAAATGGATTTGTACACAGAGAATTTTGTACAAGAGAATTAAAATAAATGCAAAAGTGGGGGGTGGGAACACAACAGCCTTCAAAGGAATTTTACAAAGGCAGTAGACTATATCATACAAACTCACACCTCTGGTGAGTGAAGAAGTCAAAGCAGCATGACACACTCTCGTGCAGCATTATACAGAGATCTCAACAACTTCAAGCAGGCAGAAATACCCTCACAGAAGCACATGGACTTTTCTGTGTGAGCCCTACATAGGCAGTAGGGCTCTTGGGGCAGGGGAATAGGGAAGGTGCCCAGGGCAGGACAGAGGCTGAATTTCACCTAGAAGGGCAATAGGTACAAGGTGCCCACACTGCACAAGCTCCCCCAGCACCATCCTGGCAGGGGCAGCCAGAGGAGGGACACAGCTGCACGTGGTCCAGGCAGGCTCAGCACCAGTGGCCTTGCTGCCAAGCTGCATGAGGGAGAGAGACCCCCTCTGCAGTACAAGAATTCTCCAGCCTTGGCTACCTGTTACACCCTTCACAATCTGCTTTGCATGAAGGAAGAAAGACGATTCTGAGAGTCAAGTATCTCAGCAGAGACACAAATAAGACTTTAACCTGAGTTGTTTTGTTTTCTTGAAGCTTATGGATCAGAACAATTCTTTTATCGAGCACACTTCTGTGTTTTTATGCAAATTATTTTTTTTATGTAAGGACAGTTAATCTGGTAATATTGCAAAGGGAGTTGTTCAAAACTGGAAATTAAATTCGATTGATTGCAGATTGACAATGTGTCATCTGTTAATTAAAGGTGACAGCTGTAACATTATATTTCATTGTACAATGCAAAATTATTGACTGTGGCAAGCTCTTAGGAGTTTTATCACTCTTTTACAGTCATCACCAGGGCTAAAGAGGCAAGTGCAGTATTAGCTCTACAAAGCACTAAACAAGTTTGCCAGATACTCACAAACAGACGGGTTCTGTTGGCTTGAAAGGACAAGTATCATGTCCGTGCTTGGTGGGACAGCAGAAGCTGTGACATGTCAAGGCAAACTACATGAGTGATTCACCTGTACCTGACTGTAAGCAGAGCAACCTTTGGTTTCAAGGAACGCCCAGCGAAGCACTGCTGACCCTGTGTTAAACTGTTGCATCACACAGATTCATTCAAATTTCAGACTTCTCTTCCCTAGCAGACAGAAGAACAGGCTTTATGCTCAGATCTTTGCCTGGACATTGACACCCTCATCAAACCCCACCCTGTCTTCAGTTCACCACTGCAGGCAGAGAAGCTGAAGCAAAACCACTCTGGCACCACAGGGAAAGCTCAGCTCTCCTTTGGTTGAACCTACATGTCTTATTACATCACCTACAACCTATAGGTTACATCAAGCACTGTGATATACTGTGTACTTCCCTGTTTGCTCATTGTCTTCTGGTGATACCTGGAGAAGACAGAGGTCTGTGCTGATGCTTTTAGATTTTCACAGGAAACTCTTCACTGCTACTGCTCAGAGCCATCAATAAACTGTCTGTTAACAATCATGATGTGGCTTAAGTGGATCAATTGTCATTTATGAGTACAATCTTTGGAAAAATCTCATTTCTTTAATGGTGTAGCTGAGTTTCACAAGCTTCCTCTGCTCATCAGACCCAGCCAAAAGTTCTGAGGTGCATTTCACCCCACCCAACACTGCCCCTCCATAGATACCATTTATCTACCCAATATTTGTCTTGAAATTTGCAGCTGGGAAAACTTGGTGGCCGTGACACACATACAGCAATTACTGAATATGCTCCTACCACTTACACTTAGCAAGAAGGTTATGTCTTTTCCTTCCAGATCCAGAACTAACTGCAATCATCCACACTGCTGCTTAGAGGCAGGGTGAGTGCTATATTCCCCACAAACACCAGCAGAGTCGAGCCAGTCATAGGGCAAATACAGGTACTTTTTGTCACTGGCAGTGAATGTTTTACAGAAAAATTTCACTCATTTCTTTGCTGTGCCTAGAAAACTCTGCTCGAGATACAACTGTTTTTAAATAGAAAAAAACTTCATATACAAATAAAATAACCTGCAGGAAGACTGCACACCAGGTTCACACTGAACATTAAGCTACCAAGCATATTCTTTTGAATCACAAAAATCTTGTGCTGTATTTGTAAGAAGGGAGGCATAACCCATTTCTTTTTAACAAAATATGGGTACAAGATGGCCAATTCCTATAGCTACCGACATGTATCTGTTTGCTCTTTGGGACTGCAGCCATCACACAAGTGTCTGCAGTGTGATGAGCAACAACCCCTTCCCAAATGCTCCTGAAGGAGAGCAGGGAAACAATAGCTGTAAGGTGATAGATGTGTCTGATTCAGTGACAGGAAGGCTGAAGTCACACTCAGTGTTCCTCTGGTTGAGGGAAAGATGAGTCTCACAATATATTCCAGTGTCAGTGATTAGTAGAAGATTAACAGCTGTGAAGAGCACAGCAAAATAACTTCACAGTGTTAACTCATTTCCTAATCACAGCTTGGAGCTCACAGCACAAGGAAACACATTTTTGCCTCTGTGTGCATACAAATACAAAGCAGCATAATACTGTATTTCTTTCCCCAGGTATTACTGTGTTTATCTCCAGAACATGAGTGGCTATTATGAATTATCTCCACCACCCTGTGTTCTCCCTCTCCCCTCGCCACTGTGAAAGGGGGGTGAGAGGAGAGCAAAGAAAAGATGGCACCGTTGGATTCCCTTTCTTCAGCTTTTACCAGCCTTTGGAGGTCAGGATGCTATTGGCTCTGCTCTGCGTGTGAGCTGGAGCTGTTCACTTAGCAACAGAAAACAGAAGCAGCAGACAGCAAAACTATCTGGCTACGTGTGTGTGAGCCTGTGTGAGAGAGAAGGAAAAAGAGAGAGAGGGAGAATGGCTTAGACGGTGTTCTCTGCTGCTGCACGCAGAGGGTCTGCTCTACAGAAGTGCTGCACACCTCCAGGGATGGCAGCAACAGGTGCTGGTGCTCTGCATCCCACTGAAAGCAGCTTGAGTGCTCAGCATATTGCATTTTTAATATAGGAGTTTAATTAGAGCTTACTAAGAACAACAACAGACAATCTCAATAAAGCCTGTATTTAATGCAAGTCGTAAAGCACGGGGTTCTGTGCCCAAAACAATACGGATATAAAATGTGATGTGTTAGAACAAAAAAGGATAGCAAAGGAAGGAAGCCAGAGGTAAGGTTATGCAGAAAGGACAAATGAGTTTACCTTCATCTACCTTGTCTTCCACTCTCTATTAAGGCAAAAAAATCAAGACTTAAACAACTGTAGTAAGACATCGTCTATATCAGTTTTTAACCTCCAGAAGTATGAGCTTGTATCCCAGCTCCTTCTAATCAATCAATAGTTTCTTACTGAGGAAAGAAATAGCAAAGGAAGGTGTTAAGACAGGAGAAATACTTTTTTTGCAGATCTTAGTTCCTTTATGAAACACAAGAGCTGAGAGATGACTGATTATTTCATGCTGCCATTCAGAGTGACATAAGAGATCTCATGCAGATCATTCCACAGAGAACATACAGCCTGCAACCCTCCCATGTGACTGGCATCAGATATTTTCCTTCCTGCCACTGTTATGGAAGAGCTCTGAGTACCCACCAGGGAAAGCACAATTTTCTTATATGTTAAGGAATGTCTCTCCTCTCCATCCCATCCCCAAATAAATTAACAGTAGAGCCAATGTAACTGACCCTATTTTTTTCTCCCAATCACTCTACATTTCTGTAGATGTAAATTTTTAATTTTAAAACTAAATGTAAGTTCCTCTACATGTGGAGTTTATAACTGCTAGTCTTTCCAACTTTGAGTACCTAATCTCACAAATCAGGCCCACTGGAATGCAGCAGCTGAACAGCTACTCCAGTTCTCCACAGCACTAAAGACATGGACTCAAAAAAACCCCTACCAGGACCCTCTTGCTATTCAGAATGGGGAGCTTAAAAGCAACCAAGGGTGTTGTTTTATCCTTTTCACCTCTTTTGTGTAACAATTCTATTACATTTTCCTTATATTCAACAATACAATGGATATGCAATAAAGAAAAGGAAATGGTACTTCCCTAGATTCAATATGTCCAAAAAGTATATGTAATTGTTCAAGAGGAACCTATATTTTTCAAGGAACAGAACTACAGCATGGGTTGCAGGCCTAGTTCTCCTATTATTTCCTCCATAGAAAGACTTCACCTTGCCAACAAAAATCTACAGATTACAGGAACTGAGCAGAGGTGGAAAAAGTTGACTGTTGAGAGTAAGCCATTGGTACTATGAGAAGCAGTCTGGTGTAAAGGGAAAAAAAGAACGGCAGGAAGAAAAACCCAAGAGGTTTACCTGCCTGAGCAGGGCCAAAGAATGTTGCAAAAAGCCAGCAACTTAAAGATGAAAAAGAATCCAAACAAGAAGTAGGAATCATGACTACACCATGCAGTGCCAAAACTGAAATTGGCTGTCATATTTTAACATGCAAGAGATGGGGGGAGAGGGAAATTTTTAAGTATTAGAGCTATTTTTCCATTGAAAATGAGTACCTACAAATGTAACCTGAAAAATACTACCCCAAACCTCCACCTCAGTGACTGGGAAGTGGAGGGCACACATGGTATGTCCAGGGCAAGCAGAGGCCCCCGGAGAGATCTCTGTGTGCAGTGCACGGCTGGTGCTCCCCACTCCAGCAAAGGGGCCTGGGAAACAGCCTCGCCTCTTTCTGCACCTCCTGTAAATGCAAATGAGCAGCAAAATGGCTTTTTTCCTGTTCCTAAAATTCACAGCTCTCTAAGACTGAAAGAGCCAAACAGAAGCAAGGCCCTGGCATGGTCACCTTTCCTGTGCTTCAGTCAAACTCTTACCAAACTCGCTGGGAACGTGAATGCTCTCCCTTACCAAGAATCGTTTAATTCTTCAGATTTTGTAATTTACTGGAAAGAAATAAGAGTCGTTTTCCCCAGCAATATGAAAGGCATGACATAAAACTAAGTCACATTGATGGTCTATGACAGTGTGTGCATCTAAAAATCTGCATTCAAGGGACACCAAGAGGCATATTTCATTTCCTCAAACTCTGCCAGGGCCTCAGATTTACATCATCACCTACAGCTCAGGCTGCAGCCTGCCACTGTCTCGCCAGTCACCACAGCAGCTGGTCATTTCCCCAGGGCTTTGCCTGGTTTGCCCTCTGCAGAACTGCTCTGTCAATGCCCAACCCTGTGGCATTAAGGGCAGAGCTACCAAGCTCCAGGGAAAGAACCAGCAATTTGGGGTCTGCAGAAAGTCCATCTGGGAGTTAGATGGACTCGTAAGAAGGTGCCTTTCGACACTGTTCACAGGGAAGTTATTTGGGGCATTTGAATTCACAGTCGTCTTCTACAAGTACCTGAAGAACTGACTGAAAATGAACTGACTGAACTTTAAATGAAGTAATGGTCATTGTTATTAACTCATGAATGTGAAATCTGTTTGCAATATCAATACAGTTAGCTGAGATGAAAGCCCAGACCCACTAATACATTTAATCTTCTGACATCCAATTTTTATCTGTCTGCAAGTAGCATTTTAAGTGGAAAACAAAAACCTGTGATACTGGGGCTCCAAGCTCAGCAGCATTGGAACCCTCTGCCTGTGGGTATCTCTGAGGCCTTTTCCTCTTCCCTCATCTCTCTGCAAGAGCAGGACCTGAAACACTTCTGCCAAAGACCCAGTGCCCACCTCACGTGAAGCACTGAGGTCCCAGAGGCTGGCAGCCCTACAAAGGCTACAAAGCACTACAAAAGGGCAGAAGCTTAGCTCTGCTGAGACCATCAACCCCTCTTTATTGCTGAACTCCGAGCTTAGGAAGAGATGGGAGTCAAGAGTAGTATCCTGCCTTGAAAGACAAACACCTCTCAAGACAGCCTGTTCCATGTTTGCAGGAGTTATGGTACAGAATATATAGAAATACAGGTTGGTTTGAAGAGACCTTGAAGATCATCTTGTTCCAACCTCCCTACCATGAGACAGGACAGCTTCCACTAGATCAGGTTGCTCAAAGCCCCATCCGACCTGACCTTGAATTAATTTCAGACTTAAATCACCATGAACTGAAGTAATCTACTATTTTACTCCTCAAGCTGCTTTTTCCAGCACAGAGCCTTGTGCCCACAGGTGAAGGGGTGGCAGAAGGACCAGACTACAAGGCCACCTTACTTACAGCACAAGAAGTGGTCTCGTTTGTTTGGTACCTATCACAAGCAGCATGACCCCAATCCTGCCTGTATTGCAACAAACCTGATCACACCAAGCTAGTCTGAACAATGTGCAGATTTTGGCCCCTCTCTGAACTGACTGGAGTCCTGCAGCTGTGCTCAGAGAGTCACTGAGTCCCGAGGGAGGCAGAGCCCGTTTTTCAGGGCTTTAGACCAGCGTTAACACAGCCAGCAGGGTTCTGAGCAGCAGTGCAGCTCTTGGCCACGGTCAAAGAAAGCTGCAGGGATACCAGCTGTGCCCCACAGTGTCACAACTTCCAGATTACATATGCACAGTTTAAAAGGTTGCACTTTAGGACTGAGTTAAATGTCCAGCCCTGAATTGGCATGATCTGAGGAAGAATTATGTCTGCTAACAGCCCATCTTTTCATTTGTGCTTTAAGTTACCGGAATAAGCAGGGGCAAAGGGAATCATTAAGTGATTTTTTGTTTTGTTTTTAAAACACCACAAACATGACATTTCCTATATGCTTCAGCAATTTCACTGTAGGAGACAAATCAATACTCTTCTCTTTGGAGTTAGAGATTCTTATTGGTAAGGGAAAATAGGGGATTTACCTTAAATGAAAATAATACATAATTCCTTAAGAAAAAAAACACAATTCTTTCTATTGTCTAGTTTCTGGGGTTTTTTTAATAAAAACTAAGCACACTTAGAGTGAAGAATTTTTCTGTACAGACAGGATTTCAAGATTTTAATAAATAAACTTGCTCCTTCCAACACATCGAAGGACAAGCAGAAATATATGTGAAGAACAAGAAAAAGCCTAAAGGAGAAAAACATTTTGGAAATGGTCTGGGATTTCTCTCTCAAACCCCAAGTATCTTCTGTCCTTCCTGAGCAGCCATGAAGGAACAGTTCAACAGGGTAAAGAAACAACCAAAGTACATGTCCTCATTCTCTGCATGTGATTCAGTTTTGGAAGGGTTTTTTTGGGGGGTGGAGGGAGGGTATCACTCTTCACCCAACCCCTAGTTCTGTTTATGCCCCTGTCATGTTGCCAATACCATTTCCTGTCTGTGATACACACAATGGCAAGCTCTAAGTTCCCACCTTTCCATGCCACTCATTTTAGCAAAACTGTTTTTATAGCCTAAATGGAAAGGTTTTCTTAGTGTAAATGATCTGGAATTCCTAGCAGCCAAGGGAGTTCCCCACTGCTTCTAAAACAGTTATATTTCATATAGATCTTCTTTAAGCAACAACTTGCTTTTAAAGGGTCCACACTGGTTTGGATAAATTAAGGCAATACAGAGAATGATGGTGTTTTGCTGACAGACAGACAGCTGGAAAGCAGAACACCATGATGTGATCTGGCTAACTGGCACACCCTGCACAATGTCTCTGAGGACTCCTTAGTAAACATGAGCTGGCACTAAATCATTGCCTTTTTGCTTTTGTGATGAATTTTCTTCTTCATGTGGGGAGCCCTTCCTCTGCCCCATCAGAGCAAGTCGAGACATTTCAGTGGGGTCACACCTTTCTTTCCCAGGGAGGGTCAGCAGACCATACACAGTCCAGCATTATACTGTTTGGCCCACTCTCACAGCATATTTATAGCATGTTTAGGGCAGAGGAAGTAGAAGGATACATACTCCCTTTCCTCCTAGAGATGAGAACTGAGACAGCTGACATAACTGCTAAATCAGACAACAATATATAAATAGCAGCATGACAATGAAAAGCTCAACTAGTCAACTACTGACCTTAAACTTATTCTGATTGCATCATTAATTGCCTCTTAAAAAAAAAAAAAGCTTAAAAATTATAATAAAAATACATTTATAAACTCCTGCAACCCGTTTGGTAACGCTGCTGTTTTATGTCAGTTGCATCACTAGTAACAGAATGCCAGCTTGCTGCTGGTGTCAAGTGGTTCAACCAAAAACCAGATTTCTTTTTCAGAGCCTCAGTGGAATGATGGCTCTTATCATGGAAAGAGAATTTCACAAGGCAGAAGAATAATGGTGAAATGCTTTGTGACTGCCAGAATGAAATCCAGTCCCACAGACAAGTCAGGAAGGCAGCACTGGTAGGTGGTTATCAAGACAGATTCATCAGACAGTCGAAGGCCATGCAAAGCTTTATAAATCAGCATGAAGAGTTTACAACTGACACACCATTGAACAGAGAACACTAAAGACTTCTCCTGTTCTGAAAAGCTGATTTTTGGCAGCAGACATCCTGCAGCTTTTAGATTTTGCTTACAAGAGTTAAAGGCTGCAAGCAGATAGAATCAAATAACCCAGTCTCAAACTCAAGAAAGCATGAACTAAAATCTGTCTCCATGACTGAGAGAAATTATCTGTCGCTAATAATATTCCTCAGATAATAAAAGTCAGGATGTGAAACAGCCCAAGTGCTGCAGGGGAACCAAAACAATAAATCAGGGTGCTAGACAAGTGTGACGTCCTCTAATACCTGACAGACAGTTTTGCCCACCCGAGGTTGGACCTCACTGCCAGGGTCCTACAGCCTTGTGAGAAACCAAGCAGGGAGATCTGCCCACAGATGCAGGTACCCCAGGCAGCCCTACCTGGGATTCTGACAACCACACTGGTGCCATGAGTGCCCCTCAAATCAACTTCACTTGGAGGAAAATGATACCCGCAAAGAACAGCCGAAAAATGTAAGTCTTACAAGGAGACAAGCATGGTATCTTCCTGAAAATCCAAAATGTGATACTGGTGACAGCTGCAATAATTCAGCAGCCAACCTTTTTAGTTTGGAAAGGAAAAAATCAACAAGGGCACCTAAACATCATTTACAATTACACATTTCACTAGTCTAACATTACTGAGCAGTAACTGAAACTGGAAAACCTAAAACAACTGATAAGATGGCAAAGCATGCAGCAACAGCCACATTTTACAGAGAAATGAACTGAACTTTAATCATCCCACACCTAACAATATCATAGTCACTGAAGAAGAACACTTCCTCTCCACCATTTATTATCAAGTGGAAATAACAGAGAGGCACAAACAAGAAATCCACAGAGAGCAGGCTTACAGGAACTAGCAATGGGCTCAAAGACCTTGTGTACATATCACTAGCCCAGAAAACTATCCCAGGTATCAAGGGGGCAGGACCTCACTTTCCAGCAGAAATACAGTAAGGAAGAAGAACAACTATCCAGATAGCACTCATATATCCATTTTAGCTATACAGGCAAAAATTTCCATTAATAAACCCCAAAGAGAAGTTCACAGCCTATTTTTTTCACCTATAATTCAAAAACTATCTCTCTTCTTCAAACAATATAGAAGGTTTTTCATGCCCTGTGCATTTTTGTTTCCTAGGGAGGAAAAAACCAAAAGAGAGAGAGAGAAAGGTTGAAGAGAGAGATGAGAGAGACAGTTAGTTCTCATAGTAATAACCTGATTCTTGGAAATTCTGACCCTCCAGAGAAGATAATTAGCAGCCAGGCCAGTAATTCTCTTTAGCCATAAAAGTACAGCTGTTAACCCTTTCTCTAAAACAGGGATAAAGCACTGAGATAAAGAATAAGTATAACCATAGATTAGATACTGTGTGTGACATTCCAAAGTGCAACATTTTCTTCTTAAGTTTGACATGTCCTTCATTAAGCCACTGATGTAGTGTAGGAGTTTAAGATGTCATCCATATGTAAGGAAGTCCAAATGAAGAAAAGCACACAATAATTAAGAGAAAAAAGTCCACAATATAAATAGAAGAAAGCTTGTAAAATATTTGAAAGAAGGAATATAAAAAGTTTCCCTGTATAACAAATCCTTAATACTGTTTGGAAGTGAATCACAACAGATATCCACCTAAACGTGCTAATCACATCACACCAAGAAACAGAGATATCTCAGTGGCAAATCTATGATAAAACCATGAGAAATCCAAAAGAAAACATGAAATGGGGCTGAGAGAGGAATACATGGCCAAAATTCAAAGAGGATTTCTGGTGCCATGAGGAGCAGTAGTGAGTTCAAGAGAATTATCATGAATTGAGCATCAAATGGAACAACTTAAAGAACAGAGACGCATAACAGGAGCGTTACCATCATACCTAAGCAGCAGAGAGTTGTGGGCAGCACAGACTTCACTGGGAGTACATTTTGGCTATTATAAATCACCTCTTCGCCATTTAAAAAGCATTGTGGATTTCACAGTGATCTGAAACACTCTTAGGGCCAGAGGGAGCTATGCTGATTTACAGCTCTGAGGATAACAGTCTATGATGCTGATGAAGCCAGAGCAGTTTCTACCAGCAAAGGGCATGCTCCAGTGACTTTGGAGAAGCTCTGTTAAGTCTAGTCCACCTGAGGGACTCCCTCCTCTCTCCACTTCTGTTGCAGGGTTGGACCCTGGGACTTCCCTGGACACTACCCAGCTCAGTATCCAACAGGAGGCATATGGACAGATTAACCACTGGAAGAAGAAAGTCAATAGATTCCTCATTTCACGTTCAAACTCATCTCCACGCACCCTGCCTGGGTGGGTCCACATCAGGGTCCAACTTTTGTCCACTGAAATCAACACAGGCTCTTGGCAAGAAACATAATTCCCTTTAGACTTGAAAGAAACAGCTTGTCAAACAGACCAACAAAGGCAGTAGCAACACAGTGACATGTTCAGAGCCAGTTTAACCCAAAGAATGGAGGAGAAAAATGCTCCACAACACACTGGCTGTTCCCCCACAGCATACCTTCAAAATGCACACCAATACTTTCAAACAGAAACAGACATGCCAACCCATTGCAAGTTGTCCAGGCATTAGCAAAACTTTGGTCCTACCTTTACTGACAGAAGTTTCTGTGTTAGGCAGCAGCTCTCATTAATGACTGGGTGGTGGGACCATTTATTTAGCAGCTACTTTAGACCTTGGCACATAGTCAAACTTCAGTGACAATAATCTAAATGCATTCCACTCAGTGATTTTGTGGTTCATTAACAAACCTTTTTATGTGAACCCCTTTGAGAGCTACATGTCCTTTCTAATGCTGTTTTGCTAGCAAAGAGCATCTCGAAAAAATGCATAACAACTGAAAGCCATCACCATCTGGTGACTGTTCAACATCCTATATGGATGTCAGCCTGTGTCCAGCACTGGCTGAACAGGTGTCCACATAATAGCAGCCATCACAGTTGTCACTGGTTTGTAATCCCATTTGCAGACTTGACACTCAGGCAGAATACTGAAAGCCTGTCATCCTTCAGCTGATCCCTCCCGGCATGCTTGGGAGGAAACTCCTCACCCCTGCTCCTCTGCCTCACACTGTGGAGTGGCTGCTGGTGAATTCTGTGCTGGATTCCATTTGCTAATACCTCAATTCTTGTTCATTTGAAAAGAACAAGCAAACAGCACAAACAAAAAGAAACACCCTTGGAAATCCGGTGTGGTGCAAATACACAGAGACTAAGATTGCTCTCTTTACCATTCAGGCTCCAGAAACACCAATACTCCCCAAAACGCGACTCCTTTGTGTAAGCAAAAGTGAAATCAGCTATTATTAATGCCCAGTAGAAAAAGCATTTGCTACTTACAACTTTAGGGAATACAAAACCAAAACCAAACTACTCCTCCCCTGGTTTCAATGAGTATCTAAGGAAAAGAGTAATTGTCCCTGAAAATGGCTGACCTAACCATAAAGTCTTACTAAAAACCACATTTGATTAACAGACAGATGTCAAGACAGTCAAAATAAAAAAAAAAAATTAAAAAGGAGATACACAGAATAAGGCAGGCTGCTGGTTTCACCAGTGTCTATGAGTTCACAGAAGTAGCCAAGTTTACAAGCATAACAAATTAACAGGACTCAGACGAGCCACAGCAAGTAATTGTTTGTGCATTCCTAGATCATAGCAAATATGAGGTAAAGGCTCATTAACTTATAACTTTCCCACAGAGCTATGAACTAACACATTGTACCTGGTATTTCCTAAAGGCTCACACATAGTCATTTAACTCCTCAGCTGAGCCCAGGAAGCTTCCAAACGCATGGATTTCCCTGGCGCACAGGGCCCCTAAGCTGAGTGCCAATAACTAACCCCACGTCCACAGGTAAAAGCACCCTCTATGTAGAAAACCCTGTCCCAGTAGGCACCGCTGTGCAATGTGGCAGAGGAGCCAGCCAACTTTGTTATGGTCATTTGAATCCCTCCATTCTACCTGATAGGAGCCCTCTGAACCTTTGACAGCCAGCCTAGCTGGAGCAGTCTTGAACAAAGTGGAGGGAGATGCCCACCAACAATTTGGCAGAGGTGTCCAGTTTATAACCAGTTTAGTTTGCTCCCTTAACAGCCTGCAGAGAGCAATAAAGGAACTACACTCCAAAATCTCTGTGTTGAGCTCTTTATAACCAGCAAAATGAACTACAGGTACTACGGTCTTCTATGGGCTTAGAGCATTAACCTGCTCCACTGTTAACAAATCAGGAGCATTCCTGGCAAGTTGCCAAAGAACCTCCTCTAAGAAAAAGATGGGCATCCTAAATTTGTGCCAGTAACTCCCTCTTCCTCCTCAAGACTAGTTAATTTCCTTGTTCTGCATAAACCTGACCAACATTTCCATGTCCAAAAGAGCACAGGCACTATACAATGACCAAAACAAAGCTTTCTAATCAATAAAAAAAGCACTGTGAAGCTTGCTGGAAGGATAAAATATGGTTACTTTCCAAACATCAAGAAGAAACCAGATTCAGAAATCCTTTGGCAAGGTCTACAAAATGAGATTCTTAAACTGAATCTAGAATGGCCAAACTTAGCAACTACACATTTTACCACATAATGTACATATCTAAATTCTAGTCTTTGTGTGCAAACAGACAGGGCTTTGCCTGTTGCTCCAGCCTTACAACAGAATTACTCCCTTTGCATCGTGAAGTTAATTACACCAACACCCAACTGCAGAAATAGAGTAGAGAATCTGGACTGGTTTTCTTGCTCTGTGCCTGTCTACGTATGTTAATATCTGTCTATATGCACACATACTGATGAACACACGTGCTACACTGAGATAAAACATGAACAGAACAATGAGGCTTTTGTCATCTTTAATATAGTCCTGTTATATATAACCTTGCAGATTAAATATAAGCTTAAACCTGAATCTCTCACACGCATAAAGACATATACTTATTTATAGCTACAGCAATAGGGAGGTTGCTGAGAAAAGTAGAACATCTTTGGAAAAAGTGGGTGGTGATAATGCAAAACAGAATCCGCTTTTCGACTTTACTGGCATCTCTGGTCTATGAAAACTGTGAACTTGAATCTCCTTTTTCTGCCCAGTGGGATTCTTTGAATCATCTACCATAATTCTATCTGTGGAATTTCTTATCTGCCCTCTACCCTCAACCACTCTTCAGGAGTCTGGCTGCCTTCTGGCCACCAGAAAATTGCAGAAGAAGGAATGGAAGCGTACTCCTTCACACTCTCATGTTGGTTTCACCAGTGTTCTCATTCAAGCAAAAGAACAATAGAAACTCCTAGGCATTAAGATAAGTTTTGAGTGACCTTGCCCCACACTGAGTGAAGATGTCTGATGGAAATTTTGGGGCACTACCTTCCCTTACTCTTTAATATCTGTGAATTAAATTTTGCTCTTGTTTCATAATCCAGGGGAAGGGAACTATTGGGAAAGTCAGTCACTTGAAAGACTAGTCACTCAAAATTCATTAATCACTGAAAGGGAAGTAAATGCCTGAGAAGAGGTCATACACTGCCGGGCTGTCCCCAGGAGTCCTGCATCGTGTGTACAAGCACAGCAGTGTCAGATAAAGAACAGAACATGGTCTATTTGCAGTACAGGCATACTTGACTAGAATCCTGTAAAGTTTGATGGCAAATGCACTGCAATTTAGGGCTTGCTCAACTACATCTTCATGCCTGTTTGCCTCTAGCCCTTCATCTGTATGGGTCTTCAGGGAAAATTCATGTGTTCTGCAATACAAGTTTCAGTAAAGAACAATTTGAGATATTTATTATACACAGTTATATAGTTTCTAATAGCTTCTAACACATTGTAAGTTGTGAGTTTAATGTGTAAATCATATCACGGATACTCTGCGTGTTTTATTTCTATGTGTAACTGCACAGACTATTTAGAGGCTATTTTCATGTACTTTCAGCCCTCTCTTGTTCCTCTCAGCTCACAGTAACTGCAAGACAGATAAAGCTGCATCTGTCTCCTCATAATGAAGGTGATGGGAAAGGTGATTACTGAAAGGTGCAGGTCTGACTCTCGACTTGCCAAACATTACAGGTTAAATTGCCTTTCACTGCAGTCAGCAAAAGGCCTGCTACTTTCTTCAGTAGCACCAGATTTTCACCTCTGAGAATGTTTGTCTTGGCTTTACCCAGGTACTTACATCATACCAGCCATGCTGGTTTCTTAACTACAACTTAAAAAATACTGCAAACTAATTTCAATATTTAACACTGCATTACAAAGGTCTAGTGAACATTATGACCATGGAAAAGGTCTCCTGTGCCTGCCTTGTGTAGGCAGAGACTTTACAAAGGCAGCCTATACTTGGATAGGGTGTGCAAACTGTTCAGCTGCTAAAAAATTCTGCTTGACCTCTTATTTAAGTTAACTGCAGACTTACAGGGAGATTTGTAAAACATCACTGCTTCTAATATGTTCGGTTTGTAATCAAGTAACTTGTTTGTGGCTCATACAAATTGGTCAGGCATAAAATCTCTTCTGTAGATAAGGCAGAAAAAAACAGCTGTATTCACTCCCATTCCCTGACCTTAGCTGGGCTGTTGGGATTTTGCACGTTGAGACAGGCAGAAAGAGCACTTGAAGAATGGGGTTAAAACTAAGTCAGCCTTTCTGTTCTCTCTCAGTGATTTTCGATCGATTCCAACCTCTGCTACTGTCAGCTCAGCACAGATCAGATCCACTGTGAAGTTTTCTTTTTTCTGCAACTTGCATTACAGCCACTACCAAGGACTCTGCAGTGCTAGAACCACCTGACTATTGTGTTCAGGCAAAAGAGACTCAATAGTGCTGCTCCACTGACATAGCAATGCCAGTAGGAGTAAAGTGTTGGTTGTGTCATTGAAATGAATAGTTATGACTTGCTGGCTGTGCCGGGAACACCTGCTGAAACAGAGGGAATCGACTAGGTGGTTTCACCTTGGGAACAGCTATATTGGCATCTGGACACCTTGTAGGTTGTAGTGATGCTCTGATATACTCATCTGTGGGGCCTTGCACACATACAGGAGAAGAAAGAGATCCTTAGACACAGAGATGGCAAAACAAAAGCTGGCTTTCAACACAGCTGTGAGGGCAGCGAGGCCCTGGCACAGGCTGCCCAGTGAAGCTGTGGATGCCCCATCCCTGGAAGTGTTCAAGGCCAGGTTGGGTGGGGCTTTGAGCACCCTTGTCTAGTGGGAGGGTCCCTATCCCTGGCAGACCAGTTGGAACAAGATGATCTTTACCAGTTCCTCTCACCCCAAAGCATCCTGTGACCCTCTGGAAAAAGAGGGAGGCCATGCAGAAGAATGCTATGGGTCTAGCACAGCATGAAGACCACTAACTGAATGCAATCTTTTGTCTACAGTGGCCGAGTGGCAGCATGACATACTATGGTATCATGACTGTGGGGATAAAAACATATCTGGGGGATATATGAGTTATGTCACGCTGTCTGAAATCTCTGCAGGTCCAGTAACTAATCAACCTCTGAACTTTGCATTCCTCATTAGGGTAATGCAAATCCATTAACTTTGTTTGGACTGGTAAGGGTCAGAATTTAACCTGTTATTTCCAAGATGGCTATTTTTTTCCCCAGTGATAAGAGAAGTCATGCATGATTATCCCAGAAGGTACCAACAGCCAAGTAAACACTTCAGGGAACCCAATATTAATGACCCAGCTCTTCATTCCTCCCATCTATATGCTCTGCCTTCCCTTGTGGAACAACCTTTGGTATATCACCTACATCAACCTTTTATTTCCTCTCTCTTCCCTGTTTCACTGGTGCTTATGTCTGTGTGCCTCCCTTCAACCCCATCCATCCCACTTAGCAAAAATGGAATCAAACGACGTAAAACTGAAATGAAAGCAGCAAAAGGCTTGCCAGGCATCACCAGGTATTTCACTAATACACTCCAAACCTTGCCTTTAGTTTTTCTATTTCAGCCCCATTCGACTGAGCATTCTTATTAGGATACAATCCAAAAAGTACTTAAATGTCTATTTAAATACAGATGGTTTAAATAGTTTTCTGAATTAAGCCCTTTACCTGTCAGCTCTTCAGGACACAATGCTTTAGTTTTGGCTTACACAGAATTGAAAAAAATCACATAAAAATGCTCTTCATGGCTGCACTGGTGGCTTGCTGACAGCACACACAAAAACAGAAATATCTTCTCACTTCCTCTTAACTTTGTGCTTTGGATCTTAAAGGAGGAGCAGACAACAGAAAACACTTACAAATCTAATCAGACAGACCACTAGGCATATGCTCAGAGAAAATCCATGGAACTGCCATTCCTGGAACAGAATTACAATCATTCAGCATCAGAGTCTTCCCTTGTACAACAGGAAAAACGCCACTCAATCCAAAATCCCAAAAGACATTAATATGATTTGTTGTTTACCCAGTGCTCTGAAACAAAAAGCCTTCTTTACACCAACATTAAAATTACCAGGAGCTCTCTTTCCTCCCCTGAGTCTCCAAGTGTCATTCATGGTCTCTTACTGTGGGTGGACCACCTCATCCTGACAACAGCTGAACACAACTTCCACCAGTGCCTGTGAGCAGCACTCCTACAGAGAGAAAGGGGCCACCACAAAACAACCACAGATGATCCAGGAGGGTTTCATGGACCCTGCAGTGCTCCCAAGCCTCCCCTGCACTTAAAGGGGAGTATGCTCATCTCAGCATTTTTTTTGAATAAGGAATTGCATTTTCCCCTCCCTTTACTTTCAATCATTTAATTAAATCTTTGGTAAAACAATAACAAACAAGAAAACACCCCCACCCTCCCACCTTCCATTTTCATGGCAGAAAGCACAGCACATGTTTTGCTTGGGCAGCCTCCCTCCCAGCTGTGAACCGAGTGAACTGAAATTCATGAATGTGGCGAGGCCACAAGGAATATGTGCATATTGTACAGTTCTAAGCACACACAGAACTCTGATTGTGGTGGCATGTTTTGTGTCATTTTAATGACGCATAGCCCTGCTAGCTTCCCCCCTTCTAAAGCTTTATGTAGGAGGAATAATTATGTAATAAAATTCCTGTTTCTGCAGCATTCGCCCCGTACCAACACAGAAATGCAGGCTTTATTATTCTTCCCAACTGGCAGGCACTGAATTACTAGTGTTTTAACCCTCTTTCCACTAAACCCTCAGATTGATTTCTGACTCACAGCACTGGGAGAAGCAGCTGCTGATCATTTCTGCTCTCACCACTTATGAGGTTGATTCTTGGCCTTTGAGATCATTTTTATCAGCTCATAAAACACCTGCTTGTTAAGGATCCAATCTGTTTCCTGGGGAAACTTTTACTTGCTGTGCTTGTGTTGCATCCAGGACTGGTATGCCTTAGCCTCAGGATCGAACTACTTGACCTGGTTTTACATCGTGGCTGCATTGAGAAGGATGGAACTCAGGCTACAAAAGGGCAAAGGTACAACTGAGCAGTGTTTGTGCTGCTTTGCCAACGGTGGGGTTGCCGTAAAGCAGAGACTCCCAGTATGTGGTTGATACTGGAAGGGTAACTGCCTTTGACGTCTGGACCATATGCTGGCAGGACACATCTTCCCTTGCAGCAAGGAGCTGGGTTTCTAAGCAGGCTTTGTTTCTGATGCAGGGCACCAGTTTGATTTCCAGGACTCTGCTGTCTGTTACTCAGGGATACAGGCATCTTGGGAAAGCTGTTGAGTAAAATGTAGCCTGAAATTTTGTTGAGATAGGAGCGAATGGCCAACACACCTTAGTGGTGTCTCTTCTAAACGGTGGAGGGACGTGTCTACTGTAGAAGGGTCATCCCCACTCAGACAGCAAGATGGTAATCACCCGAAAAGAGAAGGGCTCCCATGTTCCCAGATCTATGCTCTTTCAGCCAAAACATTAAAGACACTAAGATGAAGGTATTTGAAGTAGATGCTGTGAAGCTTATGTTTAAATGGGAAAACATGAGATTGTTAATTTGCTAATTAACAAATAACCCCTCTTGTGGCACCAGAGCTCCCACGGATGATTTGGAAAGAGGTGAGGTACCTGGGAACACACACACTACCAGAGCAATCTCAAGCAAGATCACATCTTGACATCTCCCTCTCATGCCTATCACCAGAGACCAGAGCACAGCCCAGGACAGCTGGGCAAAGAGGTTCAAGGGTGCTCAACACAGCTCCTCCCCTCATGCCACAGAGCAGAGCCTTTTCTGGCCCTGATAACAATGTCCTGGAGCCCAAATCCTTCCTTGCCTAGAAGGGTGAGGTGCCTGCTGTATCATGTCTGAGCCCTTTACTTCAAACTCTCCTCCCTACAGTGCAGAGACTCCCAGCACCTTCCCTCGCTGCCATGACTCTGCCAGGTCTGTGAGCAAGGTGGGGACATGGTTTGGTCCCTCAATTTGGTACTTGTTACAGAGAAAATGAGCTACCAGCATGAGCATGCCTGGGAGCAGAGCCTGAATGTTGCAGGCTTCAGAGCAGCATTATGCCCTAGTGTTGAGCATCTGTATATCATTTTTTCACAATTACAATTCACAGCAGCTTTCTTTCCAGAGAACATGGCTGTCAACACTTCAACTATATTCGTTCATCAACCCTGACTGACCTTCATCTGCAATCTCCCTGAGCAAGTATTTCCAGCTACCTGTCTGTGGTTGCCTTGAAACACCCAGCAGCGTAATTCTGGGATACAGATACCTCTTTAGCCATTTATTCATATGGAGCTGTGAACACGATACATAATCTTTCCAATAATCTGTACTGAGTAAGGCCTGCTGAGTCACTATCTTCATTTTTCTGTAGGCATAAATTTTCACAGCCCACCATGAGCACAGTGTAAGCAGTTCCACAGCACTTCAGACCAGAAGAATAACTTTAGCATGAAGGAAGGAGGGGTGCTTTATCATCATGACCTCAATGCTTAAAACCAAGGGGGACTTGAGGACAAAACCACCTTCCCCCAGCCCTGCCCCACACACACTGACTGATCTGGTCAGCCTTACTGCCTCCACCAGCTGTCCTCCAGGAGGGCTAATGGGGAGCATTGATCCCCTGTTGGTTAGTTGTGTCCCAGACCATTTGTGCTGCTAGTTAATGGAGCTGTCATCTGCTTATCCTGGATCGGGTGCTATAAATACACTTTCGCTTTCGTCAGCAACCTAAGCTAACAAAGTTCTACACAGCACGGAACTCCAAAGAAATTCTGCATTCTTAAATAAAGTTACAGGTGGAGTTGAAAAATCTTTAGCTCACCTCTTATTCCTGTGATGGTTTGCTTTTGTCATGTAAAAATGTTTAATTGGGGAAAGACAGGAAAAAGAGATTTTTAAAAATTAGGAGGAATTCTGCCCTTTCTCATTGCACAGCTTCCCTTATAAACATACACTCCAATAAAAGGTGAGGGTCCCCCCTGCCCTGAGTCATGCCACAAGAGATTATGTGAGTCTGGGGAACAAGCAGCTGAGGAAATGATGATCTGACCTTTGCCTATAGAACAGCCTGGGAGGGGCAAGGGGAGCTCAAGAAGGTTTTTCCTCCTGTGAAGCTTCAGGCAGCCACAGGAATGTATCTCTAGGAAGAAGCTGGCTGTATAAACTGGATAGAACAAGTCCAGAGCAGTGCTGCAGCTTGCTCTGACGCCTTGTCAGAGGGGGAGAGGGAGAGGGAGGGAGAGTTTCAGCTACAGAGGCAAAGCAGCTGCCGTGGGGCTGCTGCCTTGTACCCTCCCTGAATCGAGGCATGGTGCTAATGCTGGGGGGAGTTGCAGCAGGAGGGGGGACAGCTGCAGAGAGCAGAGGGCAGGGGTTTGTCTGGGTCGCTGCTGCACCTCCAGTCTGTGTGCTGGAACGGCATTTGCTGCCAAGCCTTGGCTGTGGTCATGGAGGAGTTTGGGTAGGGCTGGGATCAGGCTGAGACATGAAGCTGTGTCCCTCAATAAGCAGGGCTGGGATAGCAACATTTCCACTTTCTAATGATAAGTCTTATGAACTCTGTTTAACAGCAAGATCAGTGTGTGGGTGGATTTATGTTGAAATTAGATTCTGTTTAATCACACACAGCAAATAGTTGGTTTTCTGTCTACTTTAACAGGGCCTGTTTCCTCCAACGAGAGTACTTGCCTGGATTTGAATGTTAATTCAGATTAAGGCAGGATGTGAAACTAAAGCACAACTGTTGATCCTGAAAAACTGCAACTGTGGGTATCCCCCTGTGGAACAAGAATATCTTGATCCAGTTTGATTTAGCTTAGCTAAGTAGGACAACAGCACGTCACACTTCTGAGAAGTCCCCAAAACCATTGGTTGGCTAAATTCCTATTAACAGATGTAATTTCTGTTATGCACTGTTAATGAAATCAGATTTTTTTTTCTTTTGAAGCAGTAATAAATAAATAAATGGAGATTTTGCTGTAGCAGTTCAGATTTACTTTGTTTGGGTCCTTTTTTTTTTGGCCAAAGAATTCGTGAGTGCAATTTAACCAGCTAAGAGGATGTAGTTGCTGCTGAGTTTGGTCAGGGCTAGGATCACAGAGCAAGGACAGCAGCTGACATCCATGACTCTGTTCTGGGATATCAAACCTCAGGGCTTGTCGGGCAGGCCAATGCAAACGTATCCACTGCCAGTGAACAGTGTTTTATAGCATGGAGCTCATTACTTGACTAACTTCCACAGAGGTAACAAATCAAAGGAAGTGCAAGGTGAATCAAATCCAGCAGTTCTTAGATGGAGCCCAGTGGAATGGTTTTTCCTCTCCGTCACACTAGAGACACTTACAAGCATCCCTGAAAATATGGACTTACACTTATACTAACGGCTTCTAACTTGATCCAGATGTTTAAAACACCCCCTTGGAAGATAAATTTATATCCATTCTACAGATCCCATTGACAGTACAATCTGATGCACTAGGAATCTAAATGACATGTCCAATCCTACAAAAACTAGTAAAGAGAAGGTCAGGAGTACTGAGCCTCTTATAGATGACAGGAGACATCACTTAAACTCTCTACACTGTTTGTCTGGGTTTTTTATGTGCAATATGCATATAAGCAACAAACACTGTATTTATATTATTTTAGTTCTTCCTAATCTGAAAGCAAATCTAGTAATTAATTTTTTTCTTTCAATTTACAACTGTTAAAGATCTGATCAAACAGTATATATCTGTAGTTATAAGCAATACATAGATTTTTCTCAATAACAAAGGTTTTCTATTGTAAGTATATTTGTGTGCAAATACATCATTCCTCCTTCAATGGTCAGTCTACAGGAAAGAAGAAGGGAACATGTGTAATTAGCACAAATGTAATTGGTATAAAATGATGGGAAGACAAACAGAAGTGCTTTAGAAAGGCTATTGGTAACAGTGTGCTGCTTCACATAAAGACTTTTCCGTGCTTTCTTTGCAGGTTAGATTTAAATTTCTCTCTTGATAAGTTTAGAAAGCCTGGGACAAATTCTTCCTCAGAGTAGTTCCACTTGGATTGATTAGGATGAATCTAGCTTCAAAAAAATCACACAATTTCTTTCTCAGGTAAAGCTGAACATGTATTATGCAACTGAAGAATGTGATTGAGCAGAGCTAAGTAACTTGCAAAACAAAGCATCCCATCTTTCTGGCTTTGATCAGGCAAAACTCCAACATGGGTTCTACCTAGAGGTAGTGAGTTTTTCCTCCTTTCTAGGAGCCACATTACATGTTTCTTTTTTTCTATTTCACACTTGCTATTCTTACAATTAACATTTATAAGCTCTGTAAGGGAAATACATTAGGGAAACAAAAATATCCAGTTGTTTGACCCAGTGAAGCTGGTGATTCACAGCTTCTACTATAACTGCAGACACACTGCACAGAGACATCCAGCTATAACATAGTGACACCCTGGTTACAAAACAGTAATTGGCAGGCAAGTTTGTGCAGGTGCAGTCTGCAAAACAACTTTTACTACTGGCTATTTCTTTTTCATAGTATAGTTCACAAGTTTTCATGTCGATTGTGTCCTCTTTAAGGGCCATGGTTGTCAGCTTGTTTATCTTCTGCTTTAGTCTTGCTTATTTTACATCCTCTGGCTTCCTTTTTTCTATAATCATATAATTATTTAGGTCAGAAAAGACCTTTAAGATCATTATACATAGCCAGAGTTTGCTAAGTTACCAGAACTGCAAAAACTTAAAAAGACTTTAAGTATTAGAACTGAATTATCTTCCCAGATGTGTGAAGCTATCCTACTGACAGGAATGTATTCTAAAAAAAAGAAAAAAAAAATTCCAAAATAATCAAAAGCAAAACCACAAAATCCCAAAACTACTCATTAAAAATTTTTACAGACTTCAAAAGAACCGTGCAATTGAGAATAGAAGGGTGCCCCACCACCTTCTTTTTTTTTTTTTTTTTAATTCTGGCTGACGTACAACCAGGTAATGAACAAACTTGAAATACGAAAGATAGATACTAAGTTTATAAGAAATTATAGTGAAATAAAAATCACTCCTGAAAACTTTATTTTCTCACTGCTATATAATATTTTCCCCTTCTACTATGAAAAAAAACCCCACATATACAAACTCACACATCAAAAATTATCATTGTAGGAATCACAGTGAAAACTAAGACCCCACAAAGTGAACAGTGGCACAGAGAGCACAGCAGAGTAAACCATGGCGTGATCATTGCCCTCTGCTGCAAAGCAAAGAGGTGGCTCCTGGCTGAGGCCACGTTTGATTATTTGGGCTGAAGTAGATAAAGCCACATGTCTACACAAACTTCTGCTGGTGTTACAACAGCCAGCAGTGGCAGGGAGGAATCAGCTCTGCTTCAGTGTGCACAGTCCCCCAGGAGAGCAGGAAGGGGATTAAGTCCATAATGCTTCTGCTTGGTGGAAATACACATCAAATTCTGGCAGATCAGGTTTCATCACTGCTCTAGCAAACAGGGCCTACGTTTGCCATTTCACCTAGACAGAACCCTGAAACACAGCAAGAATATTGTACACTCCCAGAAATGGGCAGCATGTACCCTTCCCACCTTAATAAACAGGGCATATCATCATCAAAGGCCCTTCTGGAATGGGGCTGGAGTTGCCTAAACAATCGCTCCTTCGATCAGATTTACATTTCCCACACTAACCTTCCCCTAGTTTACTGCCAGGTGCCTTTCTGCAAAATGGGAAGTTTGGCTTTGAAGGGCCGCCCTTGGAAACCTAGGGGGGTAGTAAAGTTACAGCTGAAGCCATGGCAACAGAGGGCTGAACTGAAGTGACTGCTCTCATAGGGAAAAAAAATAGCCTGAGAGTAGCTGTCCAATGAAGTTTGCTGCAAGAGCATAAGGAACAGGCTGGGAAGCTGCAGAATAAAAAGAATTCCTGCTGTGTTTCCCCCAATGTGTCTCCTTTATATTCAAGAGCGTGCATGAAAACAGTTTCTGAATGTGTTAGCTTTTCACATCTGGAGACGTGGGTTCAATCATGCATTAGCCTACACATCTCCATTTCTTCCCTAAAGAAAAAACTGTATCCATAGGCAAGCACGTATCCAGAAGAATCCCACAATATCAGGGAAAATAACACACTTTAACTTCCAAACAGATAAAATCTTGCTGCAGGTTTTCAGCATGTTGCGTGTTTCCCTGTGAACTACTGACAAGCTGTAAAAATCTCCTAGTTTTTGGAACAACTCTTGTGAGTGCGAGAACGCGCAGCCACAGAGAAGTATGGATGAATATTTAGGAGATTTAAAGTCATGCTTAGGGCACAAATCCCCTTACCAGCTCACAGGTACTGAAAAGAGGAGCTCCCACCTTCTCTTTCTGCCTCCTGTCTCTCACTCCTCCAAGCTATAAAGATTACTCTGTGCTGTACTAATTCCTGTCATATCTGCCAATGAACCATTTTAATATGCTAAAAGGGTCAAAAGCATAGGGCATGGGCAGCAGGGAAGCCACATAGATTTCCTGCAGTTTAGGGAGTTGGAATAAACAAAACAAACAAACAAATCTCCTGAGATGGCCTAACAATTGACAAAACAGTGAAGAAGTAGAGACCAGGAGAAGCTGGAAATTGTGGATAGTGAAAGTGACATGCAGGAAAGCATTTCTTCCCTTTCCAGGTTTTTCAGGAAACCATCTCCGAGCCTTTCAGAGAAGGTTTGAAACCAACAGGAAAAAACTGCTTGTTGCACAGTTGTAAAAAACTGAGCAATTGTGGGTGCAGACCAAAACTAGGAATGGGCTCAATCACTGATTAAAACAAGTTAATATAGGGTAGATCCATCAATTCTTTCTTAATGTGAAGGTTTTTGGTTGAGGAATTTCCTTGGCAGCAGAAGGAAAGGAAGGCAGGATATAAGGACGATCACTCTGTGGCCCCTTGGGATCTGGTAACAGCTACTACCAAAAAGCAAAGGCTAAATACAACTTGGCACAAAAACATCCTGGAAGACATTGCTTTTAACTGGTTCTGTCCCCACCCAGAAAGGCCAGACCTGCATTAGCCTGCTGAAGTTGTTTCCAGCATGGATCAGAGCTGGTCATAACCACTGCTGACTTCTTCATGCAAAGGTGCCTGTTTCAACATTGAGCCTCTTGAGGAGGCTTTCACATGACTATGCCACAAATACTTGAACAAATTGTCAAATATTTATTATATGCCTGGTTTTGCGTTATCTCTGAGCACCATTATCAAAGTCCCTGCACTCCAGTGGATATTTCCTCACACTGAGGATTCAGCCTCTTGGAAGGTTTCCCAGTTCCTATATATATATAGGCTTGATTGACAAAATCAACATTGTATCTCTCTTAAGGGCTGGTAATCAGGGTGCTTAACCTCTCTTCCAGATCATCAGTATTGTCAGCATCCCGCACAGGAGTCGACCCCCGAGGTGCTCTGGTGTTAACATTTTCCCAGGATGACAAACCAGCTTTTTCCCTTGGTACAAATTTGCAATTTCTTTGCTTCCCATTTAAGATAGTTATTAAACCTGCAGTTTGATTATAAGACTCACCGCAGGATTACCAGCTTTTCCCCAATTGCCTCTTCTGAGAAACTTCCACAAAAACCTTTTAGAAGTCTAAATAAGTTACACTATATCTAACATTTCTCCCATTAAGCACTATTTTAAATTTTTCAAAGAATTCTAATATATTAGAGAAAGTTTACACCTAGAGAAAGTTATGCTGGTTTGTGCTTCGGGTACTTTATAATGACATCTATAATGACTTTCTCAACAATTTTCTTAGGCACTTAAATGAGGGTCATGAGTTTATAATTCCCTGGATCACCCTTATCATCTCTCCCACCTCAATAAAAAGAGCACTGGCAATATTCCAGATTCTTATTATAGCTATAATGATAAATTAAATCACATTTATTTTGGGGTTGTTTTTTCCTGGGAGGTAATTCAGCTAATATTAAAGAAATTAACGGCTAACTTAATAGATTAATATAGTCCAAATATTAATAATATTAATACTGTCTACATTTACATACACATACTGGTCAATCTCAAACTGTTTTAACAACAAAGCCAGTGTCTTAATCTCCATTTTGAAGACAAGGAAAATGAAGCATAGACAAGGGCATTACAGGGCAAAGCTACAAGCAGAGTCCAAGTCCCATACTTGTATCGCTGTCTGCTAAATCATGGGATTCAATGAGGGCTTATTAACCATAAAAGTATAAAAGTATCTCTACTCCTGCCAACTCTTTACCTTTACCTAAAGGTAACGTTAAGCTCATGAGGTATTCCTCTGTATAAAAGACCCATGTAAAAAGTATTTTACATTCTAATTTTCTCTTCTTAATTGTCCCTGGAGCCTCCAGAGCTATTCAGGCTCATCAGCTCTCTAGTGGATTTCTAATATAATTCTGGAAGAAAATTACTCTCTCTCTCTTTTTTTTTTTTAATATATTTGTCCTTTTAACTTCTTTTCATGTCTTGGTCTCTAGATTTCCTACAAAAGCATACACTTCACTACTTGCATGACTCGTGTTGAGCTTATTTCTTCCTCACCAAGCTATTGCTCCACCCAGCATAAATATTTATCCCTTATCATTTAAGTGCATTTTTGTTTTCGTTTTCTGTCCTTCTACTCTTTTCTTTCCCATTTCACTATAAAAATAAGTATCATCATTCTGTGTGGCTCTTTTATTCATATAAACATCTAATGACACTCAGTGGTACCAAGCTGATGGATGCAGTGCTATCCTGCAGTCATCATTTCCACGCAGTAAACAATTAAGTTATTTTTCTTTTTTCAGGGCCAGATCCTCAAAATGGGCTAAAATAGAGCTGCTCAGTGCAGCCAAAGACTAGGAATGAAATCAGTCTTCCTCATATTAAGTCAATGGAGTACTCCACCTTGTTTCAGGCTCTTTTTAATTAGTTTCCTCAGTCTTCTATTCTGGTAATGACAACCTGATATTTCTTTAATTTCTCTTTCCTGAAAAAACTCCTCCTTAACACTAAGTATCACATTAACATTAATAACTTCAGTGTACATAGCGTGCATTATCTAGAAGTATCCCAAAGAGTTTTGGAAACCCTACACAGTTTCATTGACTGAAGCAACTCATCCATGAGCAGAAGGAGGATATACAGTAGCTGTTTATCACCACATGGAAAGATGGAACACAATAGGATGGGAGTTGCAAATTGATGACAGAATAAGAAATTAGGTGGAAAAAATATAATTCTTGTATCTGGAATTGGGTTGGACATCACAGTAATACCCTTTTTCTAGGAAAAGTGTTATTGGATAGCTGCTAACAACATTTTTCAAATTCTTGAGTAAGTATTTCGTTCAAAACAAATAAGGCAAAATTTCAGCTGTTGCTTCAGTACTTGTGCATTGAAGGGGAAAAGGGAAGAGAAGCTCAACATGAGCACTCCCATGGTGTGGCAAAAATAAAAGCCAGCTCTACAGCTCACTTCATGGTCTTCCTTAGAAGAGTTTGCAAGCAGCAATATAGAATCATAGCATTGTTAAAGTTGGAAAAGACCTTTAAGATCAAGGCCAACTGTCAACCTAGCATCACCACCACACTCAGTTAAACCACATCCTCAAGTGCCATATCTACACATTTTTTGAACACTTCCAGGGATTGTGAGTCCACCACTTTTCTAAGCAGCCTGTTCCAATGTATTATAATCCTTACCATGACAAAATTTTTCTTAATATCCAACCTAAACCTCTCCTGATGCAACTTGAAGCCATTTCCTCTCATCCTGTCCCTTGTTACCTGGCAGAAGAGACTGGCCCCCACCTCACTACACCTCCATTCAGCTAATTCTAGAGAGTGCTAGGGTTCTCCCCTCAGCCTCCTTTTCTCCAGGCTAAACAACCCCAGTTCCCTCAGCCACTCCTCAGATGACTTGTGATCCAGACCCCACACCAGCTTCACTTCCTCCTCTGGACATGCTCCAACACCTCAATATCTTTCTTGTAGTGAGGGGCCCAAAACTGGACACTTGAGGTGTGGTCTCACCAGTGATGAGTCCAGGGCATGATCACTTCCCTAACCATGCTGACCATACTATTTCTGATGCAAGCCACAATGCCATTGGCCTTCTTGGCCACCTGGACACACTGCTGGCTGGGGTTCAGACAGCAGAAATACACTTCAGTGGGCCCCTTCTACACAGGATTGCAGGGTGCTGGTAGTGCTGTGGTCTCTGCACAGGATCCCAGGGCACACACTCCCTCCTGGTGGCTTACTTGTGACAACTGATCAAGTTACTTGCTATGTGAACAGCTGTGTGTTTTGCAGCCATTCCTGACTTATAACAACCACCTCATCTTTAGGTCAGCAAACACCAGTACACTTAAAGCACCAGGCTGCAAACCCTAAATTCAAAATCTACCATGAGAAGTTCTGCACCCATCCAGCAGAAGTCAGCAAACAGCCCAGGGTGATATCTCAGCCAACTATCCTAATGTAAGTCACCTCTACTTCCCTGTCAGACCACTAGGCTGTGTAAATAATGTTGAAGTTGCTTCAAGCTTCAGATCAGCCCAAGATCAGGAGCACACAAGAGCAGTTTTATTCTGCTCCATCCTGTACCTTTCGTAAAAACAGACATTTCATGTAAGCTACCCTTTTACTTTATTCTTCATCATGCAGTTAACCATACCTAGCCATGGAATCAAGGCATTTCAGCTGCAGGTACCGGAGTGTTATGCTTTGTGTGTTAGGTTTTTCAGATAATTTATCACTTCTCCCTCTGCAATTAGTCATATTAGTGTCTCCCACCAAACAGTGGCCTGCCCAGTCTAAAGATGAGTTGGGACAGCATTTCACAGTACAGTGTAACCACATTCCTTTTTGAGGATAACTACTGGAAGCCGTAAAAGGAGCCATTGAAAGGGGCGAGACATTTAGTCCTAGAATGAAAAATATCTTCAAACTCAAACCAACCTCTCTCTTGAACATTTCAAAAAACTAAACCCGAGCCCATTTCAAAGCGCTATTGTTTGGAGTCCTCATACACTCCTACAAGCTATGTCCTCTATCATTTACAACCTGTTTACATTAGTGGGCAGATGGAGCCATTATTGCCCTTCTGGCCCGTTTTGCCGGCTCTTTAAACTCTTCCTGAGCTTGCTGCACTTGCTGTCACTGGTTTGATCCAGAGGCTGACCACACGCTACTTACTGCTGCAGCTTTACTGGCTGTTCTGGAATTTTTATCCCTGCCGTTTCTCAGCTTTATAGACCTTCCAGCTGTAACACTCCTGTAAGGGAGCTCCTGGAATCTTTTATGTAATGCATTACTTTTCCATGGGTTAAACTAACCTGTGTTTTCTAAAGAGGTTGTTATGTGTCAGCATTACAATATTCATTGCCCATACTGTGTTTCAGACATGCCAGGTCAGCCTGTTCTGTGATGGCATCATCTTACTCCTGGACTCTCTTCCCTATTCAGTCTTTAAAATCTAGTAAGGAAGGAAATTTGGATCCTCACAAACATTAGTGAATTAACTGTTTTCACCTGTTAATACTACAAGGATGGAAAGACACTGAGGAAACCCAGTCAATATCTTCCACACTATGGGTAGTGTTGAATCTCAAGTTGTAAAATGTAATTTTCAAATTAAGGATAAATTGTGTATACACAAGAAAAAATAACTCTTTGGTAAAATAACTGTGTATATTTTCTACCCATTTAAGTTATTGCTGTCAGTTTTTCTTCAGATGTGAAGGAAATACATCATCCCCTAAGCTGATCAGTGTGAAATGTACACTTTTGCATTTATAGGCTCATCAGGAATACTAAACCCTATTTCTAACTTGCAACTAATACTACATCTAGCTTGTTTTATTCCTCTCCTAGCAGCTTCTGCCTTTAATTTAAAAAAAAACCCGGCAGCTAGTCAATCTTAGGAGATGACATGACAAATGACACACAATTCAATAGAATTTAACAATAAACAGCCACCTCAACAAAGAGAAGCCTTCCCCCACCTCCCCACTAAAGCAAGCATCAGACAAGAAACTAAGTGAGACATGTTAACAGAGAAGCACTCCAATTAACGTGTTACAGCTCCTCTAAAGCAGAGACCAAAGGGGGCTGCTGCTGGGGATGCTGGGGGACGCAGAGCAGTAATTGTCACTTAGGCACTTCACTCCCCGCTGCCCGGCTCCCTCCCAGCTGAGTTTATTTCTCGCCAATTACTGCTGTCATTTGCATTTCAACGTGTGCCATCAGAAGCCAGGGCAGAGGCACCAGCCACCGCAACACATAGCAAAGCCAACCGGTTCTTAAGGCAGGCTGTCACCTTCACAGTAAAGAAGTTCTTCCTCATATTGAGGTGGAACTTCCTGTGTTCCAGCATGTTGCCTCTCATCCTATTGCTCAGCACCACCAAACAGAACCTGGCTCCATCCTCTTGACACTCCTATTCAGATTCTTACATACATCAATAAGATTTCCTCTCAGACTTCTCCAAGCTAAAATGGCTCAGTTCCCTCAGCCTTTCCTGCACAAGAGAAATGCTCCAGCCCCCTAATCATCTTCATAGCCCTCCAGGAGCTCCATGTCTCTTCATCTACACACACAGGCTGCACATTCAGGGCCACCATGCTGGGTGCTGTACAGAAGCAGAACAGGAGCAGTCTGTGTTGCACACTCTGTCACAGGAGGTATGCAGGTAAGAGTCAGAAAGTGCTCTCCAAAAAGGAGAGGGACAGGTTAGCTTCACTGCTGTGAAAGACATTCCTCTCAGAGGATGGCAAGGAAAAATCCTTTCTGGGAAAGGTAACAAATGAGAAATGGGACCTGGGATACAGGTCTAGTAGATGTAGGAGACAATCTTTAAGGAAATGAAAAGACAGACAAGGCTGGGAAGAACCTTCCCCATATGAGCAAAGCAGCGAACAGAGCACTCACCCAATGAGGTTATTCAAACACCATGGGTCATGTTCAGAGAAACAGGATGACATGATGCGTGTGTGTGTGTATCTCACTGCTACTGCACTTTGCATGAGAAGGGGCAAAGGCCGAGAAAAGTATGCCACAATAATTTAGAAGTGATGGGACAAGAACCTCAACAAACAAGTGCTTATTGAGATGTCCAGAAACAAAATTAGTATCTTCAACATCACGAAGCATATCAGCTCAATTGTCTCCAAGGGGGAACTACAGGCTGTGGCTAAGCCAATCCCATGAAAGATGCCTTACCCAGGGATGGAAAGCATACTTGAGCAGGTTGAAGGTACTTGACTGGTCCAGGAGGAATGAGGATGAAGCATGGGTTCTCAGCTAAGGAATAGTCTTGATACGTATGGGTGGTGTGCTATTACTTGACTGCACAGAGCTGGGAGTAGATGCAAAAAGGTCTAGGATGAGACTGGGGAGGCTGGAAACCCAGAAGGCAACTGTTGACTGCACACCCTTTGGAGGGAAGATGAAAACACAGCACCTTCAGCTATTCGTATCTGTTGCTGCATTTTCTAAACAGTGCAGCAAAGACAATAACATAGAAGTTTATCAACACTTAATGGATTCCCTCTGCTAAAGGTTGAAGCCTGGCTATTTGCTAAGTATCACAACTGAAATTTACTACCAGTTTTAGAGGTATTTCAGGTTTTTAAACAATCCATGCACTTAATAGTATTTGGAGCTCAGGGATCACTCTTCCTAGCTGACAGAAAAGTCTCTGCTGCCTCCATTTGTCAGCCTGCTCTGTGACATCTCATCACCCCAATGAGGTGCAGCAGAGACCTCTGAGGAGAGGGAAGAACCACTTCAGCTAGATCTAATTCAACATGGCCTCTGTCATTGAAAATAGTATTTCTCCTGATATCTGCAGCCAAAGAGAATCAGAAGTACAGAACCACCGATTTTATTTGCTGACAAGAAGCATTTCCATGGGTTTTCCCCATGAGTGAGAGAATTAAAAAAATTCTGTGGGCAACTCAGACTGTCCACCCACTGCCCAAATGGAGTGGGATACAAATAGCCAGCAAGTGCAGAACAAATGCTGCCTCCTACTTGGGAGTGTGTTAAGGAAAGGTTGTCACTGATGAGCTGCAATCATAGAGCTATAAACTATCCTTAGCATATCTGAGAAGTGTTTTGCTACATCTTAACCAAAGAAAATTAGAGATAAAATCAAACCAAAACAAACACACGCAGCACCCTTTTCTTTTTAACTGACCACCAGAAGAGTGAGGAACACTAAGATTTGCTATGACACCTACACTGCCACTTCAAATTAAGGAAAGCACCTGTATGTAAAGCTCTCACACACAGAGCTTATTTTCTCCTGCCGTCAAGACGACTCCCCTGGAAGAAAAAGTAAAGAATATTCAAATAAATAAGCTTCTAACAAGTAGCCAGAGCATGGACTACAGTTAATTGAAGGCTAACACAAAAGTAATTTGCCTCTTTTTTTTGTTTCTTTTTAATTGTTTTTAAACAAGCTTTTCTGGCTGACTGTGTTGAAATCCTCTGTATTAATGAGCTGATCAGTTACTGGCTCTTTATCTGTTAACCTGAGCCAAAAAAAAAAAAAACCTGCTCTTTTCTCTTATTCCTCATAAAAATTTCTTTTGGCTTGGAGACAAAGTTCTCTCCCTCCCCCTTAACTGAGTCACAACACAATGGTAATCTGAAAACCTTCTATTTATCACCAGGAACAAAAATGCTAAGCCAGTGAGTAGAAAAGGGTTCGAAACAGTCTAGAACAAAAACTCCCACCACCACAGTCCACACAACTCCTGACTCAGGCATTCTGCCTCTGAGTGCCACCATGCCACAGACAGGGCTGTCTTTCTGTGTCAGGTCATACTGGCTCGACTAACCTCATGTTGTCCTGTAATTCTGTATTATTTATGGGGTTTTTTTTCCTGCTACAAAATGTAACACAGCCTTTTGTTACTTGATTTACCAATCTGGGTCTGCCAAACTCAAAAGCTCCATTTACCAAGTAGGCGTTTTTCCTGCACTTTTAAAAGTGCAACAGTGATCTGATGCAGGCACTGAATACGTTAGGTGGGAAAGAAGTTCCACAGGGAGAATTTCTTAAGACAAGTTGAATGACAGCTGGGGAAGAAGGGTCTGCTGGAATCATCTCGGATGAATTCATTGACTGCCACTGCTTCTGAAAGTGACACAGCAAGACAGTCTTGACAGTAGCTAAAGACTGAGGGTGGCTCCTTAGGGTTGGGACCAAGGAGAGCTGGCTGCCCAAATGCTCCACTTCAAGTTTATCCTGTTAACCCTGCCTTTAGAGACTGGTCCAGCTAGCTCTCATTGAGCTAAAGGACCTTGGCCATGGAGGACTCAGGTTGCCATGAGCAGAGAGGCTGAATTAGTGCACATTTGTGGAGGGCTCTGTCACTTCTTATGGAGCTTTGAATAAAACCTGCTGTTGCTCCCCATTTTAGTGTCCAGATCATACAAACTGGGGGATGTACATGCTCCTACCCTACCCAGAGATGCTGCATCCTTAAGAACAACACAGTATCTTCCCTCTGTGTACTCGCAGCTATGAAATACTCTCCACATGTAGCTTTCTAGGAGGATCTTATGTCTTCTCTAAATCAGCCTAATTAATTATTTAAGCAACCATCACCACCATCGTTACATGCACAATACCCTTTCATGCTGAATTCTCAGAGAATTATGCTATTTGAGCACCACAGAGTATCAACAAGAGACAAAACAGCTTGACTGGTTAGGTTACAAGAGCTGTACATTGGGACCTCCCAGCTGAGATAGACTGGGACCTTGTCTGAGTGGCAGTGATTATTTGAATGTAAAACTAAAAAAGGCAAGACAAATTGCACTGAAATCCTGGACCACTGTGAAGTAGGATGCACAGTACAGCCAGTTGCTTTTCTGCCTTGCCCGCATCCCCAAAGAAATACAGGAGTCAAACAGTATGAAAAGCCCAGCTCTGAGATTAATGGTGCATACAATCTTCCAGAAGTGCTCAATAAGAAAGCACAGGCAGCATTGCAACACATAACTACATAATTTTTTAACCCACACAGGCCAAAACACTTCTCTTTTGGGACTGAGATGTAGTGTTGCATCACAGGCAGAGCTCTGTTGTGCAGACATGTGCATATATCATCCAAAACACCTGAGAATGTACACAGTTTAGCTTCTCTCCCCATGGTCAATCAATTTAATTAACAGCAATTATTAATTGCTACAGCAGGCAGAAGTAACCTGACTATAACTTGTGTCTTGACACTAAGTCATCAGCCAGATTTCCAGAGGCAGAGAGCACTTGGAACTGAACAGAAGACTGGGGGCTTGGCACCTACTGTGTTATATTTCAGTTTCAGACTTGGCCTTTTTTGCCAGGATTTCCTACCCCAAACCCCCATCAGTCTCTTATTTAGTGGATCATCAGTTTCTTCTTTTGCTTGAGGTTTTCCCTTGTAATGTTGTGCTATTTTACACTGACAATTCATTTTTCCCTTCCTACATCTACTGTAGAAACCCTTACAGCTTCAGCGCAGTGTAGCTCCAGCTCTAACCAGTGGTTATACATAGTTGTATATGATTGGTGTAGGACTCTGGCTTGAGCTAAGTGTTGTCTTTAGCAGACTACCTGGACCAAAGTCACAGGCTGAAGTGTGTCTCTTACAAACACTCAACATGCTATGGAGAGCCAGCTACTCAGTGTTGTTACTCTAAACATTTCACCTATACAAGTCTAGCACTGACAAGGATGAGGCCACCCTTGGAGTCAGCAACACAGAATGTAGGTATCATGACCTCTCCACTGCAGTGAAGACACATTTTGAATATTGAGCTCTGTCATTAAGCCCTTCTTTCGCATGTCATTCCAGTTCTGGAAAAATAAGATTAGATTGAGGTGGAAGACATTGATGCTTATGGTGCATACAGAGAATGCTGTAAAACACAGAAGATAAAGGGCCAATGTGTGTGTCTCAAACGTCTCCAGGTGGATGGCTGTGGAGCCAGCCAAGGATTGTTGGCAATAATGGACAAGAATTGTTGGTAATAACCAACAAGGAGTGCTGGTAACAACACGCTTGACAAAGAACAAGATGCAGCTGAAGAAGGGGGCCGTGCAGAGCTAGGGCAATGCTTTTCCTGGGACAAACATCCCTGGTCTAGTTCCTGGAGAGACGCACAACACAGTAGTGGCACAAGCACAGGAATGAGGCTGAGAAATGGGAATGGACTGTAGAGAGGAGCAAGACCACCAAAGAACCCTAAAGCCCTCTGACCCATTTCCAGAAAAGTCTAGACGAATGGACTGCACATGAGAACTAATTTGCATAGAAAGCAAGAAACTTATCTTCAGGGTGTGGAAACCTAGCTATAAAAAAGTATCTCCTACCAAGCCTGGGTGGCTTCTGATCCCTCATTGCCATGTTCAGCTCAAGTGGTACTTATTACACAGAACAGATGAAACATTTCTTCAATCTCAATAGTTAATGCACACTCATAAATGAATGAGAGATGCCTTAATAACTCCGAATCCCATAAGCAAAGAAGTACTCCACTGTACACTGTAAATTCTAATAAAAGAAAATTAAGGATGTAAAGTCAAACCATGGGAAAGAATGGAAAATATAATTTTTTGCCAGCATGTACAACACTTGGGTACCAAATCTGTGAAGTATTAAGTGCACTAAGTACACCTTCTGTAAGTTTCTCTTTGTTTCTCCCAAATGTACAATTCATCAGAGAATGCTCCTGCTTCTCATCATCTCTTCTCTTTCTCAAAGGTACTCAGGAAAATTATTTTTTCCTAGCAAACAGAATTCTATAAGAATATGCCACACCAACTTCTTTTTATTATGGAAGAACAATTCCAGCACTGATATTCTACTATAAAGTATTTCGTTTAGTAATTATCAAACCTGCATCCATGAAGTCGGGCTTCCAGAAGTTCCCACAAGTGTATTTCATTACTTTAAAACCCCCAACTATTTGGCTAGGAAAAGTATCCTCTGCTTTTGAAGTGAGGAGAGGCAACTAAGTACAGCATTCCTTCTTCCTGCCTTGACAAGGAGTCAAGCCTCACTACACCCCCCATCCCAAATGCACTTCAAAGGGGTTTTTTTAGGTTCTGGATCAATTTTTTTTTTTTACTACATTGTAGATCCTGTTCATTTCTCTAGGAAGAGAATTCTCTTCACATTCAAGGTTCTTCCTAGCCTATCTCTTTCAAATCATATTTAGACTTTCACCTCTGATCACCCCATGGCAGACACTGACCCCACCCCACTTGTTAAACTGTCAAACAAATCTCTTCAGACTCTCCTTTGTGCCTGTCAGTCTCCCCACAAACTCTCATAATTGCTGAACTTCCTCCAGTGTCGGGATAGAGAAAGTATCAAAACCACCACTGTTGTGTTGTTCAGTATCTCGTCACAGCCACTTTACTTTCTGCCTGCTGTCCATCTGGGGTCTCTTTTTATACCTGGAACACAATGGTTTTCTGTGCAGCACCTAACAGAAGGGAGCCTTAGGCTTTAGCTAAGCTCATGATACTCTGGTAATGTGAGAAAGTTAAGAGCAGCAGCAACAGGGAAACTGCAGAAAGGTTTAACAGATTTGACCACTTACAGCACTAACCTGTGGGAGCACATACCAGTCCCCTCACCTGTGCTGACCTTCATCAAAAACAGTTGCACAAAAGCTTCAGAAATCACCACTGTCATCATCATCTCCTCTACTACTTGGGAAGTGCCTTTTTTACCTTTCTTTTCTTTAGTGACAGGAGAGCACACAGTTTTAAGCTGCACCAGGGGAGGTTTAGGTTGTACAAGAGGAGAAATTTCTTCACCGAAAAGGTGATCAGATATTGGAATGGACCACACACAGAGGTGGTGAAGTCACTGTCCTCGGAGGTGTTTAAGGAAAGACTGGATGTGGAACTTGGTGGCATGGTCTATTTGACACAGTGGTATTAGGTCATAGATTGGACTCCATGATCTCAGAGGTCTTTTCCAACCTAGCTGATTCTGTGACTCTTCTTTTACTGCTACAAGTCTCTGCTGCTGGAGTACTTTATGCTGGTCCCTGAGGGCAGGCATGTTTTTTTCTTCTTCTTCAGCACATTTATTATTTCCTCTACCTTGCAGGGGCATTTTCAAGCAGACAGAAGAGTTGCTCTCACTAGCACATGATAATCTAAAGGCATATGGACTACCCATCAAGTTACCATGATGGTGACAGCCTAATACAGCCCAAGCTTTGGTATGTGCTTTCAAAGAGAACCAAAACTCTCAGAGGGACAGGATATCTGTAAGTCCTGGGAATGGACTATGTAACTACTCCAACTTCACTGCAATTTCTAACCCTGCTAGCTATCTTAAAGCCAGGATAAATCACACTATCCTATACCACAGCTACAGCTTCCTGGTAACAACATTGAATAGCTTTTGCTTTCCTCTGTCTGGTCCAGGGCACATGTTGATCAGTCGGATCATGCACACGCCAAAGCACATGCTCTGATCCCCTTTTGTTTTGCGGCACAGCTGCACTCAAACTGACAGCGTGTCAGTGCTGGCATCACTGGCAGAACAAAGGAGACAAAGGCTGACATGGGACTGGGAGACTGTCAGGCTCCCGAAGCACCAATATTTAAAAAATACGTAAATAAAATATTTTAACTAAAAAGCAAACTCTAGGAAAGGATGCACCTGGATCAAGAGTAATTTTTAAAGGAGGAAGCTCTGCCCATCTGGTATGTGTGAAGCAGAGGGCTCACCATTCATAAAACTCAGTCTTTCCTTACAGTTTTGTGCAAGAGAGCCTGGATTTGGTGAACAGAGGCAGATCCAGGGGGTTATTTCCTGTGCTACCACAGCCCTAGCAATGCACGCATTGCTTTATCTCTTTGTAAACAAGCTAAACTAGGCTGGGCTAAGTGCACAGGAAAGTACCCTAACCACGAGTGGATTTAAGGCTCTTGGCACTAGACACAGCCACTTGGTTTAAGTGGCACGTGTCATAGCATTAAGTCTCATGCTAAGCAGTTGCAACTGGATGTGGCAGGTACGCTACACTCGGCACCGCGTTTAATGCAGGAAATTGTGTGTATTCCAACACAGTAACACATGAAATCTCAGAGTTGAGAATGTTTATTGGGGAATTAACTCTTTGCTCTTCTTCTCTCCCACCTCCAACTCAAGAGGGCTCAGAACAGCCTTTGTGTAGCCTCACCTTCAAACACACCTTGATCTACACTTCATTTCAGTACTACCTAACATACAAGGGCACTACCAGAGAGACAAAAGGCTGTGTCTCCATCCCAAACAGTTCACAGACTAAAGATATGTAGAAAGGACTGATGTGACACTTCAGCTTCTCCCTCTGCTCAGCATCAGAGCCAAAACTTTCTTCTATTCACCCAATTAAGAGAAGCAGATTGCTGGGTTTATTTGTTAGTACGGCAAGAGACATCCTCATCAGCAGCACTGAAGCTGTGCAAGTGACTTTTGCAAATGCCATTGTTCTTAGACATAGGATTTCATTACATAAAGCCTGCCCACAGAGAGAGATGTTGGGAGGGGGGGACAAGGAGAAGGGGGAGGGAGGCTTTAAACAGAAGGGGAAAAGAAACCCTCAGAGATCCAAAATAAATGATTCTTGATTCACAGGGAGGCAGGAAACATCTCACACCCAAACAGAGACACTCCTCCATGGCAGACAAGCATCCTGATGATTGTTGGCTTTGTTGCTACAACAGGAAACTCCCCCGCCCCGCTCTGCAGCGCTGGATTCTCTGAGGCACCCACCGGCACTTGCCTTTCGCTGCTCCCTTTTCTGCCGGAGCTGGCGGCAGGAGCCGCTGGAACACGCTGCGCAGCAGCTGAAAGCAGAAGCATCTCGGAAAGGCAGCATCTTTCAACTCACCCAACAAATGATCTGCTTTTATTCAAAGGGCTAACAGTGAACAAGATATTACAAAAACATGTTTCCTGTGGGTTAGCACAGCAAACAGCATAGCACAAAACTCACGATATGCCACCATATGGCTTCTGCCATATTATTTTTACTAATCATGTAAAACAACATGTACTGTGGTAACTGCAACAACCACAATGCCAGTACAGCCTGTTTGTTCTGGGATTAACGTGGTTTCTTACTAATTATTTAGCTAAAGCTAACATTGCATTAAAAAGAAAAAAAAAACCAAACCAAAACTGAGGATGGAATAATAGTGTTTTCATTTAGTTATTTTCCACCCAGAGTATGATTAAACTGTTTGAAAGTCAGGAGTCCCAATTTTTCAGAAAAAGTGGGATGTGAAAACACTGCTTACTTTGAAAACAAAGAATTATGTCAGCAACCTAATAAAAATACCTGTTAAAAGGCACGGGTTTATACCAAGCAGTAACTGCAGCCACTATTCTGAGCTGAAAGGATGAGACAGAAGCAGAGAGCTCTGTCCTACTGTGGTGAACTGCAAACTTAAATCAGGATCCATACTGGCTTGAAATATGTGATCTGTATTGTCCATTCTCCTCCTCCTCTCTGTGTGCATACAGATGGTCAAAATCTTACAACTAACCCTGAGCAATGGATAATGAGGTAATAACACTTCCCAGCCTCCAGCCTCTGTGGTTACTTCCAAATTAACATCCAAACTGCATTATCTGATTCACACTACCAGAAAAAAGAGTCTAATTCACCAGTCAGACCAGCTTGTTAGTCAGGAAATGGTTAGAGCAGGGAGATTTCTGCACCTATTTTAGCTCTTTAAAGTTGCATACAGCTACTGTAAACATACACATCAAACCACCTCTGTGTTCCAGCTTCAAGAGAAAAAGAGCAACAACAAAAAATACTGAAAAAAAAAAAATTAAAAAATAACCCCCTCCTACCCAGACTTTTCCTGAATACTAATGTTAAAACTATTACAAAACGCTAATTTGGTACCAACAACCTATGATTAAAAAAACAATGAAGCACCTCAAGCACATGAATTAAGGCATCATCTTAAACATGCTCTTTTCATCTTAAGTTAGAAAACCCTTACATATACACACATCTGGGCCTTTTTTTTGCTCTCAGTGATCTCAAAGCTATATTAAAGATGCAAGTCTTTATGTAAGCTAATCTAATGCACTTTGGGTCTGAATGAAAGAATGAAAGCTAAAGACACCACAGTACTTTTGAAGAGAAAGTACTTTTGAAGCCAAAAGCTTGGTTAAAATTAATTTCTGTCAGTAAACCCCCACTCGAGGCAGTTCTCATGGATTACTGGGATGCCTATTGAGTTACTCAAGTACCATTACTTGACATCCAGTACTCGGTAGAGAACATCACTACACACACATTTGGTCCTTGATGTACTTAAGCAGTCAGTGGCAAGGATGCACTTTCCCAACACTTCTGAGACAAGGACCTCAAAGTTTTAGTAACACTAATTCATCTTTATAGTTTTGTTTCCATTCCAGTTTAAGGTATAGGAAAGGCTGATTTCCTACTCCATGTTGCAGCAAACCCCAAGACAGAAATATCAGTGTTCTATTTCTTTTCACATGCTTTAGCCATCCAACACTTCTCCCTCAATATTATATGAAACTTTTTTACTCTGATCTTGCATTTGTGCATAATGTTTAGTCTACCTAATGTCTTTCAAAAATTGAGTGAAAAAGTGAGCAACTCCCCCAAAATTCTTCCAAACACACTGGCCATTTAAGAGAAGGAAGAACAGATTGCTCAGCCAGGGCCAAATGTTAAACTGCAGGACTTCCCTTTCCCACCCCATGCTTCACTTCTGTCTACAACACTGAAATGTTTAGAACTGGGGCAAAACATGGCAAAAAACCCCAGACCCAAAAAAAGGAAAGAATTCAAAAATTCTTCCACTCCCACCCAGATCAAAACTTCCTTTTATACAATATGTCTCTGCCAGATCTTGGGTTTAATTTTGCTAATTCATTATAAATAACTCCCTACATTGATAATATCCTTGATAGATTCATAAGTCAGTATTTGCCTCTATCTAAATCCTTTGGTGAAAAATAAAAGCTCCTCCTATTATCAATAAAAACATTTGTATCATCTAAAAACAGAGATACATCAGACCAAAATATGTAATTTGGTCTAGGTTTTGGAGTGCAGAGAAGCCGGATATTAGGTCAGAATGCACTAAACCAGGAAGTTAACAAATAGTTTTATATATTTAACTTTTTCTATTTGACAATTGTAGGCACATCAGATTGATCATACTTTTCAACTGATAACACATTTCCATAGCTTGGCTGATGTTTTGCAATTCACAATTCCATGCAATTAACAATTGCAGGCTCATTGCTGATCACTAGGCTTATGCTAAAAATATAAAAGCTTGTTCTTAATTGCATTTCATTTTTAGTGTCTTTATGTTTGTGATCTTGCAAAAAGCACAACTAACAACGGAAAGAGGTAAGCAAATCTCCCGTAGGACCTCCCAGAATTAAACAAAGTATTTCCACTTCAGATCAGAGTAAACTACCAAACCCAACTGAATTCCCATGGACAAAGTACCACATGAAACAAATACTTCAAACTTGACAGAATAAAAGTTAATTTTTTCCCCCAAAAATTTCATTTTTCTCTTTACAAATATTTTTTCTCCATTGGAGAGGAAAGGTGATTCAATAGCTGCCATAAGGCGTGAGACTTGGCAAAACGACACAGATTAATTTTAGTGTCAGGAACTACTGTAAATCTCAGCAGTTTGAAAGGTGCCGTCAGCTGGAAAGGGGAGGGGATGATAGTCAGAATCTATTTGGAACTTCATGGAATATAGACCTCAAACCCATGAGAGATAACTGCTCTGGGAAAGAAATTACTTCACAGCAAGTCTGATGAACATTTTCTATAAGACATCTTGACTTTAAGATGCTGTTTCACAGTTTAAAGTTTCTCTTTAACATCTCTATATCTGGTTAACTTTCTATTAGCAACCCTAAGATACAGTAGTGAATCATTATCTTATCCTCAGTTATTATTGAGGTTGTAGGGTCTGTTCCAGCTGTCAGCTAGAAGTATTTGCCTTTCTTCCTGTTTTTTTTCCATCTCAGCCTAACACCATCATCATTTTGACTTTGAGAAAGTGGCAAAGACATAATAAAGATGTATATTTGTATATATTTTACCCCTTTAAAAGTGATTTTGCTCATATGAAGGCATAAACACTCTAAAGAACCATACTCGAGCCATCCACAGCTTTCACAAAAAGCTGCTTTTAAAGCTGTCTAGCTCTCTTCCACCTGATCCTATAAACACTGCTGGCAATTTTTCCCCCATGCCTCTAACATATTTTCACTTAGCACCAGTTTGATGTATAAGATCTGACAGCCAGGCAGTTATAGGCCACCTGCATCACTGTCGCCATGACAACAGTGAAAGACAATCCATGCTCCCATGCCCTGGTCACACTTTTCAATACAGCTTATCTGTCCAAAGCCACTGAGTCTAATGGAAGAGAGTAATTACAATCTTCTACTCATTGTCAAAATTCTCACCATATAATGCTCTTCAAAATTATTTTATTCCTCTCACATGGCTGCTTTGGGAAAAAGAAGAAAAAAAAAGAAAAAAGAAAAACAAAACCCAAAAGAAACCCTAAGTGTGTTTAGGAGGGAGAGGAAGAATGAAAAGCAAGGCTGTGCCTGATACAAAAATGCAGCAGAGTGAGCAAACTGGCTCTTGCAGAGTTAAAGGACTAATCAGGAGCAGGGGAACGTACCAACCACTAAGAGGGATAAATGAAAATTTCTCTTCTATTCGTAGAGCATCACTTAAGATCCTTTTGGCTTCTCACTGAAGGTGAAGAGAGGATATTAGCTGCTCTCTTTTTCCCCTCCCCTTCCTGGAAAACTTCTTCCTATCAAAATGAACAAGCACCATACTGCATCGTGCGGCAGCAGCAGCCTGACCGAGCAGCATGGCTCTTCAGATGTTCGAGTCACTCTAAAGAGAGAGGGAACCCTGAGACAGCAGATCAGCAGCTCCTCCTCTCAATTTCACCCTCTTTAACAGACTATCCCTTCAGTTTTCACTTTTAAAACAAAGGAGAGAGGAACAGCTTCAGAATTGTATCCTTTCTGATCACCACTCCTAAAGGATCACTACATTCCCTCCATGCCTGGCAGAAAAACGCCACAGCCATAATTAGAATGGACTGAGTACCTCACCCCAGCACAGGAGAGCAGGGGAAAATGAGACTCAGTTTGCATCTGTAAGGCTGGGACATGACTTAACTGCCTTACAGTGCACTGAGAGGATAAAGCCACACTGCAGAGCAGAGTACGACAAAGACCAACGAGCAGCACCTATTTGGAACTATGGCAAAATGCTGGACAGCAAGTGCCCTGGACCATCACACTGCAGTAGATACAAATACAACACCGTCTGGCACAGAATTTAGTACTGGAGGATCAGGTCACAGCCATAATCAATGAGAGAAGGTTTGCTTGCTGTTTGATACTCCCCTGTCCCAACCCTTTTCTCCTCCAAGCACCTCGATGCAAATCAGTCAGCACACTCCAATTTATTAGGCATGTAATAAATACATCTTCAATTAGTAAAATGGGATAAATCAGGAACAGACAGACAAAAAGATACAGTAATTTATTAGAATGTTTCATCTACCCATGCCCAAACCACACTAGTAAATAAAACTGTCAGATGACTGCCCATTTTAGAGACATATTTTTAGTCGGATGCTTTAGGCCACAGTGCTGGCACCAGGAACTGAATGCCTCATTCACAGCACTTCACTTGCATTTGCCATCCCCGGTTACCGTGGGTCAGCTGACACACAGTAACCCGACTGTATGCTCGGGCCCCAGAGTCTTGACTCTCAACTCCCAAACCACAAGGTAAATAAAAAGTCAGTCTTTTTTGGTCTGTACTTACAGGAACACAAACAGGTCTGAGGACCCTCAGTCCCAGTGTAGCTCAAGCATGCACTTGAAATACCTTCAAGCATTCATGGCAGAATTGCTTTAAAGAGAAGCGATGCTGTGATTTAATGAGCATCTTTTAACACATTAGTCAAATAAAAATGCTATAACCAATGAAGGTAAAAGCATTTTTAAGTTTGTGTAGAGCTGCATCTCCCTCCCAAAGCCCGGTACAAATGTAGTGCCTGCACACATGATGCTGCCCACCACAGAAACACAGATGCTGCTGTGGCTGAGCACCAGGGACGATCAAGGCTGCCCAAGGGATGCCTTCAGAGGGGCAGCAGGCATGGCCTGGCATGGGCTCTGCCCAGACAGCAGATCCCATAGAGTATGAGTCATGAAATCTCTACTGATGAGAAGTAGACAAAGCCCTGCGTTCACCTGGCGTTTTTAAGACAGAGGACAGATTTTTCAGCTGGAGCACATCAGGCACCCCAGCAGATCTGCGTGGATTTACACCAGCCGAGCATCTGGTCCAGGGCTCCCCTGCGCTGAGTGCCCCCAACCCCTTCCTTCCTTCTGGCACTGGTTCAGCACCATCGCAAAGGGAAGGGTGCCACCTACAGCACTGCGCACAGCGCTTCCTCCAGCACCATGGCTTGCCTTGGACGTCTCCCAGTGAAGAATTAATCAGGGCCAGCCACCTTAAATGGAAGCTTGGCGATTCTTCCATGACAGAGGTAGACAACGTCTTCAAACTGTTTTTTTGTTTTAAGAAGGTAGAGGTAGTGTCTCTCAAATAGATCCCTTGCCTTTATTTCCATGGTGTCTTACTGTTGCAGTGTGAGCATTTCCTTTCCTATTATACCTGCATGTCAGTGCTATCAAAACCACTGCACTATCTTTAAAAAAATAAACCAGAAGTTATCCTAGAGTGTCAAACATGCTTTACTTTAGAGCTTCTTCAAAGAAGATTTGGTCCCTGCCCCTCACACTTATATCCTTAATTCCTTTTTCTCCCCTTTGCATAAGAAAGATCAATTCAAATAACATATTCTCAATCTTGTATGAGTCACATCCTTTGGAGTTCCTCTGTGTGCGACATTCAACCTCTGGAAAGGTATTAGAAGTGAGGTGCCCCTTCCTGTTTTTAATCTTACTAAACCACTATTAATTCATACAGGAGATGCATAACCAATAGGTAGAGTCTGAAAACCAATTCTCACCTTCATGGAAGCGTGCCTGCTCTATTCGTCAATGCTAATCTGAGATAAATGTCCCTGTGCAGAATACATGACACACACACTGTCCAGAAGGAAGACAAAGAAGCTGAATCAGTCTGACAGAATACACCTGCCACTGTTGATGAAACAGTCAGTAAAAGAATAGGTATCCATAGCTCCTGCAAGAACTAAAAGCCTAATCCTGTAAACCAGAATAACAGTTTAGCTAAATATGAGGGTTAGGTTATCCTCTTTTTGTCATGCTCTGTTTTTTATTATGCAAGAATCTTTCTAATTATTACAAATTTGCAATGAAAAGCAACCTCTGGTCACAGTGTTAAGACTCTACAAAGTCAGGAAACAGGAAATATCAGAATTATTAACTGTTCTGTTCGTAACTGCCGGAGTGTTCTCCCTGCTTGGGGTGCCTTCAGGAATGACACCAGTGAGCCAAAGGCCACAACAGCATGCTTCACTGAAAGCTTGATGTGGTCAGAAAGCATCTTGTCTACCAAAAAAATAAAGAAAAAAACCCCATGAGGTGAAATGCACTGCCAATGTGCCATTCAGTGCAACTCCATGCCCAGAGGCCTGTGCCTGGGGACAGGCTAGGAAGCAGTCACAGGGGACAGCCACAGACCACCACCACGCAGGATCTGCATCAGCACTCTGTACAACTACTCTGGAGTGAAAACTCATACAGGAAACAGGCCAGAGAAACGTCACAAGTCTACCTTTGCACTAATCCAGCCATTTTTGGTGCTCTGTGTCTCTGGTGCAGTTCAGCTGCCAGAGGAATAGCAGCTGGGAAGCTCCATCACCAGTTTCTGTCTTCCATGTATTGATGCATCTTTTGCTCCCCAAGCTTCACTCACATCTACAGTTGCTGCAAGGACCTCTCTTCTTATGAAGTGTGGCACAGGGTCCTGGGGAGCAGGACAGAAGGATCTTTTGCTTTTGCTGGGATCTTGGGCATACACAGGATCACTGAAGAGTTTACACTGCAGCTTACTGGCAGTGAGCCAGCTGGAAAGGGCCAGATGGAGAAGCAAGCCTGGTAGCCTGACAGCAGAACCCCAGTGCAGGAACATGAAGGGGAAAAACCAAATGTCCAACATCAGAACTCTGCTGTTCTGAGGCATTTGGTCTGTTAATACTCTAATTCCTGTGGCTAAGAGCCATCAAAGACTTTGAACTTCCATGGAAACCACTATGACCCAATGAGTCTTCAGCATTCAGAAGGGCAAAATCCTACCACGGAAAGTGTTGTGGGTCAGAAAATCTTAGACAGTATCATCTATCTGAATTTACATATAACATTTATTGTTATTTATAGCTATTTATATATAATTAAAGAATATTGGAAGACAAAATGTGATGAGAACAGCAGACAGCAAGGAAAAAAACCAAAACAAACAAAACAAACAAACATACAAACCTAACAAAAAACCCCCCCACAAACAGAAACGTGAATCACACCTAAAAATGAGGGAAGCACCAAACACAGTGACCTGTATACCTCTGCATCACATGCTTCCACATCCATCATGCATCTCCTCCACAAATACAGGTGTCTTCAGCACCTGGCAGCATGCTGAAGAGGAGAGGTGCAGTAATTGATACCTTTGCCAACTGAGATGCTTTTGAACAGACAGACCAGATATGGATGTATCTGAACATTTAGTACTTGCACACAGTGACTACATCTACACTGAGTCACCCCATTCACAAATGGCAAGTCATGTTCAACTGGACATTCATGTTCAGCTGAACACATCAGACATCTCCAGCTTCATTGTCACTGCAGGTGTTAGTATCTAACTGCATTTTTGTTCTGTATTTATTTATCCTCTCAGGTTTAATTTATTCAGACTTAATTTTCATACAGATGCAGCATCCTGAGCTCATAACACTTGTCTATTAGGCTTTACAACAACCCAAAGACATGCATAAGATCTTCTTGGGGGGGGGGGGGGGGGNCACTGGCAAAGAGAAAAGAAAAAAACTCCTATGTGTAAAGTCTTACCCTGCAGGTTCTTTGACTTTCAAAATGTCACCTGAAGACCAAGGATGGTGCAGGCTTGCCAACTGGATGCAACATGAAGAATGTAACTAATCCTATCAATACTTTCCCAGTTTATTTCACAACAAGCAAGTGCTTCTCGCAGCTCTGACCTCTGGTTGGAACCAAGCAGCTCAGCTGCTTCAATGAGAACTGTTGTAACGTGGTTTCTTTTGTAGTTGACTAGTAGATAGGGATTCTCAGGACAGAAATTCCCTTCCACTACATCTAAAGTGTGTAAGAAGGATGGTTTTGTTAATAGCAAGGGGGGGGGAAAGTATATTCATTAAACTACTTGTACAGAGTCTGGTAAGCATCCAACCCATGTAACTTTGAGTCAGTGTTCAGTCTTTCCTCAGGAATAAACACAAGAAATCCCCTTTCCCTTCCTGAAAGGCAAACTCTGCCACAAACAAGCCACAGCACTACCTCCCTCGCATTATTTCCCTATCTCCCTACAGCAGACAAAGACTAATCCTAAAGAATATGTGCAGCAGAGGATTAATAAAAACATTTACTTTTCTAAGATGCAACAATTAATAGATTTTCCAGGTGAAAACAGAAAATATACCATGACTGAAAGTTCCCACCAGTGACCATTCCCCTGTGTCAACAAGTAAACTAATATTAGTTGTAAAGAAAGCCACCAATCACAGTCAACTGCGGCTCCTGAGTGAAGTCTGACTAAAGGGAAACACCTACAACATGAACCTGGATGCCTTTGCTAATGAGTAATGAGAGGTATTAAATTACAGGCTGCCACAGGCACTTCCCCAGAAAGAACCCAGCTTTTAGGGATGGTGGAGGCTTATGCAACAAGCAACTAACTATGGAGAAACCAACAGAACCATCTCCCTAACTCAGTGATACTCCAAACTCATCCTGAAATGCACACCGTATTTTTATTCTTACTTAGTGAGCCACAATTTGTAAAACTATGACCATACTTAATGAACAGTTAGACACTATTGACATCAGAGCCATTACCACTGTCTTCTCTTCTCATAATAGATTGCCCTCTTAGTGAGTTTTCATATTTCTCATTAACATTTATTATATTAAACCCTATGCCTGCCTACAGGTGCGAGCACTGAATCTAATCCCTGTCTGGACTGCAGTGTAGCTATCCATGCAGATTGTTCCAGGCCCTTGCAGTCCTCACACCAGATTATACGGGAGTTACTCGGCCTATCAGTATCTAGAAAGAAAAAAGTTACGTTTAACTGAGGTTTCCAACTTCAGGAAAAGTGCTTTCTAGCAAATATTGCAATGAATCTCACCAAGGGGAAGATCGGTGGGCAGGGTGGTGGCTTCATTATATTTCTCAGTTACAGCAACTAAGAAAAAATAATTAATATTAGAGTATAGATTATTTGCTCCAGCGTAACTGGGAGCCTGGGGGAACCTGGTCTGAATTTCATAGAAAGCTAAAATCTTTGAACTAATTGTGAACAACAATTGTGTTTGGGCTGAGCATTCCAGATATCATTAAATACAGAAATAAACTCTGCAGGTATTTATTAAGAACTGTGATGGATGGCAGATCATTTCTACTCTTGTGCCACTTCATTAGGTATCCATTTTTTTATTCCTACAAAAAACCCAATGATGACTCATTTTTCAAGACTTCATTATGTACAGAACTTTAGGGCCAAGTGTGTCTGCAAAAAAATGGCCTAGATGTATCTGTCTACTTTCTAACAAAAATATAACTGGGAAAAGGAGATCAAGCCACATAAATGTTTCTACATTAATCTGTTCCACGTCATAGTTTTCCCATTTTTTCTGATTTTTGAAATTCTATTTTCGGTCTACCAGAATTTGATCTTTTTCCATGGTCAGAAAGGAAAGTTGGGTCACAGCTGAGATTTTCTAATGTTTTCCTAATCACAGAATCTGTGGGGGAAGAAAAGTATACAAATACATTTTATTACTCTGCACTCAATATCTAACTCCAAAGAGCAGAAGAGAAGAGAGTTCTCTCTTACATGTGTATCTACAAATTTAAAAAAGATCATGATATTCAAGCAATCTCCAGCTAAGCAACTTCCAATACAGTCCACTGGATTAGAGTTGACAAACTACACTTAAAGTATTCCCAAGATAAAAAGTTGTCCTTTTCTACTGAAAGCAACCTTGCTGGAAGATGTTTATGGACTTCTGAATTGGCAACAGTATCAATTACATTTTCATTAGGTAAACATAGACTTACATTAGCATTTTTGGCAAAACTGCATATTATATTTTTATATATTATTGCACAATCTTTAAATTAGCTGTTTATTTCAGTCACTTATAAAATAAAGGCAACCTCAAAATTTGTTTCTTGGCTTTGGTCACCTCCATGCACTGCAATGAAGGAAACTACTAAAACCACAGCTAAACAACTATTCAACTCTGAATGTTGCATCCCAGGTGTGCAAGTACTTCCCAAACATAGCCACCACCTCCTTGTTCCGGGAATTACCAGGAAAGGTTAAAACCTCATAATTTCCCCTTCATTTTCTACCACAGCAAGATCTGTACAATCAGAAGTTTTGTTTTAATCCCCAGATAAACCCCTTTCCTCAAGGAATTTTACTACCAAGCATCCTCATATTTCCCACTCATGTTCTTCCAAGGATAAAGAGCTGTCAGAATCAGGTCTCCAGCAAATCCAACACAGACTTAAAACTCACTGGTGATGGAAACATGTCCCAGTTTGCACTGATCTTATTGAAATCTATACACTAAATAATGCTGAGGAGGAGAGTAGATAAAAAGCCGCGTTCCAACAAGCCAGGCTAACTGATGCTTAGGAGCAGCTGAACAACATCGCCTAGACACTTGAACTCACCTCTACTGGTACTTCAAACTTTCTTGATTACATTTGATTCTTTGTCCTTGAAGAACAGGATTTAACAGTCCAGGCATTGAAACCAAGACTGTGGAGACGATACCAGCATTTCACAACTCTCAAACCCACCTACAAATTAACTATAAACATTGTTGTACGAGATTTGATGCATTACCCTTGAATTTAAAAACAAATATTTCTTTTGTCACAATATCTGCTCACTATTTAACAAGGAGAGAGGGTGGTGGTGGGCTTTTCAAAACCCTCCACCAAAGCAACTTTGCATTTTTGACACCTACTGAAATAACAGACCCCCAGTTTACAACCAAATTTCTCCAAAACTTCTCTTTTACTTAAACATTTTATCCTTCTTCACTGTTTTTTACACTCAAAATGACAAATGATTCTTAAATGTCAGGTGGCAAGTAAAAAAAGCTTCCCATTATTATATATCATAAACCATAATTAACAAAAGTAATCAATCTACCCTAGTGAGCAGAGCAGTGCATTTTCAGGGTCTGCTTGCTCTGAAGACCATAACACACCCCTTTACCACCTGGCAGCTGAGCACAGATAAAGCCCATTTGATCTGGATACTGCAGTGGAAAAAGCACCATTTTCTCCTATGATTTCAAGGAAAAGGGACAGAAAGGGCTGGAGTTTGATGTCCTCAGTTACAAAAGAAAGAAAGAAAAAGTCTCACTGCATTTTAGCCCTGTTGAAAAATAAACAGTACTGAAAACGGTAAAAACATAAAAGAAATTGAGCGTATATAAACAAGTTTCACTATAATACAAAATATTTACCGGTCATGAACATCTGTGGAAGTTACATATTTGTGCTGCACTATCATCTAAACGACACTGTTAAGCTACTCAACCCCTTTCTTATTCTGATAAGGGAACCCCTTCCTTATTCCAATACAAGATAAGTGTTAAAAAGCACACGCAAAGGAAGATGTTTGAGCTGATGAGCACAGCAGAGGAAGTACAGATAGGTATCAACCAAACCGTGTGAGTGACTTAAAACAGGAGGATGGAATAAGTGTAGTGCTTAAAAGGCCTCGAGTCCCAGCCTGTTCTCTCTTCATTTGAAGGCAGAATGACTGATATAATTAAAAGTGATGTAAATTCCTGAATTTAAACAGGATTTAAATTATCAGGCAGGAAACCCTGATATGACAAAATCAGAGTGGGAGCATTTTTTGGTTTTTTTAAGGAAGGGTCAATTCTTATTGGGTGGTACCTACTAAAATGTGTTACTTGGCAATTCCATCTGCCCTTTGCATGAATACACAAACTACTCTGCATTAACATAGCAAAATACCATGTTTTAATTACTTTTAAAAATACCTTTGGTGTGCCTGTGATGTAGGAATGTAAGTTTATCAAATTGGGTTTTCACTGTATTTAAAAATACTTAAAGATTAGTAGATACTTTGGCTTTCACCCTATGGGAAGCAGAAATCTCATCTGGCTGTCTTCACACTCAGTTTTCAGCCTCAAATGAACTAATCAAACCAAGTAAACTGATGTAGACACAATGTTAGGGTCAGCACAGAAAGCTTCTATTGTCTGTTTAGAATTTTAGGACCTCCTTGTTCCAGAAAACTTCCAAAATGTCAACCTTTGCTGGTTCCATTTCCTTTAAAACTTCAGTACAAATATGGTGCTCAGTTGCTCTCTTTTTTTAATGGTTGGGTTATTCTAACTGATGACAGCAAGTTTAGGCATAAGCTATCCTAACTTCACGTCTGATTTGTGTTTTGAAAATTAATTTCAAGTTTACTAATAAAGCTCATAAATTGAAATTGGCTAAGAACTAGGTAAAATTCTGTGTTTCAGGAGAGCGTTTTTTACCTGCTCACATTTGGTGGGGAGTATGTACATGCTAAAAAAATTTAAAAATAAAAAAAATCACACTCCAAACAAAGGCCTGAGCAGAGAAATGGAAATGAACATCTCTGACAAATGTCTCATGAAAGAATAACTGCAGCTGACATATGAAAAAAGAAAAAAAAAATCATCCTCATCCATCAGCTTAATCTGGTCAACTTTGAATTATCTTTTTGGAACACAGACCACAAGTAAGCAAAGGAACAACAGCATAAGGTTGGATGGGGCTTTTAGCAACTTGGTCTAGTGGAAGGTTTCCCTGTCTGTGGCAGAGGGTCTGGAATTAGATGATCTTTAAGGTTTCTTCCAAACCATTCTATAGCCAGCACAAGAACTGGGAAAGAGAGTGCTTTACGGACCTGAGGAAAAGGAGCATTAGGATAAAATATTCTAGATTTTGTTTCACAATTTCCTGTCTTACTATTCTAATTCTTTCTAAGCAGGAGATTTACATGAAAATCCAGACAGAAATTGCACACGAGGGGTAGTGATGCTGCTATTAGTGTTTCTTCACTATGACAGGGACTCTGCAATAAGAAATGGGAAAGAAACCTTTCAGACTGCTCTGTTGTGATCAACAGATATGGCTTAATTTTAGGCTCCCTGTATCCTTCTTCAGTTTGGAAAGAACAGCATCACTCAGGCTTGCAGGAAATAAAGGTGGCAGATTTTTCCTTTACCTAGTCTAATCTATTTTAGTAAGTATGGTAGCAGTTCTTCAGAGAAAGACACCAAGTAATTGCTACTATTATCATCATAACCCACCTTGGGTGTCTTACTGAATTCTTCACTTGCTGCCTCTGTCAGCTTTCTGGGGCAGAAACTGAGTGAACAGGACATAGTATGGGATGGTCAGTAACACATTCACATAAAAGTGCTCAAAGGCTACAGTGAATCTGAGAGGTTTTTTCCACACACCATGCCAAAGTAGGAAAAACTAAGGCAGAAATACTATGTTTGTTTCAAAGTTAACATCAAATCTTTCTCCCACTGCACAAAGTGAACAAGAGAGGCTGCACAAAGCCCATTGGAAGAAATTACTACAGAAAATTACTAAATAAAAAAATAAAATAAAAATCAGAATGTCTGAAGTGGAATATGAAAAAGACACATTTTTCATATAGTATCTTTTTTAAAGCATTTCCTTCACTACCACAAAACCATTCACCTAACAGCTGAATTTTAGCCCCAGAAGGAAACACTAGTACTTTGGCCATTGCTTTGATTTAATAAATTACATTTTAACACCTGGAACAGATCTCAGCTGAATGGTCACCAACAGCACATGTAATTTTGCAAAATGATAATTTAAGAAAGGAGGTGTTTCAACAATTAACCCCGAGTCAAGAGAGTTACTCATTGCCAATCATCTTAGAAAGGCTTTACAGATACACACAAAAGCAAGGCAATTCAAATTAAAACCATCACACTCTTAGCACAAAGGTAAAGTGGGAAGATGCCTAGGGCTGAGTGCCTGCAGGCTCTGGGGGGCTGCTTGGAGCTCCACTCCACACACCTCCTGTGGGACAGAAACTCTGTTCTCCACACTGGGCAGCAGCTGGACTCCCCTTGCCACAGTTCCCCTCACACAGCTCCATCAGTGGCTTTGACTGGGCATGAAGGGAAGAAGTCCAGGCTAAAAATCAAGCAGATGCACCCAGTGGCCACCAGAACAGGCACTCCATGGCTGTGAACACTCCTGCAGCTTCATGGGACTCCCCACCAGAATGACCTCTCAGCTATTCATTGCTTCCTTTAGCCTTAAGAGAAGGTTGTATTCTTTGTCTCGTCCAACTCAATTTCCAGCACTGAGTAGAGATTAAACAAGCATCCAAGCTACAGAAGGAAAAGGAGCAATACCAAATCTTCCTTCAAATTCAAGTTACTTGCCCTAACATAAGCCCCACCTCTTGTGCTGCTGGCCAGCATATCACACGGCATAAGAGAGAGTACACACCTCCTCCCTCCTAAGCCTCCTCATAGCCCCGGCACAGCCTGGACAGCTGGCTATTTTTGTGTCCAGGATGGCGTGTGAGCTCAGAGCTCATTACCAAGGGTTTCCCCCTGCACATGGGAGCAAAGCCAAGGATTTTTTTTCTTTTTGAATCACACAAATGGGCTCCAGATATCACACAACTTATAACATCTTACACTTTGTGAGATATTAAGTAAATTTATATACTTCTTTTAACTTACATTTTAAGAATAGATTTTATTTCAGCATTTATAATTATTTTTCTTAATTCTTTAAGGTACCTAGTGCACTTGCTCATGTGAATGTATTAAAGTAGTAAGTGCTTCTAATATTAAATATGAAAGAAAGAAGCTTTTTGATGCCCTTGTTTGTCCTCCAGAAAAAACCCAAAGCCCTGAAATCACACAAGTGAATGGATCAACCCAGAGCTCAGCACACAGTGATCAGGGACCAGGGGGATTCTGCCTCTCCACATCATCTTTCTCCAGCTTGACCAGCAAACCAGGGTGCTCAGATAGATCCAACACGGAACCACAAGCCAGCAGTACGGCCTTATTCCTTTTTACCTCGTGCTGCTGGTGGCATGAAGAGGCAGAAAAATGCCCTTTTCCCAGTGTTTGCTCATTTGCTAGGCTAACACAGACAGGTGTTACTACTCCAGAAACACAGAGCTAGCATCACCTTGAGAACAGGCACTGAAATGAAAATGCCTGCTACTTTTGCCCATCAGGGTCTCCAGGCTGTGTGGAATTAGCCCTTCCAAGTTGTTGGCTATTTGCTACTAAAATTCAAGGTGCATATATTTCTTTTGTTGTCCTGAAGAAAACCTGCAGCCTTCCTTACTGTGTGGGCCAGAACACATTTCTCCTGATGCCACACCAAATGAAAACAGCTTCATATACCACCACTGGGAAAGATATTGGCACTTCTCCATTCCCACACATTCTGCTCAATGAGATATCTAGATTACAACCCAATTTTCACAAAAACAATGGTCTACACTTCACAGAAGTTTCACCTGGAAAGAATAAAGCCAACGCTAAACAAATTTTAAATATGGCCTAGTTCTGAATCTTCCTCTCTTGTACGTGACTGAGCCATTATTGAGATAAATCCATATGCCAGTAACAGAGGGCAAGAAATTGAAGCAACCAGTAAAACCCTGCTGCACAGAGAGAGTTCTGCTGTGGGGTTTTACCCACATACACTTCCCTTGGAGGAATTAGACTAACTTAGCAGTGCCAGGATGAAAGGTCTTTGCAGAAAAATGATTTCGGAGGAAATGAAGACTTTCCAATCACATAATTTTCTTGAAGTGTCAGAGTCCTCCAATTCTTCAAACTTCCACCTTACAAACGGAAATTAAAAGTATAGTCCCCGTTGTCAAAACACACATTCACCATAAATAAATCCATTACTCACTGCAAGGTTCTCTCTATATGAATTATACTGTCTTACGAGCTATTTCAGCATGAGGCTACTGAACTGCAAAGGGTGGCTGTAATGCTCTTTCCTGATACTTAAACTAATGCAACATTCTCTGCTACAAAGAATGAAAGTCTTAGAGCAATGTGACATATCTGTTATTATAGAGAACTTGTGAAAGTACATTTTCTTAATAAAAACTGAACCATCAGTGGACATCATCTATGCTGAGCAAAACCAATCATACAGCGACTGCACTTAAATATACACACATCTATGAAATGTAGCACAGGCTTACTGTGAGGAATTAGAAATACAATATTTATGTGCTTTTATGTCAATTATTCAGACAAATAACAGTCACAAACACTGAGTATTATGAAGATTTCTGTCTCTTCCCCTTCAAGGGCTGACACAGGCCCTTCCTGCTGTAAAAACATAATAATAATAAAAAAAGTCTGTTTTGCACTCATCAATGCTTTATCTTCTTCCTTTCTGTCAGAGCCCATCCAACACACAGCAACCATCATTTGAATCTAGTATCTCTTAAACTTGCAAAAATATATTGCATGTGAAATGTGACTCTTAAGGTCTGTACTAGTTTTTAACAGCTTACAGCTTGTGGATCCTTAGCTTTCAGGGATGAGGGGGTATGGTGATGGTGGGGTGTTTCCAGCAGAGATGCAGGGAACTTCCAGAAAGTTCCCCTGCACAAATTGTTTTTCTTAACTGTGAGAAATGACAGTTCTGGATTTCTAAATTCAAGAGTTTAGAAATAAAACCTGTCTCTAGAGTATCAGAAAAAAGGGCCAGGAAGTGCTGACAGAAAAAAAAAGTTATGGATAAAATCATCTATATAAATGGCTCAAATGTAAGCAACAAATTGAGGATTTCTGGAGTTTCCTTTTTTCCCCGCACGCAGTTTGCCAAAACTTGGTGTATTACAAGAATTAGCATAGTTCTTTATGCAAGAATTAGATTCTGCCTGTCAGCAGTAACTTTCCAAGATATACCCCCAAATTTGCCCTTAATATTACCAGTAAGGTTCAGCTTCTGTCTCCACAGATATCTTTCACTTTCTTTTCTTACATGTTCTGTCTCACAGATGAACTCCATGAAGTTAAATGAGCCTCTAATACCTCATTATACAAACAGTTTCTTCACAGCATAACAAAGAGATTGATGTATATTGATATTTACAGAACAACAAAAGTAACAGAAGCAACACAAAACCACAGCTGTGAATAACAAAAGAGGAAAATAAGCACACTATTACCTAATATTACCAAAACACATGAGACCTTCCACTCAGTTCTACAGTCCTGGGAGAAAGGAAAGGGTCTCTCTCAGGGTGCAGCCTACATACCAGGTGTGAAGCTGGTTGGGTTTTCCTGTGTTCTGGCAACACTAATTGTCCACAGCATTCTTTGTCTTTACCTCAAGGCCAAACTTCTTGTGATGAAAGCAAGTCAAATTACCTGAGCACAGACACGTCGTGGAGAGGTAAAACATTGTGTTGAAAATATATAGTCAGCTACATATGTCCTTCTGCTACCCCCGTCAAATCAAAGAGGGCAATTTTGTGACAAAGACTCTTAGTGAAATTTCAGTATTGTGAATGACTACTAACTGAGGAGCACTGTCATGTTAGTATGACTGAAACACAAAATATTGCAGGCAAAACTTAGTTCTGTCACCTCCACAAAGTATTTAAGCCTGGAGAAGGCAGACTTTGGGATCATAGAAACCCTATTACAAAGCACTCTCCTATGGACAAACCAATTTATTTTTTTTGCCTGAGACAGCAATGGCCCAAGTAGGTCTGATGAGGCTCTACATTAATATTCAAGCTCACCTGTTCAAGAGTATGCAAATCACCCCAACAATCTAAAGTGCCAACTACCCTCTTCACACACTAAGCCAACAGGAGGACATAACTACGGCTTATTGCACTATCAAACCTGTAAATCTTCCAAAAACTCTGACTGTTTGACCTCACAGACAGAAGCTTACTCCCTCCCTTCCAAAACTATGAGACACTACAACCCAAGGGAAAGGAAATCTCTCAGGGCTGTTTAGTAATACAAGGCCTGCATTGCACTCCTCAGCATTTCTCTCTATATCCATCAGAAAACAGGAACACAGGCAGCCACTAAACCACTGTACCTAAACCAACCTAAAATGATTTCTATTTGTTCCACTGGTTTGAGAAATATGTATTGCCTTCTACCTGCCACAGCAATCACTTTTTGTAAGCTGATTTGTATTAGCAATGAACATACACAGGGAAAAGAGTATTGAAATTTTACTTGTTTTAGCAAAACAAAGCCAATCCATCAGGAGAGGAAAAAAACCCCATGCTACTCACTCAACCAGCTTTAGAAATGTGTAAATAGGATTTGGACATAAAGGACTTAAAATACACACATGTGCATCACTAATGCGGACAATGGGCAAGGGTTTTCACATGAACTGCTGCAGCCTGTTGGTGACTTCCATGGAACATTCAACAGGTTAAAAAAAAAAAAAGGCAAGTCTGCTATCCAGAGGCTTACACTTGCTGAATGATTGCCATATATATATTTGTGATCTGTGTCTAGAATTCCTCAAATCTCAATAAAACAAAGATCACCAACTATCTTAACAACAGTGCAGAAAATCAGCTGGCATAACACACAGCAACGCTTTGATGGACGAAAGATCTGGAAACCAAAACTCCAAACCAACTCATTTGCCTGATACTTGCAGCTAACCATGAGCATGGCCCTGTTAAACAGCCCAGGATAGCAAAAGCTGAGTTCATTACAGGTACCTATGCTCTCACTAACTAGCTCTGGACACCGCTTCATGAAGCCCAAGTACACAGCTAGAGGCAAAGTTCTACTCTCCAGCCTGATCCAACTAATCCAACACCCTCTTATGGATTTCTGTCCTTCCATTACAGCCAATGTCTGCTTTGCTCCACCCTGTTTACCCCAGTCTGGGTTTTATTCACCTCCTGACCCACACTTTCTTCCTGTCCTCCCATCTGCTTCCTGAGGTCTCTGCATTTCTGATGTAGCATTGTCTTGTTTCTCCTTCCAAACCACAAAACCAGCCAACCAAAAAACCTCCAACAACAGAAGAAACCAACTCATCCCACAGCACCACCACCCCCAACCAATCAAACCAAGGGCAAAAGGCAAGAAAAATATCCTACCCAAAATGAATTCTTGAAAAAAAAAAATAAATCTGTCAATGCATATTATAAAATTAATAAAATATGGTTCTTGTCTTGTTAAAAAAAAATGAAAAATGCTTGTTATCACAGCAACAGAAGTTCTATACAACTGTAGGCATTTGGTTTCCTCCCTTCAAAACAGGAAAGATATCTGATCCTCAGGTCACATACTAAATCTTAAAACATATAAGAGCCACATATTTGTAAACAAAAAGCAACTCTGAATTATATAAAATATTTTATGAATCTGTTTATGCTATGCTTCTTACAGAGCCCTGTGTAGAGGATTCAATCATTATTTTTCACTTACTAGCCGCAATTACCTTCCTATATTTGCAAGTGTTCACATTTATACATTAAGAGATGAGAAAAGCTTCTCTTATCCTACTTAAAAAACCAAAAAAAAAACATACTGTGAAAGTGGGGGAAAAGTATGAGGTGAAGTACTTTGGTTAGAATTTGTTACATATTCTACTATTAGTTGAGACAACCAGTCCAGTTTTGCTCTGTATATTTATGGACAAGTTAGACAGTCCAAATCTCTTCTGATAAACTCTTTATGTGACTTTATGACACATGTTCACTATCTGCAAGAAATAAGTGCCAAATTTGGGAAGTAAATAATTTTTAAACTAGAAACATCTTCTCCACTGGTGAAACTTAACGTAAAGAACTCACTGCATTAGAAACACCCATATTGCTAATACTGTTATCTACTTGTTTTGCTAACAGGTTGGAGTCTGACAAGTGAGTTAATTCTCAAATAAAACACCTGAGAAAAAAGAAAAAACACGCCAAAAAAATCTTCCTCCCCCCTCAAAAATACTCCCAAGCAAAACAATCCACTGAACCTCCCCATCACCAACATATTTTAAAAGCAATTAAATCACCTATGCTAATCAGCATTCAGAGTGGAATTTAATGAAAAAACATTTCAGGAAATTATAAATTACATCATATTTACTGATTCTCATGTTACAAAGCAAAGTTGGCNTCATCATATTGCCCAGACATGGATTCAGATAGAAGGAAAATAAAACTATGTGTGAGTGTCTGTCTTGGACAAAGCCCCTCCTTTAAGCGTTACCTAAAGTCCCATATGAAAGTCAAGGCATCACAAACCATGAATGTTGATGATTATTTACAGGGACCTTTCATAATTATTTAACCTAGTTTATTGTTCTATGTGGAATTAAAATGAGCATAAACACACTGAGCAGCCTGAAAAAAAAAAAGCAATTACCATATGGTAAAGATCAAGCAAACCCATGTTTTTGTTCTTTTATCATGAAAGACATAAAGTTTATCAATTTTCAGAAGGAAATTAACAAACAAAAGAAACATTGCCTATTTTTTCTTTCCTCGCAGGAAGAACAGTGCTCACCTAACTGATACAAATCCACACTGTGGCCAGTATGATGTCTTCTTTGGATTATATTGCGGTAAAAACCATATTCTCAGCATTCTTTACACTTTGGACCATCACCTCACCCTTAAGAGCAACTGTATCAGTATTCCCGAAGACACTTCCAATGGTGCTCAATCTGATGTTCCATAAATAGCTTAAGCATTTCATTCCCAAATTCACTAGAGCAATGCAGCACAACTAGCAGGCTTTCAACTGGCACCTGAGCAGAGAACCACCAGAGGACAAGGGCACGGGGGAGGGCAGAGCTTATTTCACAGCTTTGCTGACATAGAATTATTTAGCTGGAAAAGACCCTTAAGGTCATTGAGTCCAACTGTTGACCCAGCACTGCCAAACTCACCACTAAACCATGTCCTTAACGTGCCACATGTACACATCCTTTAAATACCTCAAGGGATGGCAACTCCAACACTTGCCTGAGCCAATGCCTGACCACTCCTTCAGCAAAGAAACTTTTCCTAATATCCAGAACTGGCTTGTTTATGGAAATGGACAACTGTATCTACACATAAATCCCACGAACCAAACTGGTGTCTTTACAGAGTTGTAATGGATAGCATTTGCAAAATTACAGAAGATACACTGAATTGGCGATCAACTTAATTATAAGAGCTACTGCAGTTTACAGCAAACTACATAGGACCTTTGGCCTCCCCTTTCCTCTAGTCCCTCTTCCCCAGTACTGCACCATGTACTTTCACCTTAAACCAAAAAATAAACACTGTTTTCTCCCAGACAGTTAATTTTTCTCCTACCTTAGTACCACAGACAGGCTCACGAACACCAGCGCAGGTACAGGACTGCAGCAGAGACCACCCCTTCAATGGCAGCAAACCCTTAACTAGCCTCAGCTGCCTCGTCTAATTAACCCTAATGGGGAACATCTGAAGAGACCATAAAGGTGTTAACTAGGTAAGTTTTACAGAGACAGTAATGTTTTCAACACCTGCACAATAAAGTTTGTGTATTGTATGCAGTGTGCCATGAAAATGCAGATAAACTTAAATGACAGATCAATATAGCATGCTCTTATCAATGGCTTTAAGTAACATGAAATAAATAAAAAGAGAATAAGAGACAAATTTGCTATTCCTGAGGTATTACTTTTCAAGACACTTTCTATTTTTATTCTCTGTATTTATATCTCTAGAAACTATAAAGAAATACAGTCTATGCCAACTTCCTAGAACCCCTCTCTGGCTGTAACTACACTGCCACACACTTTACCACAGTGATAGGTGAGGGAGAGGTGAAACTTTCAATGCCACTAGTCAAAGTCAATTTTGGTTTTTCTCTATTATCCCTATTCACTGCCAGCATTTTCCACAACAAAAGTGTTACTGAGAAGGGCAATAAACCTTAGCGTGACCATAACGTTTTTTGGGTTTGTTTAGTTGTAATCAGAGGAGAGAAAATACATGAGGGGTTTTTTATTGTTTTTCATGATGTAGGATTCGTATTAAAAGGGGATAGAAAAAATAACCCTTACTTCATATCTAGCCATGGATCACATGCCAGAACACCTCAGCCAATTTGGAGCTCCAACAATGTGGCCACCATTCAGTTACAGAAGCTTACAGTCTTCTGCATGAGTCCACTAAAGCCTTCAAAGCTACATTACCTGCTTCAATGACAACTAAAAATATGTATCATGAACAGCAATACTGCTTACCAAAAACATCATTAAAAACTGGTTATTTAATGGCAGTAGCAGGTTTCCCTATGTAGCCCCAGTTACGCACTGGAATGCAATCCAGAGAAATCAGAACAACAGCCACCAGCTTCAGAGACAAACAGGAACAGCAGCAAAGATCACAGCTGAAACGTAACAATCTCCTTAGCAGTCTAAAGGCAACTAAGGCAGTCATATTTAAAGTAATTTTTGCAAAAATATAATATTCTACACAAACAGAAGTGGTAGGAAATGCAAGAATTTCTCTTTTGGCAAAGTCTGGTCTATTCTCCTTAATGTAAGGAATTATCTTAAATTAGTAACTAATTCCCATACTTTCCAGAACTCTTCGAGGATCCCATTTGCCATGGCCACCTCCCTTCCTCCTTTAGATTAAACACAATGCAGAAGTGACAAAACATCATGGAAGATTAGATATGAGCTAAAGGAAAGAGGAGGAAAATATAGAAAATAGGTGCTTATCAGGGTTCTGAAACTTACTGGATTATTTCATCCCCTTTCACCATCAAAACTGATCCTAAATCCTTTCAGTTTGTCTTGGAGTGTAGTTAAAAAAGCCCTGTGTAAGTACATGTACTGCTTTATACAAACACACCTACAAAGGCATATTGGCTTGTTATTATGACACTGTCCAAGGTCAGAGTAAGGTTCAGGACCAATTCTCTGCTCTTTTCCTAGGTGCACAATATCCAAGGACTTTCTGAACTGGCCTGAAATTTTCACAAGCATCATGAAGATGATGCAGAAAAGCTACACCTTCACTGCAGCACTGAAGAGCTGTTCTCTGAATCTGAAGACCAGAAGAAAATGAAGTTGAATTGTTTTATTAAACCTGAAATGCTCCCGTATGGCACGTAGTGAAAGCAATGTGGGGAGGAGATTGAAGCTGAAGAAAGGAGGAGGGGAAGAGGCACATCCCAGCAGCCCCACCTTCCATCAGTGAAAACACAACTCCACCAAGCTTCAGTTGGTGAGAGCTGAGAACTTATAGAGCACTACAGAGCCCTATATGGAAACCCCACAGAAAGTGATAGAAAACAAGAAAAGAAAAAAGAGAAAATCCTTGAGCTTGTGACCTTTCTGTTTATTAGCTTAGCTATTCTGAAAGCCATACATTCAAACCTCCTTCCTACTCTGTGTACGCTGTGGTTGTGCAGAACTGACAGCAAGCAAACAGCAATAGATCATCTGTGCTACCAACAGCACTGCAGCAGTAGCTTTAGCAGCTTCACAAATGTACGGAAAATGCAAAGTTCCTATGGGTGGACACACTTCTCTCTTCTCTCAGGTCAACTAAAAGACTAAAGGATTCTTATCTCCTCGCCAGTTTTAACGGTATGTGGTGGCAAACAAAATCAATATGAAAGAGGGAAGTCTTGAAAGATGGCAATTCAACCCCTTTCTGTAAGCACAGAATTTCAGCAGCTGCAATCATATTAACTACTGCAAGTTTAAAGACATTTTCTCTTAATCCCTATGAAACTGGGTTTCAAGTATTCAAAAAGCAAACAGGAGCATTTTGTGGTGACTTTTGAGTTGCAAACATTGTGAAACTAAAGTGTGTGAGGGGGAAGCAAAAGAGCAATCAAAGTTATATGATTTTGTGATTCACCAGCTCAGACAAATTAGGAAAATAAATATTTCAAACTGTTAAGGCTCCCAAATTCCCACTGAATGTACAAGTACATTGCTTATCTGAACAGCCTGTGAGATCCTAGACTGGAAAACTGATTAGAGGTTCATAACTTTAGTCAGACGTTGTACCTCACATTTCAATTCACAAAACAGCACACTTGAAGGATTCCAGTCAGCAGTTACTAGCTGTCAGACCTGTCCTTAAACCTCTGCTAATCCAAGCACATCTCACATGAATTATACGTGTGCAACCAAATGTCATATATATGTGTTTAAGTAAAAATGAACTCTGAATCCTTCACTACATACAGCCTTTCCCTGTTTCAGTGTCTGTGCTCAGGAACAGAATCATGTACACCAGGTGTAACTTAGCTGAGGTTCAATGTAGGCTACCAGGTGAGCATGTTTGAACTAATAGGTCCCAGATGTTTATCCTGGGATAAGGGTGAAGTTTCACAAGAGGATTAAGATGTTGTAAGGCTGTGCTGCCCATGGGAGGGACAATCAAACAAATGATGGATCTGATCCAGTGAAAAACTAACCCAGAAGAAAAAGAAGAAATGTGTCTGCACTTCCTACCTGCTTGGAGAACCAGCTGACAGGGCGGGTACATGAGCAAGGGCCACCCTTAGCAAAGGCAGGCAGCAAACCTGGCCCCCGACAAGAACATGAAAGATGAGACCTCCTCAGCGTGGTAGCTCAGGTTTACACCAGCTGGAGCCACTTGTGAAGCCTTAAGTTTTGGGTCAAGTTACAGTAAATTGAGGTTAATCTAAATGCAACTATTGTCCTAACACAATCATATGTTAATATTTTTGGCTCTGTGTTAGCATAATGATTTTTGGATATGTTCCAGCCAAAGTTGTTCTTCCTGAACTAGCTACTGCCTAGAACTTCATGGCAGGACTTTCAATACATGCTATTTGGTTAGTCTGAAGCTTAGAATTCACTATGACTGGGTACCCTCTGTCAAAATACAATTTGCACTGCTTCACCTACAGTTCATAACGACCCAACCCACTATCTTTTAAAGGGGCAGACTTTCCATTAGAGCACGTAAAGGTCATCAGAGGCTAGCAGTGCTTGAAGTGAAGACTCTCTTCATTCCTTTCAGTTTGCTAAACTGAAACCTATTGTGCTGACTAGCTGCAAAAGGAGGTCAGCACAAAAACTCCTTGTCCTAAAGGACAGTAATCACACAGGAGCATCAAGCGTGAGCTGGTATGAAAAAGAGAAGAAAAATGGGAGAGGCTGTGGAGTAAGAAAGACATAGAGATCCACCCTTATAGGAAGAGGAAAATAAAAAGGGTTACACAATCACTCCTTCTATGATGCTTATGAAAGAGAAGGAGCATTGCTGGCCTGGGATTTAATTCTGGTATCATCCCAGTTTTGCATTTACTACTGACTACCCCGGTGTGAGCAAGATCAGACATAGCTTATTAATTAAAGAGATGCTTAATCCTACTTAGTCATCAGGCATGAGTAAGGGCTACAGTATTTGACATCTTGTGGAAAATAAAACATCTTAAAAATCATCTTTATGTTTCATCTTTGCAATGCCAGAGAGACAGACTTCTCGTGTAGCATAACTGGTGAACTCCTAAGCATCCATAAGGTAAGTTAAATAGCCATATTACACAAGAAAGAACACAAGAGATGCGCACGGGTTTGTGAACATACACACAAGTACATATTAAATACAGCAGGTGTAAACTTTAAAAAAAACACTCACAAGTCTGGCAACATTCTTCAGCACTCAATTTCATTACTGACATTATCCATGAATCACTAAGACAGATGAGGATGTTACACTTTTCACTCTGGATAACCCTTTTTGACAAAAAGGGTAAAAAGAAGAGACTGAGGGAGAGGGAGGAACTACTTATCTGTGGCGGAGTATCTGCCAACAAGGAAGACGTATAGCCAGATTTCTATAATTCTGGATGTGTCATTCTGTCCCCACACAGAGAAAGCTGAAAGGAGTGGCCTGCCCATCTCCCTGCCCTCAGGTAGAAGGGCAATGTGATCATTAACTTCCACAAGGCAGTGCATTAGCCCAGGATGGGTAAACAGCAGTACTGGAAAATACCATATTTCCCAGCCATGTTTTCTGTAACTTTAAACTAATTCAGAACTGGCATAGTATGCCTTGGCAGAGAAACAGAAGAGATTACTTAATAGGTCATTTGACTTCTGTCACTAATTTTTCTGATCTAAATAATATTTTATGTTTACAGTGTTTAAAACTCAATTTCCTACAGATGGGTGTTAGGGTTAGAAATGGTCAGTATGACAATAGCTATCAAACTCATAATGCTGCTAAATAAAAAGTCTTGAAGTGCCTTAAAATAGGAAACAGTAGCTCCAGTTCCTTTATGCTTCACAAGAAAGCTCAGATGCAAACACATGTGCATTAGAAGGTCAATGTGATAATTACACATGTAGTGTTTCATCAGACAAAAAGTGCACAGTAAAAACAACAGTCACAGGGATAAGAAACAGAGGTGATACAACTTGCAGTATTTATTATATATTTGGCTATTATGTCCTAAATATACATTATTTATTATTTAGTCTATATATAATGTATGTGTATAAACACACAATCTGTGAACTCCACACAGTAACATGGATGCAGAATCAGAACCTTGCACTGAAAGAAGGAAACAAGAAAGCAGATTTAGCTCACAAAGAACCAAAGAACTGAAATAATGTGTTGATATTTCCTGGAACCAGTCTGAAGATGAGCTGCAGAGTTTTGGATGGACTGCAAATTTTCCCAATACATCCTTTGAAAACCAGGCTGGTACAGCATTTTAATAATCCAACTCAAAAGCACAGAAAACAACTTTGGTTTTTTGCCAGGTTGAACTGGGGGGAGGGGCAAGGGGGAAAAGGTCCTCGCAAACATTTATAAACTATTTTAATTTTTGTGCATGCCCCAGTCAATGTATGGGAGCAAACTAGTTCTGCAATTCACTGTTCTCCTCAAGTAGAAGAGGCTGAAACAGTTATAAATCCAGATTTTTAAAAATTCAGCAAGTGAAAACTTGGTCTATAACAAGACACAAATTCAGAGTAGATCAGCAATTCAAGAAATAGAGCCAAGCCTCTGCTCCTACACCCCATTTTGAAAAAAGGCTCCCATTGATAACTGCTTGCTAGTTGACATAGAGTCCTAAACAGTAGAAACTGCACAAATCCCTTTCATGAACTCAGGGACTGAGGGTGCAAACTGGGGGGTGGTGACAAGGAGCATTGTACAAACTGGATTGCTTGTACTCCACCCAAGGAAGAGAATCAGAGTGCATGCCTTTAAATAATGATCTTCTAAAGATGTTTTTTTCACCCAGCTTGCTGAAGGGCACTCGGCACGTGTGTCAGCACCAGCTTCTGGGAGGGTTTGTTGAGTGACTGGCTGCCTGGATCCAGCACACATTTCCCCTCCCTTCTCAGCATCTCTCAGTTTGGAGAGGAAAGGACACACACACATACAGATAATACTTTCCTTCAACCTGCCTTGANATTGCATTTGTTGTCATTTAATCCTGACAGCTTCATTTCCAAATAGTGTAGTTTAATAATCTGAGGGAAGAATTTAATAACGACTTTGTGTGAAGAGTAAAGCATATGACTGTTCCAGTTTACAGGTATGACTGTAAATCTCTCAACTGGAATTTACTAGAGAATAAAGGGAGAAAACCCCAAAGTGTAGTTTACTGTTTTCTGAAGTGGAGGGGGGAGGGTAGGGGGAGGGAAGTTACATAAAGTTGAACTGTTTTGCTAAGTAAAAATGATGATGCACATCATAAATGAAAACACACTATTATGATAGCTAGAAATTAAAAACTTTGGAGGCTTTCTTTTTGTTTTACTATAAAAAGCATAAATAGCTCAAAGAAACTATTTTTCAACTGCTTTTCAAGGAGCAGTTTTAAAGTATTACTTTCACATGTCCATGGACGTTCCCTAATGTTCTTAGACATTAGTCAAAAATCATAATTAACATTTTACAAGTGAAACAAAGCAGATAATGTTTCTAATTTTTTGGCAACATCTGTGTTCTTTCTTTTAAAAAATGGAAATGGATCTTTTTGTTTAATAAGGTAACAGAATTTATCTCTTTTTAAGAATAAAAGCATGTTGCACACTGAGCACATTTAAGCAACATGAAGAAATTCAGTTTCCGTGAATTTCATGGCAAGCTACCCCTCAATCAGGCTACTCTTAGCTCTTCAAGTGTCCCAACCTCAAACAACCTAGTAACAGCGAGAGCCGAAACTGCATTTCCTCCTTTTGTTACTTTGTTTCCACAACTTTCACATTGTAGCTTGCCTTTGTGCGTCTGTCCCACATCTTCAAGGGAAGGCCAGCAAATGAGATGCTTAACTAAAAACCCTGGCTCTAGTGCTTCAGCTCTGGGCTTTGGGAAGAAGGGGAAAGGCCAGCCCACCGCTAGCCAGGGCCCAGAAGCTGCTCTGGAGCTGGACGGGGACACAGCGCACCACAACGCTGCCCTGGAGAGAAGTCATTCTGAGAATGCCTCCCGAGCCTCCAGCCCCTTTCCTGTATCTTGTGGAAATGAGATGGGATGTGAAAAGGCATTTGAGGACAGTTTGGCTGACGAAAAGATAGTCCCAGCTCGTGGGGTTTGGTGAGTGACTCTGTTACTGCCCCGGGAGTGGGTGCACGCCAAGGTAAAGCACCGTGGTGCGGCAGCACCGCGTTCGGTGTGGATTTAAAACCCTCGGTCCTGTGGAAAGGCGCCAGAAGGAAGAGAAACATGGTTGTGCCTCGCTGGCCAACATCAGGAAAGCAACAAGATGTCAGGGAGGTTGTTCTGCTTCCTGTTTGCGAAGCACACACACACACATACACACACACACACACACATTCCACCCCCCGCCCCCGCCGCAAGAGTGTGCTCTTTTGCCCAGGAAGGAATGTGACTCCACTCTGTAAATATATATATATATCTGCATACACACACACACACACACNGCCCTGCCCCGCCCCCCGCCTCCCGCCCGGCCTCGCCTGGAGATGCGCCGGGCGGCGGGGGCTGCGCTCCCGAGGAGGCCGGGAGGCGGGGGCAGCGAAGAGCTTTTGTTTGCCGCTGGCGAAGAGATCCCCACCTCCTGTCCCCCCCTCTGCCTGCGTGAGGAAGCGGGGCTGGGGGCAGGCAAAAGGCCCAGCAGGACAGCGGGAAGGGAGCTGCCCACCGGGGGCTGCGCGGCGTCCCGCAGGGGAGGAGATGCCCGGCACTGCGGCCGGGGCTGGGCGGGCTCGGCGCGGCCCCAGAGAAACACACTGCTCCCTCCTCTCCCGTAGGGGCGGGGG